>VZRJ01010085.1:2650390-2850305 GCA_013397565.1 Ptilonorhynchus violaceus
GGAGAGGTCTGTCGGGGGCTGCCGGCGGGCTGCAGGCAGAGGGGAGGTGAAGCTGCCCGGGCCCCCCGCGCCTCCCGCATCGCCGCCCGCCCGGGGCACGTCCTCGGAGCTCCTCAGCCTGGCGGCACGGGCTGCGGCTCCGCTCGGCCGTCTGTTATTTACCCCCCGGGGGTTGCGTAGTTTAAAACTCGTTTTCTCTGTACGTACGAGGGAGTGAGGGTATTTGTAATTAAAGTTTTATGGTGCCGTGCACACGAGCCTCCGTCCTGCATGGTATACGCTTAGGAAATCACAGGTGATGGCGGACACCCTGAAAATGCTGTCACCCCTTTTGGGGAGCTTCCAGTAAATGGATCGTTAACGCGGTGTGTGTGTAACCAGTGTCACTCGGGGTTAACAGGTCTGATGCTCCAGGTCCTCAGCCACCTTGTTCGGGCCGAACTTCCTTTGGTTTTGCCTGTTGAAGAGCTATCTCAAGATCTCACCAGCATTAGAATAATTTACACTGTTGTCTTAATGACAGATGGAAACAGAAATTTGTCAGGCAACAAGGTACATGTTGTGTTGAATACAGTCCTTCAGACCTTACCTAGTTAATTCATGTTGTTGCATTTCCTTCGGTTTCATCAGCCAACAACTGGTTTTAGCATTTATAAAATATTGGTAAAATCTGGATGGACAGTTGCAGCTGTCACAGATTTTTTTTTTTTTTCCTGTAGAGTCAAAATAGCTGTATTTTCCAGTCCTTTTGGTCTCCAAACCGTGTGGTTTACTTTAGTCTATAGCTTACTACTAAGAAGTGGTGAGTTGGGAAGAGTTCTAGGAGTAACTATGGTCAAAACCATGAAGTTTTAAAGTGGCCAGGCATGTTTGAGGTGCTAATACATGGTGTTTCTTACTCAGTGTGGGTCTGCACTGTAGTGCTGTAGGTGAGGTGTGGTGCATATTACAGGGAAGAGTCAAGTGGGCAGCTCTGCACATCCCCTCCTCTGCTGGCTTTGAACAATTTTAAGAATTACCCACCAGCCCTTGTGCCCTGCACCCACACAGCTGGATTTGTCAAGGACTATTCTGGGATGTGGGGATCTGTTCATGTAGATTGGTTTAATTTCTAGCATTATTATGATGTTTGTGTGTTAAAATTTAACCTTTAAAAAGACTTTTTGTAGTAACCATGTTTTGAGAACAGGATGAAAGGATGTGCTTTAACATGGAGTGACTAGAGTGTGGAGATTAAACTTGGAGGTAGGAGTGTTTGAGCTGCAGTTTTTGTTCTGTTACTTCCCGTGTGACCTTTGTCAGGTCTCGGAGGTCACAGTCTTCAAAGAAGCCCTCTCCTACTGTTGGCTTACCTGGATCCACTCCTCCCAGGTGTGGTTGTCTGAGGTCTCCAGCATTAGAAATGGACAAACACTTTAAAATATGAGCCTTAATGTTATTTTTCCATCTCTCCGTCTGAAAATCTACTTTGGGTGGCAAGTGGATGCACAATGTGGAGGGAAGTGTCTTCAGTCTCATGGAGAATAGCTATGAAATCTGTATCTTAACTCTCTGAAGGAGCGTTCCTAGCCCTTTCAGGCAGATAGAGCCTTGGAGGGAGCTGACATCCTGATGCTGCTTTGCGGAGTCTGGGATCCCAGGCCCTTTCTCTCTGTATGACTTGTTGGGAGTAAAAGCGCTGGAGCTGAGGGCTTGCAGTCGCTCCCACTTCTGCTGTGTGGGACAGAAAAGGGAAGTGGGTCTCTCCATGCGGGTGCCTCAGGAGGAAGTCCTTTGCTAGATGCAGGCACTTGGAGCTGTTTGTGGGAGAGAAAAAACCGAAAGGCAGAGGTTGCAGGTGGAGGTAGAGTAGCAGAGGCAGCAGCAAAGACCATTCCTTCTGCAAGGAGATAGGACTTTATGAAAAAGACTCTGCAGCCACCTTGCTTCTGGGTTCCCAAGCAGGGGGAGGAAGACCAGAATTGGGCATTACCCCTGGGAGAGGAAGCCTTGGGAGAACAGGTCACATCGGGCTGGACTTTCCCCCGGGCTCCGCTTACCTGGCTGCTCCGGGATCTTGCAGCCTGGCTCCTGCCCAAGCGGTTGCTCGGGGAGCCGGCCGCGCTGGCTGCCTGCCATGGGGCTGCCGCGGCTTGGGACAGGCTTCGCGCCGGGCGAGCCGCTGCTACCGAGGAGCTTTTGTTTCCTGATAGGAAAATTAAAATTCCTGGGGAAAACATGCCGATTCTGCAGAAAGAGCTCTTTCTGGGGACGAGTCTCTCCGACCAGCCACGTTTCTGAGTTGCACACCCTTTTGCCCTGCAGGCAGAACGCTGTGGCCTGGGTTAAATATCCAGGCTTAATAAATGGTGTGTTGTTTGTGTTAACGTCTTCTGACTACCGGATGAAAATTGTGCAGAAAAGCGCTATACAGAGCACTATAATTAAAAGCCTTAGGAATAGCACATTATCTTTAATTTTCGCCTTTAAACTTAAGCGTGCCCGAGGGCAAAGTGTATGTGTCTGGAGAGGGTGGAGACTTGCCTTTTACAGATGCCAGTTGTAGGGCTGGAAATAGGTTAATGTGTTTAAAAGATTTCTTTCTCATTCCCTTTTAGTGGGGGCTGGAGAGTGAAACCTACTGAAGGTGCCAAATTGGCTCTTCTAGATGAACTCCTCTGTTTATCTCTCAATTACATCAGTGTCAGTAGTTGTATAAGCTTTCTAGACACAGTTCCCTGTGTATATGTTCCCTTCAGGCCAGGGTGCAAATGTTCAGGGGAAAAGCTGGTTGGTTTCATACTTGGCAGAGGCTGTGTATACATGTGTATGCATGTACATATTAAAACATTATGGCAACCAATGCAGCTTTGGTGTTGGCACCATGAAGTGGCTACATTGTCACTGGGATTTGGACCGAGACCAATGTTGCCTTCCCTAGCATCCTCTGCATAGCTGTCAGGTGTTACTATCTGGAAGTCTGCTTGGTTTGCTTTGCAACTTAAATGCACAGAGTGCAAAATGTGTGAATGGTTGCTCTTCCATTGCCTGACCCATTTAGCCTCCCTGATATTAACAAGAGGCTAAAGTTTGTGCAATGCAAGGAGCTAATTTGCTTTAGCAAGCTTTTCAGGTACAAATAATAATAGCAGTGAGGAATTTGTTGTGTTTTCCCAGAGTAGAGCGAAGCAGTGCTGTGAGTTCTCTTGGGAATGCTTTTGATATGAAAGTAGTGCTGGAAAAAAAATGTCCAATTGTGCTTAGAATCCTGGCATATGACATCAATAATCCTATCATACTAGACATAAATTATTGTGTAGATGGCATACTTAGAAAGTTGTACTTGCGCTAGGTTGTGTTTGGTACTGGTGCATGAGACTTCGATGAGTGCAAGTGGTTGAACAACATAGATCTGAGTCTTTCAGAAAAACTTGACATTGGCATCTGTTTCCTTCTTGTGTTGACACTGAAGGTATTTAATTAAGATATTTTCTTTTGTTTCAGAAAGTGTCAGGGATGTTATTGGGAGGAAAATCAAAATTTCCGTCAAGAAGAAAGTAAAGCTGGAAACCAAGGGAGATAAAGTGGATAACAAAATATTGGTAAGTACAATAGAATGACTCTGGTTACACATGTTAAGGAAAAGCCAGTATCTTTTCAGAAGGCATTCATTCTCCTCTGGAAGTATTCTTTGAACTTTGTATGTGCCATAAGATACGCATGTAATTTATTTTCTTGCTTTCTTGATAGCCTGCATGGAAAGTTGGTGTGCAGCTGTGCACGTGTACACATACATGTTTATCACTGAGTTATTTTTCAGAGTTTAGGGTATTGTGTTGTGGACGGATGATAAAGCAAGCTATCATCAGAACCTGTTCTAAAATATTTTGCTGCCTTTGCTGGTTAGGTTTCCTGGTTACATCCGTAAGAGTTTTAAGAGGACAAGAAATGCAAAAGGAAGTGCGTAGAATTAGTTTTGAGAATCTGAAGTTGTTATGCAGTGAAAAGCAAGAGTAAGACTGTTGAGCTTTTTGAACTCAAATGACTATTTTTATTTTTTAGTATTCTCTGTTAAGTCATACATCTGCATTTTAAAAGAAACGTTTGATGTGTAGGATTCTAAATTGGCATTCTTACAACTTTGGTGGAGGAAAGTGTCAAATTAATCTCACTTAAGTATGCTTTCCTGTCTTCTGAAGAGCAGTTTTGCTGGCCTCTCTTGATAGGAAGAAAGCTGTGGCAATGAGCCGCTACGTTTGCATGGTATCTTGAATACGCAAAAAGACACAAAACTGTGTTTCCTTGTTCTCTTGATGCCTCTCTGTCAGGAGAACTCTTAGAGTAACAAACACAAATAAGTACAATGCTGCTATAATATTCTGCAAGATATTTGAAATTTGGTATTTTGTGTTCGTGCTGTTGTGAATGTGAAAGAGTAATTGCCAAAGCTGTTGTTACAGATGTTGGGTACATTCCCCATGCAGATGTTCTGTTTTGTCTTTCAAAGCCACAACTTTTTAATCACTTCTGAATTATCTTCTTAAAGTATGTGTTGCTACCCCTGGGCAGTAAGACTGTAGATAATGGCTCACTTTTCTGTGAGAACTGCTACTTAAGGAATTTGAAATATATTCTGCATAATATCTACCCATGTTATATGTAGTTCCTTGATTTACAGTTTCTGTACTGGAAATAGATTGAATATGTGAATGTTGAGTGATTGTCTCTATTTGAAAGCCATGTTTATAGGGAAGGCTGACAGGTTTCACTGGAGTGGTTACACTTGATTGACTTTTTGACTTACGTAGAATCATAACTATTATCAATAGTGAAATATATTGTGGAAATACTGAAATACTGCTCTGAACTGATGGGACCAAGAGAATGTTAAGCTTTGAATTATCAGTGAAGTTTCTGAGGGATGTACTGCTTGGCAGTAAAATGCCTAAATGTGATGACTGGGGTGTTTTTTCTCTCTTCAATCTCCTAAGGTCTCAGGTGGGGGACTTTCACCTTCTGTGGCTGAAGAGATACTGAAAGAGAGGGAACCTTTAAGGATTTCATGAATTAGTGAGCACTTCTTGTGTGCATGCATGTTGTCTTCAGTGCACAGGATAAGTCTTTCAAGGGGATGATTTGCTGGGTGTTGTCTCGTAGAACCATTTCTTCTTTGATGCAGAAATGCAGGAGATTTATATTGGTGGGGAAAAAAAAGAATGTTGTTATTCTTAAGGAAATTGATTATTGACTGCTGGGGGTTTGAATTTTGTGTTTTCCTTTGCCGTAGAAGAAAACTGCCTTGTATAAAGCTAAATCACAAAAGACACTTTTTTTACAATATTTCTCTTATTGTGTGTGTATATCTTTATGTGGGATTGTTTGGCTGTTTTTTTTTTTTTTTTTGGGTTTTTTGGGGTGTTTTTGTGTTGTTTTTTTTCCAGCAGTGCTGAATGTTGTATGCTGTGGCAGAGGCCGGGAGATACTGTGGTTCACTTTGAGGATGCAAAGTTCTCTGAAATGCAAAATGCTCTGAAAAAAATTAAATCAGAAACACCTGAAGTTTGGTACCTCAAATTAGTGAAGACTTTTTGGCCTTAGTGTGTCTACACAGTCTCATTTTTACCTGTGTAGTAGGGGATATATACCCCCTTCTCATCCGAAGAGTGATGCAGAAAATAAATACCCTTGCTTCAGAAGTATGTGAGTGCTTAATACTAAATGCTGCAGGAAATCTGCCAGCAAAATTAAGAATTTTTGTACTCCAAGCTGGAGTTTAAGAATATTCAGTAAATAATGCATATGGCCACGTTCTGACCAGAGCAAGTAAAACTGAGTTGCTATGCCTTGGGTGAGCCTGTCAAAGGGAATGCTGAATGAAGTGTTGGCAGCAAAAGCAGTTCAGTAATTAAAGACTATATCCTTAAGTGAACGCACCAGAGGGCTCAAATGTGATTGCATGGGCAGCCTTCATGCCAGCGCTCCTCGACTCCTGAGAGCTTAGTTTTGAAACATTAATCTTCTGAGTACTGTCTCTTGAGTGCACGTGTGGCAGTGAATTGTTTTGAGATTTTGGGTTGAATTTTATTAGTAGTTGGGTGTTTACGAGCAAATTAGGTGGCATGCATTGGGTCCAGCAGCTGCTACGGAGAAAATACCAGTTGCTCTCATCTAAGCTAACCCCAGAGCCTTTGTGAAATGTGCTCATAGTTTTAGAGGAGGTTGATCACAGCGGCTGGCACTGAGCCCTGACACCCAAATCTGTGCTTTAATTAAATGATCTCTCATCCTTCCTTCCTAGGGAAATCCAGCAAAATCAGTACCACTTTGAGAAAGGGAGATTATTTAAAAATGACTGCACTTGGCAGGTAACTATAAAAAACACTTGACCTCTGGTCCTGTTGTTCACACTGTATTCAAAGTATGGAGTACTAGAATATGGATGTAACCATCTACTTAAATCACTCTGCTATAGGAAATTCCTCTGACAATTAAGATGGAAATTAGAGTCTGAGACTAAGGAAAAAACCGTGCAAACCCCCTGGTGTTGCTTGGAAAAGGGTCCCAGTATTAAACTGGTGAAGTTGGTGGATAAAGTCCAGGCTTGCCTTAAGATGCTTTAGGATCTCAGCTTTGGGTGCCAGAGTTTGGAAATTATGTCTAGGAATTTTGATATAAACCAGATTTTTTCAGTCTGCACAATGAGTTTGCTGCCTCAGTAATCTCAATCTGCAGTTATTTAGTTTTTCAATTAGTCATAATGATGCAAAACAGTAAACATGATGAGCTGCTAAACTGCCTCTGGTCTGCTGGCACCAAATCTCAGGTGTTTGGGGAACAAACTGGTATCCAACCCTGAAAAGGCAATAACCAGCTTGAACAGGCAGAAAATCAGTCCTCAAGCGATTAGGGCCAAACCCTTGTCCCATCCAAGTCATCTGGGTACTCTGGCAGAGCCAAACTGCCACTGGGGAAGGTGAGGAAACACCCAGGCATAGAGGAGACCTTGAAAGGTGACAAGCTGCCCCACAGGGCGGGGGAACAGACATCGTGGGACTCCCCAGTGGGGCTCAGTCCCAAGAAGACACTCAGCAGGACTGGGGTGGTAGCCGGGGACAGCTGAGCTCCAGTGGTCACTGGTGCTGCAGTGACCCAAAGCCAAGCCAGGCAGTTGGGTCTGTGGGGTGGCCTCAGGTGGGAAAATGACCCAGTGCAGGGGTAGCTGTGGCATTGCTCAGGCCAGAGTTGAGTGCTGGAGCTCTGAAGCAGTATAGGGGGAGACCTGGTCAAGATTTCTTCCTGCCTTTGGGGGTCACATAGCTGCACCGTGTTGGGTGCAGGCAGCCAAACTCTGGCAACGTCCTTGAGTAGGCTGCCCCAGCTGGCTCCAGGTGGCCCTCAGCCAGAGGCAGAGTACTCCTGCAGGAGTGGACCCAGCTGTGTTTGGCTCCAATATGATTCTCACAACAGTAGTCGTATTGGGTTAAAATAGATAAAGACATGACTATTTTCTAATCAGTGGAGGATTGCTTTGGTTTTGTGTGATTGTTTTGTTTAAACCTGGTTTCTTGGTGAGGACAAGGTTTAAGGCATCATGCTGAGTGCCTGCAGTGTTTTTCCTCTCAGACAGCTTCTGACCTTCTCTCCAGTTTCAGCTGAAGCTGATGGGTACGGAGAGGTCTCAGTTGTGACGATAATAGAATTGGCTGGGTGGTGGAGGGAGGCAGTCAGAAAAAGAAGAGAAACTTTATACCTGCTTGCTCCTCTGAGGCCTCTACCTTTTGCAACCATAAGGGATCAGGCAGAATGCCCTGTCTCTGTCTGTGAAATACTTCAGTCTTGTCTTTTTTTTTTAAATCCCGAGGCCTCAGTGATTATCAGATTGTCACCTACAGGCAACTGCTGGTAGGGACTGGGCTTCTTAGCTTTGGTGTTTGTGGTGCTGCTTTTCCTCCCTCAAAATAGCCAAGATACCTGTACATAATTTCGTTGATTATTTCCTACTGCCAGATTTATTGTAATTAGTAGCAACCATTGAGAAATTGAAATTTGAGCTTAAAGCCAATATATTAAATAAATCTGACCAGTTCCTTATAAAATACTGATTTTTTCAGGAGTGGTTCATGACAGGCCAGGATTCAGGATTCATGTTACTTTTTGTTACTTTATTATTAAGAAAAGAGAATACTCTTGGTCTAGTTGCCTTTGAGATTAGTTTTCCGTTTGAAGAGAATGTTATTTTAGACATAAAAGAAGGAATTATTGCAAGTGGCCATGCTCTCTAAATGTCTGGTCTGGGTTTTTTTGCATTGTTGCTGGGTTTATTTTGATGGTTGGTGGTGTGGGTGTTTTTTCCTAACCTTAAGGCTATAGAATAGTGTGATGTGATGTAGTGACCAAAAGCACTTTATTAGGAAATCCCATTGAGGAGTCTCTACTACACTTCTGCCCCCAGTCATTTACATTCTCCTTGTTAAAATATCACAGTGCTAGTTCTGAAATCGAGACAGTTGCTTTGGCAGGTGGCTCTTCTTAAAATGTACTGTATACCCAACATAACATAAATTCCCTGGGAGCAATTCATATGTCCTTGTCACTTTCTGTGGGACATATGTTTCCATGGGCTTTTAAAACAAAAAATTGAGTTGACTCATGTCAAAGGAGTTTATATTTGTTCTGTGCACATGGTCTGAGATTTCATGTTCTGCTTCTAAAGACTCTCCTATAAAGACTGAAATTCTATTTCAAACAATCTATCTGTGTTTACTTTAAAAGGAGCAATTATGGCCATTTTGTGCACTCTCCATGTGGCTTGTGAGTACTGCTTGAACAACGTGGCTGAGTCTACTGAAGCAACTGAGAAAAGCCTGTGTGAGCTCCTGTGCCTGTTCAGCCGTAAGGGTGGCAGTCTCTGGGTGGAAGCAGTAGTATTTTGCATTGCCAAAACTGTTTTGGGATTAAAAGCTCTGGTGCTTGTTTTCCATTGCTCATCTTTTGTCTTGATCTGTCCATGATATTCTGTTTGAATAGAGATGAATTTCACATCCTGCCTTAAAAAATACGCACTTCTCTTAAACCACTAAGAGCATGAAGCTCAGAGGGTTGTCTAAGGTTGGTTTTACGTAAAATGTGTGCAATCTCACACGTTATATCATGACAGCTGGGGTGTGATAATGATGTTAAATGGGGACGTTCTTTAAAAATAATGGTGTTTCCTCTTCCCTGCCCAGAACACTGACTGTTATGACATATATCTTAAGTGTGTCTTTATGAAGATGAAAGGAGGTAGGTGTTGGTACATCCCTCATGTCAGGAAATCTAAATGAAGTGAGGTAGAGTAATCAAAAAACACTTAGATGTGAAAATGTATTTTAATACATTTACAAGGTGTCTCTTAAAAAAACAACTGAACTGTGGCCAGTAAGATTGCTACAGAAAACTGAAATAAGAAAAGTACTGCTGGAAATAGAATTTACTAATCCAGTCATGCAGTTGCATACGTTTCCAAAGTAGGAAATATGAAAAAAAATCCCTCATGTGCAAGTGTCGCTGAAATTTACGTTTGTTATACACTGGTCCATAAGGTTACTTTCAGCTGGTGGGAAAATTTACAAACCTAGCATTCTGGAGTACTGTGTCCAGCTCTGGGACCCCCAACATAAGAAGGATGTGGATCTACCTGTTGGAGTGAGTCTCCCCGGGGATTCTCCTTGTCTACTCCACTCTCATGAGGCCCCACCTGGAGTGCTGTGTCCAGCTCTGGGGCCCTCAGTGTAAGGACATGGACCCGCTGGAGTGAGTCCAGACGAGGACCATGAAGATGATCGGAGGGCTGGAGCACCTTTCCTATGAAGACAGGCTCAGAGAGCTGGGGTTGTTCAGCCTGGAGAAGAGAAGGCTCCAGGGAGACTCCACTGTGGCTTTGCAGTACTTAAAGGGAGTTTGTAAGAAAAATGAGGTCAAATTTTTTAACAGAGCCTGTTGGGATAGGAAAAGGGGGAATGCTTTTAAACCAAAATAGATTTAATTTAGACTAGATGTGAGGAAGAAATTTTTTACCATGAGGGTGGTGAGAGACTGGAACAGGTTGTCTAGGGAAGTTGTGGATGCCCCCTCCCTGGAAGTGTTCAAGGCCAGGTTGGATGGGGCTTTGAGCAATGTGGTCTAATGGAAGGTGCCCCTGCTCATTGCACGGGGTTAAACTAGATGATCTTTAAGGTCCCTTCCAACTCAAACCATTCTATGGTTCGATGATTTTGATGCTGTTATAGTGCATGCGAGTGTAGAAATTCAAGATGATGTTTTGCATCCTGAGTGTAGTGTGTTCTTTGCATGCTTTGGGAGGATAGTGTAACCATTAGATCAGAAGTGCAGATTATTTGCTCTCCCTTTCTTTAGTTTTGGGCAACTGGGAAAGCCAGGGAAAGGTAAGAAAAGGGAACCCCTCCATCAGTGCTCTCAAAGTACCTGCCATTGTCCTGGCTCATGTACTTTCCACTTGCGCCTGCCTCACCTGGAGGCATATATATCCTTATCTGTGTGTTCTGGAAGGAGGAAATGTGAACACAACCTCACTCTTAGCAGGTTCTGGTTTTCTGTTCACAGCCCTAACAGTTATCGGGGTAAAAAAAAGTGATGGGAGGCAGGAATCCACTATGGGTCTGAATTGATCATGGAATCTTACCACCTGTCAATTTTTTGTAACTCAATTAGAAAGCATTTCCTTTTTAAACTGCCACACTCTGCTTCTTTTGCTGAATATATAATGTGCCAAAGTGGTTTGCTAATGTACTTTTGCTTTGAGAGGGCCTGACTCCTTGCCACCATTATTTATGAAATGGAGCCTTCCTAAGCAAGGATTTTCATTGAAATGTGGGCGTAAAAGAGGCAGAAGACTGATTATTACATATAATTTCCCTAAAGCTGGAAATAAAAGATGGAAAATGAGCATTAGGGTCAACTTCTTGTCTTAGTCATTTTTTGCCACTGATGGCTTTTTTCCCCCAAGAATGAGAAGACTTGGAAGGGAACAGAATGTGTTATTTGGTAGACCAGTACAAATGCAAAAACTGTGTCCATATTTGTGTGGGTTTTTTTTTTCTTTTTTTGCCTCTTGAAGCTTGTTTTATCTGCCTGACTTACTTTGAGAAAAGACTTCTAATGCAGGGAATGTGGTTTACTTCGGTGTAAGTAGTGTGGAGGAGGACACAGTAAGCTTGAAAAAGGCTACAAGGCTGCTAATTGAAAAGTTAGTGCAGTGTACCATGAAAAAAGCTTCTTGTTGCCCAGAGCCCCTCTCTTCAACCATTGTTGTGGTGGAAAGTTGGTGAATGTCACTGATTTGTCTGATTATAAAAATATTATTTAAATATTTACTTCAGCTCACCTACAATTCTGCTTCATTTTTTTTCTCATGGTGGTGGTAATTTAATTCTGTGTAAAGCAATTACAGGCCCAGGATGTAAAATTATTCCTTAAATATTGCTGCTGCTAATGGTGTTCTGTACAGCTACCTGAGTCCCCAGGCTGATTTCTGCCCTTGGTCCTGTCTCATCTCTCCCTGTTTCTCAAACATCCACTCTGTGCCAACTCATGAGTGATCTCTTTGTCTTAATGATAGATTCCCTAATTTGATTATTTAATATGATAAACTGTTAGGGTGCAAAATGTAATTATAAGAGTCAGATTTTTATAACCCTACACTCCTGAAACAGACCTAACCAAATAAATTGGCCTGCTGAGTGAGGGAAGAGATACCTTGGCTCGGGGAGTTGGGAGTTGCAGAGTAAGATCCAAATAGCTGCAGGATGCGATTTTGAGGTTAGCAAAACAAAACAAGTTTCTGCTGGTTGCTACAAAGTTCAGAGAAGGAGTCACATTACTGGTGTTGATACAAATTAAAAGGGTTCGTGTGACTTGTGGGGCTATTGCAAAGGTGCCACAGGATAGAAGTTGTGAGCAAGGGAGGAGCAGCTCTTATTTGAACAGGTTATGTTTCTGGATCTTCCTTGCAAAGTGACCTTTATAAAAAAAGTAAAAATACTAGAATTGTGGTCTGGGCTTGTAGGTGTGGATATTGTGCAGCTTATTCCCTTGGCTGACAAGTAGCATTTGTATCCCTGTGTCCAGTAGAAGGCCTGTGTGGCAGCAGGACGGGCCTCAAAGTGTGCATGTGGAGACAGAAAACAGAAGAGGAGACGCTGGGTCTATATTCCCCTTAGGATTCCCATCCTGCATTGCATTTTCAAGTGGTGCTTGTTTCTGTGCTTTTTAGATCAGTTGGTAACTAATTTTTTCCCCCTTCTAGAGCTGAAGAGGTGGTTAGCAGCATGCTGCCTGTGAGGTAGACAGTGGTCTGCTTGGGATGTCTGGAAGCACTCTCATAGCCAGGGCTTAGGAGGCAGAGGTCATTCGGAGCAAGCCATTTCCACTTTGTGCCTCAAAGATGCTTGCCAGAGGCATGTCATTATGGAGTAGGCACTTAGGGTACACATCAGTTTCTCTGAACACATCCTTGGTTCTCCGATTGAACAGCAATCTTTCCCTTGTACCTGAGACTTTGTCAGACCACTGCTTTTGTAGAGCTCCATGAAATTTTGAGGATTTGAGCCAAGTTATAGGTACCTACTTATTCTAGGGGCCAGGGAGCAAAACAAGAGGGTGAGATAGATGCTGCAGGGCAGTTTCTACTCCAGTTTGATTAGTGGAAGTGAATGGCTGTTGACCCCAATCTGAATTGGGAGACAGGGCACTGCTGTGTTTGTTCAGGATCAGCCTTTGAATGAAAAGGCTTCTTCCTCTCTGCCTTGAAGGCCATTAGCAAGACTGAAAGTATTCACACAGAACTATTGATAAAGGGGAAGCCTTTCAGAGGCTCATCTCTTAACAAACACTAGAGTCTGATGCTTAAAAATGATACCTTTTATAGCCATGTATGTGAGCTTCTACTCCAGTGTGGAGCTGAGGAGCCTTAGGGGGGGAGCAGTAAAGGTGGGTCAATACGGATGTTTGATTTTTAGCGCAGCTGGCTTTAGATGGCAATCTTCTCTCTTGGTATTTACAATGTTGCCAGTAAATATTTGAAGAAATATTAGCCTTGTTAGGCACTGATGCTTTGATGAGTAATAATTTCTGCCACCTTGGTAAGTTTCTTCATATCCCAAATCTAAAATATTCATTTAGTAGTAGTAGTATTATTGCATGAAAAATTAATTTAAAGTATAACAAGCAATTTTCTTGACTGTGTCACTCTTCACATCTGCATTTTGCAAGTGTCAGTAAAGCATAGGCTTTGGCCTTTCTGTTTCCTCATCTCAAGAAGGTGCTGAAATCCCTGCATTTCTTGTGAACCATGTTGGTATATTCTGTGTACAATTGTTGCATACAGTACAGGTATCTTTATGCTGCCTTTCTTGCCTTGCTACCTTCCTCTTTACTGTCCTTCCACATCCTCTGCTTCAGAAAGTCCCTGGAAGCTTTCCTGTGTGCACATTGCTGTCAGGACTGGGGTTTGCTTTTTAGTCTACCTCTTCTCACACTAGTATGCCCATTTTTCTGACAACCCATATTCCCCCACTTCTGCTTCCTTTCCTTACAGAGATAATAAAATTATCCCCAAATCCCTCAGTGTTCTTGCAAATATGGGGATGATGGACAGAACATAATGCTCCTATGCTAAAAAATATTGTAGGCTGCCATAAACTTATTCTGTATACATTTTTATCTGATCTTGCTACCCAAGTTCTCTGCTTCTTTGTTCTACAATTTAATCAAAATCTATGCTAGGTTTGTTATTTGTGTCATGGTGGCAGTTTGGTTCATGCTGGACATTATTTATGGTGCTGTTTATGTAATTTGACTTTAAATTCTTTCCGCCTTTCCCAAAGTATCTCTTTGGTTAAAAAAAACCCAAAACAACAAAAAACCAAAACCAAACCAAACCAAAAATCAAACACCAACAAAACCCAAACCAACTGCTAGCATCTCAACAAGTGCTGTGCAAATTATGCTTGTCTTGAGGGGAGGCAAGATAGTGAGATGGATACAACTCACTTCCATTGCTCTCTCCACCTCTCTAGGTACATGAACGGATGGGCTGAGAAAGGGAAAAAGTTAAAAGAAAACAAGTAAAGAACTGTAATATAACATGGCAATTTAAATGTAATTAGCTGATGTGGGTAGTGCCAGAGCCGTATAAAAGACTGTAAAATAGCTTTAAAAGGGTTTCATCTTTGAGTACAATGCTTTGTTACCCAAGTTTTATAGTTTTATCTTTACTTGAGGAAGACATCTTCTATGAGATTTGACTCTGCTGATGGAATTTAACTGTATTTTATGTAATCTGTACTATTTCCTTCATACGTGATTTCAAAGCCCGTTTTCTACCATTTACTTGCTTAGCTACACTGTGCTGGCAACATGCAGGAGAAGCTGAATGCTGATTCTCTTGGGATTCTATGTAGGCATGTTAACTAAAGTTTGGAAAAGCTGCTTATCTGGAGAAGTGTGTGTTTAGTCTTTAGCCAAATGCTGCGAAAAGTTTTCAGAAGTGACCTAATACAGCAGAGACTTACAGGTTTGGTTTTTTTTAATTTTAAACTGTTGCTTGTTTTTTTTGCCTACACTAAGTACTGCTAAAAAAGCTAAGATGTGCAGGTGTCAACTCTTAAAAACTGCATATTCAAAATTAGAAAGATTTTAGATGGTCGCAAGTTTAATGGTTACACTGAAAATACATTGCCTTTTTGCCCTCTCATTTTTAAAGTATGACCCTTTCCGGCTGACAAAGACATCTGAAACTGAGTAAATGCATATTGTAAGCCTTGGAAATATATTTCTCTGTGTTAAATGTTTTGAAAACGTTTAGCAGAAAATATAAAACTGAAGATATTAGTTTCATGTGATATTTCCAGTGTAATGAGATCCTTTTAAAGTATTGCCTGTAACACTATTAGATGGATCTGCTATTGTTTGTATGTGCGTGAAATTGTGTGAAATTAAAATTCTGCAGGTTTTTATACGGTATTAGTTTATCACAATGTAGCCTTAATGCAGTTTTAGTAGGTCTTTGTTCAGCCTGAGGGGTTAACTCCGCCCCAAATACATTATTGTTCTATTTTATTTTTTCCATCTTTTTTCTGTTTTATTTTTCTATTTTTATCTTCCATTGTTTATTTTAGAGTATTCCTTTTGTTGTTTTTATGTTTGGAGTGTCTGTTTCCTCTCACCATAAAGACAATTGCAGACAATTATTTGACATCAAGACTGGCCTTAAGGACATATGCATAATTGAAGGAAACATTGGCAAGTCAGCTTCTTGGCCTCCCCTTTCACCCCTTAAACTGCTCCAGTCTCCCACTGCTCTCTGGATTGTGATTCGTAGGATGTCCGTGGTGCCTCTTCCTTCAGCACGGAGCAGCATTAACCTTGTGTGGAAGGGCTCAGTGAATTGTGCTTGGCGTGGAGCAGTAGGAACCTATTTTCCTCTGCCTTCCCGCGTGCTGCCTGCTCAGGAGCCAGAGCTGCCTGGTGCTTGTGCTCTCTGCCTCGGAGCAAAGGCAGGTTAGTACCTGGGAGGAGGAATGCTCTTGTGCTTGTACTTTGAGGTGTGCTGCAAAGAAGGCTTTGCTGTGCGGTAGCCTGTGTGTTTCAACCCCACGATGTGGCCGTTCCGTGTGTAACTTTGTGCTGGGAAGCTGGAAGGGAGCTGGAAGGGAGCTGGAAGAGGCTGGACTGTGCTGGGGGAGGAGGTGTCTCTGCTTGCACAATTCCTTCTGTAATGCTAGACCTCTCTCTTGCCAAATGCAGGAATCTGCATGGCGCTGCTCGGCTCCAGAACAAGATGGGAGGAGGGGATTCACTGGTTGTACTGCTTTCAGAGCACTGAGAAGTTGAGAGTAAGGCTGTCTAACAGAGGACTACTTGCTCTCACCAGCCTTTTTACCATGCATGTTCTATGAGGGGCCAGCCTCAGAAATGTTTTCCCATGTCATCTGCACCTGCTGGGGTTTTTTTTTGCTTTATTGATAGTACTTCTGAAAAACCTCAGCCTGTGCAAAAGGGAATATATAGTGACAGGACTACCAAAAAAAAAGACGAATAACTTTCTCCACCTCCCTGTGTCACTGTTTTTGAAGTGGTAATAGCAGCTTTTCCTGGAACATAAAGAGGAAGAGCTGGCAGGGACATAAGACTCTCAGCCAGAAGCCTGGCAGGAATTAAGCAAGCTTCCTTAGTTGTTCTTGTATTTTTGTGTTCTCTTCAAGTATACTTTCCATGGACCCAGCACAGGGACAGATTAAAAATACTGCATGATTTTCCGGGCATTAGTTATTGGTAAAGTAATTTGAGAACATTTGAGTAAAGCTGTTATTTTCATACATTTATTTATTTACTTACTCCAAAAGTAGTTACCTTTGAAAGAAAAGTTGTTGTGGTTTCACAGCTTGCTTAAGTTTTATTTCTGTATGAATACTGTTGTGGTACACATGGCAAATGGACAGAGGATTTAAAGGCAGCAGTGTTTTAAAATACATGACGGACTTGCTACTGTGCACAGACTTTGCTCCCCTCTCCCCCAAAACTGTTTCAAGCCATATGTTAGCCTTGAGGTTCAGTTCTCTGAATTAATATTTGGTATAATAAAGTAGGCTGAAAAAATTCCTTAAACAGGCAGGGTTCAGATGCATCTTTGCCTCTGCATTGTAGTTGTTTGGTACAGTGTGGTTCTTGCTACTTAGTATCTTGAAGGACACTGAGTAAGTCAGGTAATTGATTTTACATTCATGGATATTGGATGACCCTTCCTTGGGGGGCAGAGAAGTTTTCATAATTGAGCTTTGGATAATCTGATGGCATTGTCTAAGAGAACAAACAAAAATACATGGTCAGGCGGAACTGGTCTTGCCATGTCATTTAAACTTCAGTGGTGAAAATCCATTAAACACCAATCTGTTACATTTTTTGGCTTTCTGACTATTCCATCTGTTCACTTATGTTGAACTGTATCTACTTAAGATGTGACCGAAATCTGATTTTGGTTTCTTTGCTGTAATCTGTTGTGGTGTAAGAGCACTCCCAGGTGGCTTTTGGACCCCACACACTTGCAAAGTGAAGGGTGGATTGGCTTGCCCTGTCCCGTGTTTCTTGCACAGCCTGAGGATTAGTGGTGTGTGTTGGAGCCAGGCCACTTAGGCTAGGCATTAGGTTAATGCTTAGGGCATTGTGGATGCACTGACATGAGGAAATTTAATATCTGGGTTACAGTAGCTTCTGGCTGTAACATTTAGCTGATGCTACTGTAAGAAAAATACTCCTTTTCTAATTTTTTTTTTAATTCTACTTTAATGGAAAATCTGTCCTGAGCTGATTTTAGCATTACACGGAGGTAAAAATTCATAGTAGTTTGCAGTTATCACTACGCTACTGAGTGATAAGGTTGCTTTCAAGCATCTGTAATGGGAATATTGATGTTTTTCCATTCCTGTAGGTAGAGTTCATGCGTAAAATGAATGTTGAGCTTTTATGTGTGTTTAGTAATCACCCCTCCCAGAAATGTATACCAGCGCATATAATGTTGCACAAACTGATGCTGTAGATGGATCTGTGACTTAAAGAGCCACTTTGTTATATATTGCCTAATATATCACACATAGATTATATAAATTTCAAAGACTGTAATGTTATACTCTTATTTTAAGGTTAGTAGAGTAATTGAAACAAGAGGCAATAAAATAAAATCTTCTGAGCCCAGCATGCTGCCTCTTGCATCAAGATGGTGTTCGGCTGCTAAATGTGTTTTTCCCCAGACAGTGAGTGCATCTGCGGATTCTGCAGTGCCCATTTGTTTCAGCCTGAGCACAGTCCTCTGTCGACACTTGCTGTGAAATACCATAGCCTGGTTCACCTTCTGTGCTGCTGAGTTCTTGTAGCTTTCTCTTCTTCGTTTATTCATTATTAAACGCATGCTTTCTGCTTGGCAAGTGCTATAAAATCCCTTTCACTGTGGCTGAACCCAAGAACCTCCACTGAGAGTCTAGAAGGGTTATCAATATTTTTTTTTTTAAAATGCAAATACTATGCATTTCTACTTTCTGCTGAAGTGCTCTTCAGACCAGACTACTTAACAGGCTGGTAGATACTCCCTTTCCTGTTCTTTAAGCCATGTAGTCCTGAAAAAATAAATGCTAGATATTTCCAGATTCCTACTCAGAACAGAAACAAGAATATCTTGTATGTTGAAAAGTGTTTCTAGACGTCTGAGAGTATATTAGGTCTACATGAAAATTAATGTTCATACTACGTAGTTTGTGTGTTATTGTATGTACTTCTGTATTGATGTAGCTGGTATGCAGTCATCACTAAGAACACGCACAGAGCATAGAACTGAAAGGTGTGCTTTTCTTGTGAACCACAAGAGTTCTACATTTCTGAAGTTTTATTTTTTAATTAATTCAGTGCAGACATGCAGTGTTGAAGTTTTTTTGGTTATTTTAAGTTTTATGATTATTTGAGAACAACAGATAAATCAGGGCTTTGAGCTTCCTTACTAAGATCTGTCTTGTGTAAGCACTGGCTTATCTTTCAATTCTTATTCAGCATGTTCTCACTTGTTTTTATTGCATTATATTTATTCTCTCTTAGATGAGCATGCCAGTATTTGGGAGCTATAAACATACCTGATACTAATCCAGGACAGCAGCTTTTCCTCTAAAGGGAGAATTCTCGTTTGATAAGAAGGTATCTTTCCAAATACAGGCCTTTTGGTTCTGATTCTTCTCAGAAAATACAGCCATGGTGGATGTAACACCAACAGCGACCTGGGACAGCAGTTTTGCTATCCAAGATAACTAGCAGTGGAAGAGCCGACTCTTCCCCTAGAAAAGAACAAACAAGCAGATGGGAGGCTGTCTGAAGAATATTTGAAAGCAAGGCCAGAGAGAGTGAGATCAAGGCCAGAGGAATTACCCAGACTGCTGAGGGAGCCTCCTTCTTGCCCTCTGTACTTGACAGACCGCAGCTGTGAACCTTGTCCTCCTCCATGCAGCAGAAGGCCTGTAAGGAAAGGCGAGTTTTTTCTCAGAGCACGGCTCAATTAGTGTTTATCTAATTGGGTGAACAGAAACTGAAAAGAAAGCGATGGAGCTCTAGTGGCGTTGGGGAACTCAGTCTACATGTTGAGTGTTTTTTATGGCCATTACATAATACTAAAAAAGTCCAAGGAATTGAGCCTTCTCACGCCTCACACTTGTGAGTCTTATCTAGTCTCAACTGTGATCATCTCAGCTGTTGGATAGCTTCACTCTTACCTGGCCAAGGGGCCGTTGTATATCTGTCCTGAGCCCTACAGCTGGTGAAAGAGCTGTTGGGTAGCCACGAGCATGGCAGGTGGTGTGCAAGCCTCCTCAAATGCTGGCTACCAGACAGTTCCTCCTGACTGGTAGGCTCTTGGTCCCCCACTCACTGTTGAAATGGCAGGACAGTTCCTTCTGGGTTGTAGCATCTCCTCAAAGGAGAGATGCTGGATGCCAGGATAAGTTTGCCGCTGATGGTCCTGACCTGTAGTCAGTACTGGTTTGGTTTAGGTCCAGATGTACCACTACCCCTTTCTACTAAGGAGTGCTGGTTCAGTGCCATAGGTGTGATTATCAGATGAAACCTCTTCTTTCCAGTAAGACTGGACCTGCTGAAACGCTTAAATTTCCAAGGCATAGGGTCAAACTTTCCTTTTTGTTTTAGAGCCACAAAAAGCGTGGAAGTTATGGGAGCACTAATTGGAACCAAGTGTGTCATCTGCAATGAATGAGTAATTGGATAAATTTGTATCCTTATTTCCTCTGTCTGGTCATGTGTTTACAAAAATGCCATGGTGTTTGTTTTTAGGTGGATTTAACACCATTCCTTGAAAATCTCAGGCAGATGTGCTCTTTCAGAGCTCACTGTTCAGAGGCTTGAGTCTGCCTTACTGGGTGTTTGTTTGAACACTTTTTGCACACCCAGACTTGCAGATGCTGGAAACATTTCTGTTGTGGTTATTAATGTTTGCCTCCTGTGGCAACTCAGAGGGACAAAGCCCCACTATCATTTCTCTGGGTGCTTTTTCAGCACACTTTGTTTCTCAAACATTTTTGGAAGGAGTGAGCACTTGTATGAGAACGCTATAGCCTACAGCTGTTGGTGCTTGCTGAAAACAGTGTGTGGTTGTTGGCTTACCCTGCTCTCTAAAAACTGTGTTTTGCTGAGGTTTCCACTGCTTTTGTTCTTTCTACCTTTTGTCATTTTTTTGAGAATGATTGTGAAGAAATCTAAACTTGAAAATAAACACCCTCTCCCTTTTTTTTTTTTTCCGGCGCTTCTGGTGTTTGACAAGATAACATTATATCAGAGTACCCAAGGATGGCCTTAACTGAATTGCACTGCATTTCAGCTGTTGTGTTTATTGGTGAGGAGTTAGAAAGTTGGGATCTGGCAGCTTCTAGTGACAGAAAGCCTGAAGGAAAATCTGTTACCTCAGGTCATATTGACAGTCGTGTCTGCTGTCACACTCATTTCTTTAGATTTACTGGTAATAAAAATCTGAACATAAGCTCGAAGCAGTATATTGATAACTGAATGGATGTTAAATATGATTATTTAATAGCATTAAGTACTGAGGTGCAGATGTATAAAAACCTCTAGGCAGCAGCATCCAATAATCAAGTGGGACTGTCACCTATTATAGCCATCCCATAAATCATCTTACACCCGTTCATGCTGAGTGTGTACCTTGGGTCTTCCCCACCTCCCCAGACCAAGACAAATCAAATCAATGTTGTTTATTTTTCCTCACCAGATTTGAAAGGTGATTATTTGCATGGCATGATGGGGATCATGTAATGACAGGAGAATAAGATCTTGAATCCTGGAATCATAAATGATGTTGTCAGCTTTCAGCAGCTGTATGTTTTCATAAGAAGGCAGACCCTTTTGGAATGGCTCCACTTTGCAGCTGGGAAAACACATATCATGCAAAAATGCAGTGTGAGTTGGGCTTGACAAAACCAAAGTCTTTTTTAAAGAATTAGTTTTCATCCAACATCTTCTCTGTCCTCTGATTGTCTGAGTTATTGTGGTGTAGTTTTGGTGCTTTCCAGTTTGTGCTTTCCCAGTGAATTCCATGTGATAAGCTCTCCTGGACAAGTGTTTGCTTTGCAGGGCAGCTTAGTGTCCTTGAGCACTAATAAGCTGTGGTATTCTGGGAACTTTGGGGCAGACATAGCCACTGACTTGGACAAATAAATAACAATCTGTAGTTAAAAATTTCTCTTGCACTAATGTAAGCTACTCTTCTGTTTTCAAAATGCTAATTTTTTATCAGATATGTTAATTTTGCTTACACATTATAGCAAACAAAGTATATTAGAATATATTATCAAAGGGAAGGCCAACCAGAAGGGAATTGTCTCAGTTTCTTGACTCTAGATATCACTTGTAACTGAAATGTAAAGCTCTTCTCTGAACTAAAACTCCATGCAGGTATTTTTATTTTAAGTAGGGAAAAAACATATTGTGAGGCAGAACAAGTATTTAACGGATTTTAATAAATACACAGTATGCGAGGGCATGAGAAAATATTTATGGTATTACAGGTCTGCTAATTTTTCAAATGACCTTGAAAATACGCAAGTGCAGCTGTTCTTGTTAATGTGAAAGGATGCTGCTTAGGAAAAACATGGGTCTGGTAGGGGCTGGGTCAGATCTTTGCAACTAAAAATCTTGAAGATATTGACTGGTGACATTAGCATCTGGCTTGATGGAGTTGTGTACAGATTTGAGGCAGACTTTAGGAAGGTGTGTTAGGATTTGGGAACCATCCCTGAGTATTTATCTAGTTTTGACTGATGAGGCTGGAAAATAGGTATCTTTGCTAGGAAACTAGCTTGAAAACAATGTTGCAGTTTTTAAAGAAAAGCTAGTGCTCTTTTAACAGTTAAATAGTGGATATGAGCACTATAAATTGCTGGAGAAACTGAAGCTTTTCAAACTTTTTAGGCCCAGTTTGATTTTGGGATTGATTCCTGTAACACAAAATGTCTAGGATAGAGGCTACCTATCTATGTAGTTCAGTAGAAAGCAAAGACAGTATTTACATGGCCAGGATGGTCTTTGCTGTGGAGTAAGAATGTTGAATGACCATGTCGAATGACAACAATGAAAGACCAGGCTGAGTGGTCTTCAAGGGATTAATTTCTTTGCACTTCTCAGTTGTCAGTGTCTACTGAATAAACTGACTGACATTGATTCTCCATGATCTTGTAAGAAAAGATTGTCTAGCTAGGACTTGCCAAATGTAAGACAAGAATAAATTTTGACTCAGTCTGGAAACTCTTCCCTTATGCAGAGGAATATGTGGTATATTCTTTTCTCTAGAAGTTAACTAGTTTCCATTTAGGAGGTCATTAATATTTAAAATGTATTTGAAAAGTTTGCTAGTAACTTTGGTAAGTCAGATACTGTCAGAATTTTACTGCCATCTAAGTGAGTTAAACCAAATTCCCTGTGCTCTGTGATAGTTTTATTTTTTTCAGTGAAGGAGACACTTCAGTCTGTTTGTTTTCCTTTGTAGAGAAGTCCACTGATGCCTTGAAAACTTGATACCACAGTTGTTACGTTTCCTTCTCTGAAGAACTATTCCCTTTCTGCTTTTCATTTTCTGAGTGCTCTGTCCCTTCAAGCAAGGCATTGCACTCAGGTTTGTCTTCCCTTTGATAAAGCATCTTTCCTTTGAAGCATTCTATGGAAATGTGGAGAGTTGTATGACTGCAAAGGAGTGACTGAATATCTTTGACGTGCTTGGCTTTTGCGGCTTTTCTCTTACCTGTGTTTAAAAAAAGAATGCACCACAGCTGATTTTTTTGTAATGCCCCTGCCCTTAATAGAGAGAGCAGCAACAACCTATGGATGTTTTGAATGAATAAACCCATAGCAATAACTTCGAACCCTCTCTCTCCCCTGGAATTTCCTTTGTCATTTATTGTGCTAGCCATAGGCGAGACGCCAAGCTCTTTGTGGTGGGTCTTTGTGTTTCACTGGAGAAGAGGAGGGCAAAAGGCTTTCCAGGTGGAGATCAACTGCCCATTACTGTGGTCTGCTGTGTTTTCCTGCGTGAGCTGCTGTGATGAGCAGAGTGACAGCCAGTGAGTAAGCTGAGCAGACTCGGGCTGCTGCAGGGCAGTTACACCTGTTAGTGTAGAGAGAAGCCAGGTATCAAATCAAAGTGTGGTGCAATAGCTTGTGAGCTGTAGCTAGCGGGCCTCACGGTGCCGAGAAGGAAAAAGCAGATGGAAATGCTCAAATGCATTTCCTCCCTCCCCTTCCCCATCTCTTGGATCTTTTATTTCAGTCAGTAATGGAAATCTGTGCTCTGAGTTTTGAATGAAGGGCTTACACTGCACTAGTGTTAAGTACTTAATGAGCCTCATTTCTCAAAGATCTTGCAGTCTGCCTCAGTTAACCCAGCTGCTTTTTTTAGGAGTACTTGTTTTGGCAGAGGCTTTTCTATGTGTATGAAGAATGCACAAATAAACTGTTGTGCAATTTGCAATTAGAAATGAGGTTATAGGGAATGGAAGATTTTTTTAAACTAGGAGATCAGAGGCTGCAGAGCCAAGGAAAACAATTGCCCAGCATCACTCTGTAGACCTCTGTCTCAACAAGATCTGTGTGTCTGTCTTGCCTGCTGAAGAGAATAGAAATGTGTGTCCATGCTGGGGGAGTCCTGAAGTGCTTGTGAGGATCAGGCCCTGGCAAAAGGGGAAGTAACCTGAAGGGGCCAGGAACTGATTTGTTTTGGTGTTTTGTTTTTTTTTTTTTTTTACTCCTCTCCAAGGAATAATTGCAGTATGGCAAAACTCTGCAGAACATGTGCAGTGATAGTGGTTAGGATTATTGTGGTTAAAATGAGTGACACTAGCAACTCAGGAAGTGTGTACTTTCAAGGAGTGTTTGAAAGGATACAAATACGTAAATCTAGAGCTCATCCACAGCTGTGGAGTTGTTTCAATTCATAGACATCAGCGGTTAGCCATAAGAGTAGCTGTGCTGAGGTTTATCTTTATGCTAAACTCAGATTTCTGCATTGATTAGGTTAACTTTAGGCAGGAGTAGTTTGGTCTGATGTAAATTTTATTTGGGATGGAAAGGGAAGGAGGGCTGTTGCCTGGGTAATTGCATCACATCAGCAGTTTCAGTGACAGCTTGGTATTGGCTAAAATTTCAATTATAAATGTGGTTTTAAAGATGGACTTGTGTTTTTCTTCTTCCTTTTGTATAGGGGTCTTGAACAGTTGTCTCCTAGGTGTGATGCTTTAAAAATCGTTTACCTTTTAAAAGTGTCTGGTATATTGAAGTAGGCATAACTAAAGAGGTTAAAAATGTTAGCTGGGGGTTAAACAAACAAATGCCTGAATTGCTGGAGTTCAAATATCTGACATATTTGTTGCAGCTGGTGTATGCCTGCTCTTACTCTGTGACAAGTCCTGGGTAACCTGCCCTTGTGTGGTGGTCAGCTTGCCATGTGTGCTGCCAGGCTGCTGAGATGTGATGCCAAGGAAGGAGCGAGCTCTGTGCCCAGGTTCTTGAGATGGTGTTTCAATCTTATGTCTCCATCTTTATTAAGAGACTACAGCTCAGTTCTTCGCTACTCACCTGGGCAAGACAGAATCTGCTGCACCTTTAGCTGGCTAAAAGCAAAGGTTTGTTATCTAAGCTAGTTAAGTAATTGAAGACCAGCTCTGGAACAAGTGGAGTGAATCACCCTCTATGACTGGAGAGGGACCAAAGGGGTCACCTAGGCCTCAGCTTAGGCTAAATGCCTAAGTCTTTGAGATGTCTCATGTTGAACAAAATTATTTTTCACCCTGTTTCTTTGTGCTTTGCTTTCATGTTTGTGGAATGGAAGAGTGGCTTGGTGCTGCCTTGGGTAATAACCATCCTTTCTCCTGAATGGTGTATCCCACTGGTTTTTACTGTGAGGGGTTTCCACAAGTGTGTGGTACTTGGTCATGCTGCTGATCTCTCCATCTGTCCTGCTGTGGCATGCTGTAGTTGTGGCTTCTGGTCATCTTCTGAAGCCTGTAGTGGTTTACCGGGTTGCCTGCTGTGGGCTGTGGCAGTGCATTTAGCAGATGTTTTGTGGCATCTGCTAGACACCTTTTCTACCTCCTTGTGATCTTTCAAGTGTCCAGTGCTGCTTTTCCTCTCTCTGTTGGGAGGAAGAACCTGTTGGGAGGAATGTTCAGAGATGTTGTAGAGCAACCCTGAATAACTGTGGATTTTGTCAAGGGCAGTTTGCTTGAGTTGCAAGGCTCTCCTTGGCCATCTTGATGGAGACTTTTGGTACTATCCTGCCCCAGTATATATGGGAAATGCAATGAGTGCTTTGGCAGTCCCCTTCCTGTGGCCAGGGTGGGTGTCTCTTCTTTGGTCCAGGCATTGGCTGGAGTCCGACCAAGCTGGAGGAAGGAGATGTGCTTTTCCATTTGAGGTAAATGCCTCTCATCAGCTGTCTCCCAATGCCTTTGCTCTAACCATGATAGCAGAAATTTCCACTTTGTTTCTGAGAACAATTTTTCTGAAGAGCCAAAGATCAGAATTACTTTAAATTAAACCGAATGATTTAGAAGGGTTGAGGCAAATGCTCTTAAATCAAAGATGAACAGAATAAAGTGTTGTCTAATCTATCACCAAACCCTAACTAGAACTAGATATCAACTAGATAGCAATGTCTCACAGCAGCAGTGAAGTCAGTTCAGGGAATAATATAAGCTTGTCTTCCTCTCCTGACACAGGAATTTCTTGTTACAGTGCTGGTTAACAGGCCTCTCAAAATGCAGCCTCTGAACTGGTGACTTGCATTGCTCTGATCTAATATTATCTTGGCAGTTTTTGAAAGTCCAGCTGTGAGTCTACTTTATTATATTAGCCATGGGATCCTATTTTGTATTCACACAACGTTTGCTTAAACACAATATCATGGGAAGAGTAATAATCCATGGTAAATATGATATAGCCACTGAATGCCTTATTTCATGGAGCTTCTAATCTTTCTCCCTTCCCCCAAGAACTCTTAATTATTTTTCTAGCCTCTTCATGCAGTTATTCTCTGTAAACATGTGGATTTATTTCTGTCTTCCCTCTCTCCTTTCTTACTGTTTTCTGCTGCACTGTGATGTCTGTCTTAAAGTTTTTTTGGGATGGGGGTGTGTCAATGTCTGTATTCAAGCAGGACAGTGGACTCTCGCTTCTAGAAGCGTTTGTGGGTGGTGCTTGAGTGGAGATAATAACGAAATGTGAACTGTTTGTGGCGATACGTTTGTCTTGAGATATAAAACAGGGTCGAGTTTAATGACCAGCTATTAAAAAGGCCAAATCTACTCTCAGGAAAACTAAAACTGTCTGGAATCCACAGCATTTTTTTCTTGTATGAACATTTCTGGCTTATGTCATCAGCACCAAAAAATGGGCCTTGAGCTTTGCTGTTGTCCAAGGTAGCTGGTAGGTGTGACACTAACAACAGCAATGTCACAGTCTTCTGGTGAGCGGGGCAACTGTGGCTGTTTGTCAGGTGCTCAGCATGTCTGGGTGACCTGGGGCAGTGGTTGCCTCTGCTAAGCCGAGTGAGCCAGGCTGTTACAAATGTACATTTCACCAGGATGTTCAGGGTGATGGGAAAGAAATGGAGAGAAGGTGTTGTTCCTAGGTTCTGCATACAGGGTGAGAGAGGCACCTGGGCAAAGACGCTTCTTTCTGTGGTTGAACGTGATCTATGAAGGTGCTGCATACACAGATTGTTTATGCAGCTATTGATTATCTCTTCGGAGTGTTTCAAATAGGTGTCTGATCCTATGGAAGTAGGAATAAGCCACTTTGTAAAAGTTTTCCTGTAAGTATGCTCTGATCACATAAAAAAATTAACACTGTATTAATGGGCTAAGGCTTTTTTGTTTGCTTTTCCTTTACACCCAAGTGGCAGATGTCATTTTCTTTCTCAGCAATTTTACTTCTATCCCAAATAAGACATCTCAGCAAATGATCCAGTTCCTCATCTGATTTTCCAGAAGATTTGGACTAGAATCACCAGATATTGAAAACCCCCCAAATCCTACAAAGCCCCCTGAGTCCTGTAAACGCTTGCAGAAAAAAGAGCACGCAGCAATTGCGTGCAGGATTCTTGGCTGCTTTTGCCTGGCCTCTGCCCTAACAGGACTGCAGTCCAGTGGAAAAGCTGTTGCTGGTTTGCCTTCCTTTCTTTTGGAGAATGACTTTCTGAGAGTAGATTTGTAATGGCCTGTACATTCCTTCTGTTGAAGCTTCCTATGGTGATTTGATCTTTGGATGCCATTTTAACTGTGGGGAAAAAAGCATTTTTTGTCTTTCTCAGTATTTCTTATCTGTCTTGCATTGTTTTTGAAGAGGTGCAAGCTGCAAGTTGTCCTTGATGCAGTTTAGTAGAAATGGTAGCCAGTTCCAAACTGAAATGATGGCAAGCTTTTTGTGTGTGAAATATACCTGAGGTAAGTGACTCCACAGGAATGGTCCCTGAGGTATGTCCCTTCAGAGTGACTGCAGGTGTACCTGCCTCTGTGGTTATGTCAGGTGTGATGGCTTTTAATGCGGTGTTTGTGCTCCTTTTATATGTTAACGCAGTCCTAACGGGACAGGTGTCGAATAAGTGCATGGGCACGGCAGGGCAAGAGACAGTGGCTTTTATTTTCATCACTTTGATTCTGTGGATGACATGGAAGGTAAAAATGAAACCAGGAAACTTGCTCTTTCTGTCTTTGAGTACTGTCTGGCTCCTGTCTCCTGCCCCTGCTCTGCAGTGATGCTCTCTGAAGGCACACATGGAGCTGCAGAGCACCAGGGTCCTGCAGGGTCCCCAGGGAAAGAGCTGCCAGGTGAGTTACAGCACACAGGCGGAACTGGGGGGAGCTTAGCGAAGCCTACGTTCTGCTGTCACACACCAGGACTGCAGATTAGTGTGGGGGCAAGGGGCCAACATGGCAGGCGTGAGGGAAACAGAAATGTTGCTCATCACAGTGAACTGGGACAACAACATGGGGGGGTTGCTAAAAATTCCACCAGAGACACTGAGTGCCCAGTGGCTCTGTTACAGCTGGGCCTAACATGGCCCGAGCAAGTTGGGATTTATTGGCACAGGAGTGGAATTGAGAACAAGAACTGAGGCATTGCACAGTACTAAGTTGAGAAAAACAAAAAGCCAAACCAAATAAGAGAGCATGTATGCATTATTAGGAGGCCTCATGTCTGTTCTAGTGTCCAGTGCTGTGTAGTCCCACTAAAATTACTGGCCACATCCTGTTTTCTGTGAGGGAAAATTTCATCTTTTAAAGCTGCTTACAAAGGTGCTGCTTTTAAACCTGAGTTAGAAACGTAGTGCATGTCTCCCATTTTTTAAAAATCTGGATTATCTCAAAGGAAGAAAACTGTCAGGAAGAGAGCGCATCTGTGTCCTCAAAAAGACATATTTAGGAATGAATAATAGACAAATAGTTTTAACGTCCTATGTTCCATTAATTTGTCAATATTCACTCCACAGGAAGACCTTAAAGTGTTTTCTTGTTTGTTACTTCACCTGTGTGAGTGCTGGCTAAGTCCTGCTTTTTCTAATTTATTGACATATTATTTTTGAGAGATAGGCACATTAAATTTGCTGTATATTCTAGTGGAGCAAACAGGGAGGATCACTTTTTTCTGTTAAAGTGTTTCCTGTAGAAAACAAAGGGCTACTAACTAAGCAGTGATATTAACTTAGGTGTGGCAACATGTGTGAATAGGACTTTGATAGCAATTCGACATGTTTCTTGCTGCTTTAATATTTTTGAATGAAAGGGTAGAATTTTCAGACTGCTAAAGGGCATTCTGGAGCTAACTTATCTAGACGTTTTGAAAATCCAGATTGTTTTATGGCTGCATTTCTAGGCATACCTTTGAAGAACACCTCTGAAAATCTACTGATAACTGGTAACTGCTGGAAAATTAGACAAGAAATTGCATTAATTTGCATTCTTTGTGAGGATCAACAAAATGAAAGATTCTGTAGGGAAAGAGCATTTTCTGAATTATTTTTACTATGCAGCATTGTATGGAAGTAGCATGAAAGGTTGTAGTGGTGATTTTGTATCTAACACAGTGGAATCAAATCTTCTGAACCAACACTTTTTACTGCCAGTTATTTGTTTATTCTTTCTTTTACTGCTGAGATATTTTAGAAAACTTGTACATATTTCTGAAAATGTTCATATGACTGTGATAATTAATAACCAGGCAAGAAAATGTTTGTGGCAGAAGGCTAGAGCAGGATGGGTAAGTGAAGCCACTCAGTTTTGGTCAGTGAGGCTCCTTCTGTTATCAGTGTATAGATACAAGGGCTTCTCCAGATAGTGACTGAGAGAATCCAGATTAAGCTCTTCCTCTGAATCTCTTTGTGGAGACTGCTGTATCTTTCTGTTGATAATTATTTACCTCTGAATTCAGATAATGAGTTACCCATCTTCACCTAAGCAATATGAATAGTCTCTGCTGCCATGCTCCTGAGGTACATGATTTGGAAGGGGTGAGGTTGTTTGTGAGGGAATAAAAAAAGGGAGCACTACAGAAGTTTAGAATTTCAGTATACACTAAGTGAGAGGAATAGGAAAAAAAAAAAAAAAGGAAAAAAGTCTTATGGTGCCAAGTGCAGGGACTTTAAACCTTCCTTGGAAAGTTTTGCCTTGACAGTTCATTAGTTTTATTGCTCCAGTTTTGGCATGAATCCAGACACGGCAGTATAATGTCTGCATGGACAATGAAGACTCCATTTATAATTGTTAGAATAAAAACCTATCAGTGTGATTTAGATGGGCTGTATTGGTAAGTGCAGCTCTCCATCTCTGAAACTGCTCAGTGCATCTATATTAGACGCCCATCAAGTCTGTCTAGAAATTGTCTTTTGCATATCATTCCATGTTGCTTCTGCTTCCAAACTTGTGCTACAGTATAGGTCCCCTATAGAAAATGTTGTGAGGGGCTACGTGCTTGATTTTGGCACTTGCTGCACTGTCAGTTGACAATGGTGACTTGTCAGTATATTGCTGGATGACCACATCAGACAGGAATGCCACTGCAGGGGTGGGGGAAGGATGTTCACTGACCAGCAGTTACAGAAGTATGGGGATTTCAGAACTGGAGAGAACCAGACTAGTAGATGTCCCCTTTTCATGTTTAATGCATCAAGAATTGAAGTAGTAGCTCCCAAATATTGTAGAGTATATGGCATTTCTTCCCTGCATAATAAATATTATTTATTCTCCATAATTTTTTCTTCTGCTTATTTTATTTTTTAATGATTTTAAAAAAGTAAATTGCATTGACTGGCCCAGTGGATATATAATAAAAAAAAATTAATAGCTAGATAGGTCCTTGTTTAGTATTCATAGTATGGTGTTTTCTAGGAAATAAGATGAAGCTGTTGAAGCATCCAAAGAGGCACTTTTTTTTTCCTTTGGGACCTGTGATTACATTTAATTATGTATTTTTATCCTTACAGCTAGGCATGTCATGCATCTTCAGCTTCAACTGTATCACATGACAGATTAGTTATTATTTCATGGCTGATGAAATCAGCAGAAGCAGATTCTCTCTGGCTGTAGAAAACTGGCAATGCTCCCTGCTCTGTGTAGGCGAGGAGGCTGACTAAATGATGACCCATCAAGCAGTATCATGATAAGGTGTTGTGTAGCCCAAAATCTGAAGTTTGCAGATGGACCATGTGACTCATGGAATGTGCTGCAGGCTTCCTGTATTTTCCCAGGCTTTGCCCAAGAAAGCATCACACTCAGTTGCCACAGTGGACATGGTGGAGAAAGATGCAGCTGAAATGTTTTTCTTTCGGTGTGGTAGCTGTTGTTTACATCTGATAAAAGCTCTCTGGAACTGAAGGGTTTGTGGCTTGTTGAAGGGTGATGCTTGTAGGTATTTTACTTTCCACATTTAGTTAGTTATAGGTAGGTCTTGAAATAGTGCATGCTTCTAGAGTAGGAAACTTAATAAAGATGGGGAAAACATTATTAAAGGGAACAACAACAAAAAGTGGTTTTAGAAGATGGAGCAGGTTCTCTGTGATGTCTGGGAGATAGCAGTGGGTTATTTCCTTTTAGGCACGGATGAAAATAGGAAGGATGACTGCAGTTATCCAAAAGGATGGTGTGTTGACAGACACACGGAAATCCTTTCATTGAGTTCCAGGGAGGAGCAGGAGAGTACTAGGAAGGGGACCAGGTACGCCATGTATAGGAACAGGCAAAACAAAGTTTTCCAGGAGAACACATTGTGTGATTTATGCCCACAGCTGTTTTATCTGCCCAGGGAGAAGCAGCACAGTGCTTGTTTAAATATTTTTTTTTTTTTACCATTGAAATGGTACATTTATCTGACTTGGATAAAGGTTGGATGATGCTCTCTGAAAGGAATATGATGCACTTGCCACTGTTTCCAAAGGCTTTGCCTTTTCTAATTCATGTGAATATCTGTTTAACCAGCCACCTTCCTGGCAGACCTTAAGTTCTGTATCTCTTGCTTCTAACAGCATGTTTCCCAGTTTACTGCAGTGAATTAATAAAGATTTTAAGCCTTTGTTTACCACAGGTTTGGAAAAAAAAGTGTCATTGTACAAAGGAAATTTCGTATCCTCATGATTATAAGGCTAAGCTATACTAATGAGGAATTGTATGGGTTTTCACTTGATTTGAAGGCCAATGCTGATGCTGAATACCAGAGGCTTGCACATGACAGCCATCCCACGAAATGGGGGTGTTTCATGTGACATTTCTCTTATAAGATTGCATTTTGTAGAGTTACTGCCTTGTATTTGTGGTGTGTGTGGTGTTTTTGGACTACATTGGTTCTGTTGGATTAAGATGTTTGTTCAAAAGTTCGTGTGGGCTGTATTAACACTGTGAGCCTGGGTCCCAGAGACCAGGCAGTGTCGGGTACTGCATGGCTACATGTGTGCAAACATAGAAGAGTAGGATGAAACAATCCCCTAAATCCTGTCTGCTCCTGTTTTGTCCCACTTCTCCTGGCAGCAGGGTGCAGAAACACTGCCCACATCCCGGCAGCGGGTGGACGACAAGGAAGTGACGTGTGCCGGTGATTAACACCAGGCAGCAAGAACAGGACGTTCAGATCACGAAGGAACGTGAACTTTCCTACTTTTTTTTTTTTAAATCTGCTATTGTTTAAAACTGACCTGTTGCTTTCATAGCTGGTGTCAATTTTCTAGAGGAATGTAAATTCTGTGATTATTACTTGTTTCTTTGCTTTGAAGTTACCATTTCATAACGATGAGGAATCAAAACATATTGATTAAGATAAGAAATTTTTCCCCAGCAAGGGGGCAGAATGTGTCAGTAAGGTGAACAGTGATAGTGTACTCACTGTCAGGTAACTGAGCTGAAAACAAGTCTGTTTATTCCTTGTTTTCATATTGCTGGCTTGGCTCCTGATTTTCTACCTTTCACTCGCTAGCGTGTTAAGCCAAGCGAATATACTCTTTGTTTGGCAGTTAACTCCCTCTTTTCCATCACTTTGGAACATGGGTCTTGGTAGTGCTCTTAGAAAAAGCCTATTTCAAGGAAGGGTTTCTCCATTCTTAAATAGCTTTGTAGTGAGAATCACTGCTTCTTTATTTGCAACTCCTGTTCATCAGTAGATACTATTTTTCTCCTAGAAAAAAATGTGTATTTGGACAGCTTTTCACTTTGTATCTTTGTAGATGCATTCCAATAGAAATGTTTAACAGTGAGGCATGTAAAACACAGCGAATGAAAAGAAACTTTTATTTGCTTTAAAATGATCTCTGGTTTCACATATAAAATGTGGCTCACACTGAGCAGTTCATTTTTACTTCATTTTTTCAGTAATAGGACAATTTTTATATAACATTAAAACAGCAGGACTAAAAGTGATAGCATTGCTCTAGCTCCAAGAGGCTTTAGTCATTGGACAATAAATTTGTAAAAAAGTAATGTGTTTATGAATTTTGTAGCTTCAGCTCTAAGTTGTGATTTAATGGCATTATCTAAAGTAGTGTGACCTACCTCTTTTTAGCTTTGCGTGGTAGGTGATTTCCCTGCCCCATTTTGGAGAGGAATCCCACCCATACAATGGGTGATATGGTTGCTGCTACTTTCTTATCAAATCAGTCAGTGCCGTGTATTGTTGGGAGGTAAACAAAGACACCAAGGTTGAATGACTTGCTCAGGAGTGTGCTGACAGGGGAGAATTCAGGTATCAGGGCCTGACTGACAGTAGAAGATGGGACTGGAAAACATCAGTTGTGCCTTGGGACTGCATAAACCATTGTGAGATGAGGAAACGTGAGTTTCCGTGCCAGAGGTGAGACTTTGGGCACAGACTTAAGTGACTTGTCTGCAGTTGCAAAGGAGGATGTCTCAGGCAGTTCCACATTTTGAACTGATGTCTTAATCCCTGATATCTGGAACTCCTAATCTGGTTCCATAAAATAGTATTTTTCCCTGATTTTTTTTGTAAGATATTTTCCTTCTGTTTTCTACTGGCAAGTGTTGCAGGCACAGAAACAAGAATCATAACTGCTTGATGGCGCTGGCTGTTGTGGGAAGGGAGGAGGCCTGGCAGTTATTGGAGGAAAGGAAGTGTATGTAGTAGCAACCAGGGGCTTAGATGGGCTGACTGAGTACTCTCCTGGTTCCATGGATCTGACGAATGGCAAACCTCTCTCTAAGGTGTTGACAGCCAGCATTTCCTCTGTGAGCTTTAATGAGGAGATTCCCCAGTTCTACACTATGTCCATGTGGAGAGGGTGGGCTCAGCCCATCTCTGCTGCCAGGGTTTGGATTGCTGCTCCCTGACTGCCCCGAGTGACCACACCAGCTATGCTGTGCCTGGGCTGGGCTGCAGCCACCTTCCTGCCTCCTCCTAGGCGTGTGTTCTCCAGTGCTCCGGGCTCAGCCAAAACTCAACTTGTAACCTTGCATGAACCCTTTACGGAAAGGTTTCCCAAGGAGGACAGCACTTTCTCATTATTAACATAATCAACTCGTATTTATTCAGCTGAGAGGCTGGATTGTAATAATTGCTTAGAATACTTCAGTAGAAATGCTGTTGCCTCCAAAGCAATAGGAAGAGCTGATTGCTTATGGGCAATAACTATCTATGGCATAAATTATTTACAGTGTGCTTAAATTGTCAGAGCTCTTGAGAGAATGGGAGGTTAGTTGTGTCCTGTGGCAGGGCTCTCTTCTGCAGCTTTGCAGGGAGTGAGGTAAAGATGAATGCAGAAAATATGACTCATTTGAACAAAATGAGTGTGGGTGCCCGCTCCTAACACATGGAGTTTCTGCTGTCCCACTGTGGCTGTTCATGGCCATCCCGACTTCACAGGTCCATTAGTAGTTTTTGCTGCTGCAGCAGCAGTGCTCACTTCCCATCCTTGGCTCTGGCGATGAGCTGCTATGAAAAGTGCTGTGTTTTCAGAGAAGACTGTGTGTCCATGGAAAAGCACAGTTTTACATATTTGGGTCCCAAATGTGTACACACACGACAGCCTGGACTAAGAATACGTTGAGCTCGGAATTTTGTGTGTATATGTTTATGCATATGTGCTATATGTAAAATAAAGTCTGCAATTAAATGTCTCTAGGCTTTGGTCCATAAGTTTATAAAGTTTGTAAAGCATTTGGTAAATGTACAAAGCATTGTGGTTTTGCAAAATACAAAATCAAGGTGCTTAAGCATCCTGTGTGTGTGCTTTGTGACTGATTGCAGTGGAGAGCTTAGAAAATTGGTAATAGGGCTGCGAGATGCTTTCAAAAGCTACAGCATTGGAGAGTTTTAAATCTGCACAGAAGAGAAATTACTCTTATAAACTTGCTTTAAATGGTTCTGAGATATTTGGAGAAAATACAGTGATTTCCCTCCACTTCCATTCAACAAGTGATAGGTGTAGAGCAATGTTGTAGACTGATGTTTTCAAGTTGTTTTTTAGATGCTGGTATACTGTGCTTTAGTATCTGGAAAGCATAACTAAACAGTTACATCATATTTTCTGACATGACTAGTACTGTACTTGTAACCACAACATCCCATTAACTGTTTATCTAACCTAAAGTTATTTCCTCCAGAGGAAAGCATTACATGCATAAATATTTTCCTTAAGACACAGAGGCATTTATAAAGAAAAAAAATGCCATGAATGCATAGCCAAAAGTTCAAAGTGTACACAAGTTACTTCAAGGCTAAGGCAGCCAAGTGCTCTCCAGGAATAGAGCTTATGTGAGAATTCTGCAAAGCACCTCCTGCTTCAAGTGTTTCAGCTCTCATAGCGTGCTGCTACTTCTCTCTAAAGGGCCTAGAATTCTGTCACCTTTTCCCTCCTTTTTGAGAACATAACATCTGGATTTAGGCAAACATGCTGTTTGGATGCCTGCTCAGTAAAGAGTTTGAAGATTTGATCCAGAGCACAGAAGGCTCAGTATACCATAGGAGTAGGAGCAGCATCAAGGGATCCAGGGCTTTGGTGGATTATGTGACTGGTAGTATTACTCACCAAAACTTTAATCTCCTGTTTTGAAGCTGAAATAAAGCAACGGAACAAAAAGCTTACACTAATGACATACTTTTTTTTTTTTTTTTTTTGGCATTGACAGGGTGCAAAATTATATGTAGCACTACAATTAGGGTGTTTTTGAGCAAAAGAAAACATACACCAAGGTTAAACAAAGCTTGCTATTGAAATGAGGTGGCAGTAATATTACAACTTCATGGAAGAATTTGTGCTGTGATGAGTTACAACATAAATGTTTTTTATTCCTTAGGTTAATTTTTAACTTATGTGACAAAACAGAACATGGTTCTTTGAATAATGCAGTTGCTTCTGCAGCAGTAATGCCTCAGTCAAGGCTGAAGGAAGTGAAGTCCTGCTACAGAAGACAAGGATGTGAGAGGGAGCAATCCAAAAGACAGGAAGAGTGGTTATAGGACACAAAAGCTGCATGTACTTAACACAAGCTAAAACATAGGCTGGGGAAGTCTTCCCCAGTTCCATTCTTACAGTAACAAGCCTGATGCCTCAATCTTGCTTCCTCTTTATTCACTGAAAGTCTGAAGAGTGTCTGAAAGAAATGAGCACAGCCTAGGAATCCAGCTCCAGGAGCCCGGGCTAAAAAAGACCGGAGAAAAATTGAGGTCTGTGCTGCAGCTGACATGGAGAAATTGGCTCAGGAGTTTCTACGGAGTTTTACTGTTTGAGCTTCAGTCTTGTTTGTATGGTGGCACGGATTCAGCAGGCTCAGGTGCCTGCCTGTGAAAGCCCCTCACCCACACAAGTGTTGGGACTGACTGTGAGGAGCAGGGGCAGGCACCGGCTTTTGCTGTCCCTTTGGATGAGAGGACACTGGGCAGCCCATGCAGGCCTGCCGGACTCGCTGCTGCTGTGTCCTTTGCCCCTTTCCTGCTGCCGGGGACTTGGAGATTTCCTTTGAGCCAGCCTTTGCGTTCTCCGTTCTGTTCAGCTGAGCTCTCGTGCCTCATCCCAGCAAACACCCTTATGCAGCTCTGTAGGGAAAGTTTGGCCTCTGAGGTGGCCATGGGGCATTTTACTGACTTCAGCAAAGTCTTTGAATACGTCTCTGAACAAACCCAAGATAAGCATTCCATAATGAGCTGAAATTCACTTAAGTAACTCCTCCACTCATGTTTTCTGAAAGTGTAAAATAAACCTTGTAAAGATGTGCAGTGTAATAAGCCCCAAACCCCCATTGCCCATTATCTCTCCAGCAAATTCTTTGGTGCTTCTAATATTTGCTTGTACAAGCTGAAGGCCGTGAATAGCAGAGAAATGAGCCTTGCGTGGTTTGCTGTGAATGTTCCTCATCATGAGGTTTACCACTTACAGTACTGCCATTCATCATCTACTTTTTCCTTTCTTTAACAGTTCATTCACAAATCTGACATCAAGTTGTTGGTTTTGAGAACCAGCCTCTTTCTAGTTTATACATAATAAATCCAGTGACACTCAGCATTCCTTAAAAAGCCAAACTTAAATTCAGTAAAGTATTTCTGAGCTATATGGGAAAGACAGCTATGTAACTCATAATTTGAAAAATATTTTAAATAATCTCGTGCTTGGACTTACATGCTCTACTGTCTTTTTCATAGTTATTGCTACATTTTTAGCCATTACTATAAGTCTTTTAAATATCATATGAATTTTTTTTTATAATAGAAACCTTTTTTCAAAGATTCAAAGAATCTATGCCTTACAGAGGACAAATGAGATTAGCAAAAATTTAAGTATTAGTGTAGTGTAAAAAAGTTAAAGTTTTAATTGGAGTAAAGAGTTAGTTTCTATAAACCACAAGTAGAGAATTTATTGGAATTCGAATTAGGATTCACATTAATTTGACAAAATTAAAATAAAATATGCAGACAGCAATAAAAAAGAAGAAGAATGTGATCAAATGATTTGTAAGACAAAAAGTGAAGATATTATTCCAAGATTTTTCTACTAATCAGTGACTTTAAAAGTTGTTCTATAAAATGTTATTGATATATTTGGAGGCCAACAAGTAATGGTATATTAAATATTGCTGGTTTTCTTGGTTCAAGGTTTGTGGTTGGGGGGTGTTTGGTTTGGGATTTTTTTTGTTTGGTTGTTTGGGTTTTTTTTCTTCTGAAAATATGTGCCATTGGCTGAGAAAATAGTGATTTTGTTGTTTAAGTTTTCAGAGTCTATCCAAGGCTTTTCTTGATGAGTTTTCTTGTAAGTGTCAGGCTTGTGCAGTGGTTGATGTCCATCTGTGTTAGATAACCCCTATTCCTTGGCTCTGAAATAACATGGAATGAATGTTATGGTTACCCTGAAGTAATTTTTTCCTTTTGTAATTAACTAAGCTGGTGTTTTTCTCCTGCCCTTTGGGATAAAGATATAAACCTTTCTATTAATTTCTATTCTGTTTATGAGGGAAGATTCCTCATAAAAATTATTGGATCGTTTTGACTTCACTGTGAGGAAAGACTATTTTGTAAATAGCCAAGTCACTTTTCTTGTACAGCAAAGAACAAGGCTCCTCCTAAACCCAGCGAGTTGATTACAGTATCATCCAGCCTTCCTCGGCAGTCTCTCTCATGATTAGCAGGACCGGGGCCGTGATCATCCCCTTGTACTTGGCACTGGTGACGCCACACCATGAATGCTGGAGTGAGGGGCCAAGAACTGAACACAAGAAAGACATTGAGGTGTACTGGAGCATGTCCAGAGAAGGGCAACAGAGCTGGGAAAGAGTCTGGAGCACAAGTCTGGTGAGGAGCAGCTCAGGGAGCTGATGTTGTTTAGCCTTGTTAAGACGAGGCTTAGATGGACCACATCACTCTCTACAAGTACCTGAACGGAGGTAGTGGCAAGATGGGAGTCAGTCTCTTCTCCCAGCTAACAAGCATTAGGACAAGAGGAAATGGCTGGGGGCTTTTGGATTAGATATTAGGAAAACTTTCTTCACTGAAAAACTGGTAAGGTATTGGAACAGGCTGCCCAGGGAAGTGGTGGAGCCACCATCCCTGGAGCTGTTTAAGAGAGGTGTGAATATGACGCTTAACGACATGGTTTAGTGGTGGATTTGGCAGTGCTGGGTTAATGGCTGGACTGGATGTTCTTAAAGGTCTTTTCCAACATAAATAATTCTATGAGTATAATGCTTAGTAATCAAATTATATTAATTTATATTAAATTAATTACCATAAATAATTAAAATACCCAGAAAGAATCCACAACAATAGTGGATGTTCCCCCTTATTCTCTCTCCTTTCAAACTGTAGCCTTTATAATGCAGTTATGCTGAACAGGTTTAATCTACAGTAAAGGTTTCTATGCAAAGTTCCAGACCCACACAGCTCATAGGTGTCAATCTATGTCTATCTGCAGCAGATCCCAGGCTTGTGCTGCTCCAGCAGCCCCGCCTTCCACCTAGAGCTGTTGTGTCAGCAGGGGAATGCCTGGTTTTTTAATTAATTAGGTGTTGCGCTACTGCACTCATGGACTTAGTTCAATTCATGAATTGATAGTTTTGTTATTTCTGTGAAGGAAGGAAGGTTATATGTTGGCTGTCTAGCAGGGTTTTTTTAATTTTTTTTTTGTAAGTTTATGTTACTGAATGGGTGGCTATAAAAGCACTGTTATTGGTAAGTATAATAATTACGATTATTTTCTGAATTAATTTGTTACTTCCAGGTCTTTTCCCTTTCTACAGTAGTACTTATTTTAGAGAGAGGTTTTTGGTGGTGGTTTTAGTGAAGATCTGATTTATATCTACATTTTAGTTCTGTTCAAAGAACTCCAATACCAAGAAAAAAGGGGTTTTTTTCTTTTTTTCCCCTCTCCTGCTTCCTGTTATTGGATTTTTTTTTCCATGCTCTTTACAATAGCACCCAGTGTCTGCTATTTGAAAGCTGCAAGAACAGAGTGAAACAAGTAGGAATGAAGGCATTTTCAGCTTGGCAGGCTTTGGGGTGTCAGGGAGAGGTGGAGGAGTGGCAGGGGAAGGACTGGCTGTTGAGACAGCAGGGTTGTCGTTCCTGTGGCTCCTGGGTGAGGAGGTTGCACTGGGGAGGGTGGGCATGGGGATTCTTCTACTCTGGAACCCAGTTTTCATGTTTTGAAGGGAGACATGGGTGCAGATGTAGGATAACAAATACCAAAATCTTACTGCATGCGTCTATATAGACTACATAGTACAAAGCTAAATAAAGTAGGGAGCTGCTGTGAAGAGCTCCGATGTGCAATTGTTACAGTTTATTTTGGAAAGTGTATGTTTCTTACATGTTCCTATATAGCCATTCTAGAGTAGTACATTTTTCTTAAATGTGCCATATTGTTTAAATCTTTAATTTGCACAACCAAGTAGCCAGAGTGCTAAAAGAAGCATACCAAGTAGAATTTCAGTCAAGTTGATCTCATTGTAAATGTCTTCAGTACTTTTAGTTCCTAGCAAATTGCCCACTGCAGTAATAAGAGCAAATAACTTGCATTTGAATCCCTCAGAGTAAAATCAGCCCTTTTAAGTACATCTAAATGACAGCTGCATTTGCTGAGGATGGTTGTACCTCCAGAGAGGCTTCATGTTGAATCCCAAAGAATAAATGATGATTGACCTTTATTTGTTCAAGTTTTGGATCGTAAATCTTCTTTCCTGCCACTCATCTGACCTGGGCTGAACTGCCTGACTTTGTGTGGACATATTTTGTGGAGAGGCCTTAGACTTCTAGATTGGACCTTTATTACAGAGGTCTTACAGGGAGGAGTTAAACCAGGAGGAAGCCCTTGGGGATGCAGTGGAAGAGAGGATAATCAAGGACTCTTGTTTTGAAGGCAGGTAGTGAGTAGCAAGAACCAGATAATCTCCCTGGCTGTACAGGAGTGGGTGGAAATCACCTTGCTTGCCTACCCATATTACAGTTCTGTAACGCAGTGGCAAGCTGTTAGAGCTCATGAGGTAACCATCCTGGTAGGTTAAAAATAATCAGGAAATATGTTACTAAGTACACTGAGAGTTTATTGAAACAGGAGTTTATTCAAATAGAAATTATTCATGAAATTAGTAATTCTAAAACTTGTTTTTCTGCTCTTTCAGTGCCTTTTTGAGGCAAGATTCCTGGTTTTTCAGGCTCAGCATTCAAAGCATAAGTCTAACATTGCATTTCTGCCAAGTGTTGTGGCCATTTCTTGGGAATGGTGGCATTGGATCAAAGTGTTTTTTACTGACTGATGGTACGCTTTCCCACGTGGCCTAGGTTAACTTTTAGTTTCTGGGTTTTTTTAAGCAAGTGGTAGTGTTGAGGAATGCTTTATGGGACCTTGAAAAGCAGGTGAACTGGCTGAACAGAAAATTGGACAGCACTTTTAAGGCAGTTCTTCAGTTTTCAGGCCTGGTGCCTGTTACTGCCACCAGTGGCAAAATGGCCTTTAGCTGACCTCTTCCATTTCTTTGAAGGTTGTTTTTGACTGTTTTCTGTACTCATATAAGAGGAAGTTCCTGAACAAGTTTACATTGTGCTATATGTCCGTCCTTGTTTCTTTTCCTTGAATCTCTGACTAAAAAGTGTGTGGCCACATGAAGTACAAATAACTTGGAGACTTTTTAAATCAGTGGCAAGTTAAATGTGTGCTAATGTTTCTTAAAGAGATGCAGGTATCTCTTTTAGGTCTAAACATAGGAAGCCTGGGTGTCTAGTGAAGTGCATAACTTTTGTGTTAGACAGTTGTTTATATAATACAGTATAAAATTTTTATAAGTTACCTGGGCACTATTTCAGCAAAGTAGGTTAGCAGATGCTGAAATCCAGCTATTCAAGCAGTATCTATACTTCAGCATAGGGTTATGTGTTCAAGGGGCTTCTCGGTCAAGAGCTAAAGAATTTAGAGGGTTTTTTTCTTCTCTTTTTTTTTTTATTGAAAAGAATCTGTATGACTAGAGACTTAGTTGTCTCTAGTTTGATTAGGTTAGTGTCTCTTAGGTTGATTCTTGATGTCTTTGTAAGTAATGTTTGTTTGGGTAATTCTTTTTTCTTCCTATGCAGTTATTATCTGAACATTATCAGTCTTAAGTCTTAGTTAATCATTGATATTCTGTCATTAAACAAACTTTTTCCAGGGCAAGAAAGAAGCTTGGAAAGAAACCATTTGTTCTCTGAAGTGATAAAAACGTTTGGACTTGTCTGTTTAGTTACTTTTGCATGGACAATAAAGGTGTGTCAGGTGATCTGGCAGTGGTGTTTCTCCATGGATTGCTTGACACTAGGAAGCATCAAACATTGCCTAAATTTTGCTTAAGTGTGTTTCCCTCTACTCTGGGCTATTGATGGTGATAAAAAGCGTATATAATAAGAGGGGGTTTTTTCTGACTGTTTCATAGGATTTTTGTGGTTTTCAGAGCTGTGAATTTGCACAAAGCTGCTTTATCTCAGCAAAACTGTTTCTGAGGCACAACATAAACCCAGAGAAAAGTGGGTATCCTGGGGTCTCCTGAAGGTAACTTCTAAAGAGGTGAACTCCAGAGGATTTCCCTGTTATCTTGCTCTGGCAGGGGTCAGACAACTCTGGGTGACTTTTGACAAGCCTGGAAAAGAAACTGTCAGGAAAGAAAGAACTGTCCCAGCCTGGAGTACAGTGATGGATATTTTCTAGTCCGATGCCTTCTTTTGAACGTTTGTGTCGGGAGTAGTTTCATTGAAACTGTTGACAAACTTAGAGCTTCTGTGGTGTCTGTCCTTACCCTGTTTGCTGGATGTCTGCAATAATAGGTGGGATGGAGCTGTGTTGCACCCTAAATGCCTGTGTGTCAGGTAGCTGCTTCAGTAGCATGAAGTTTTTGTTTGCTGCATGTGTGCAGCCATTGGCTTTGTACTGCTTTTTCCTGATGTGTTAGTGTCTCATGGTTTAAACAATCTGTATGAAGAAGGGAAGTTGTCAGAAACCTTGGTGGGAGCTACTGTCTTACAGAGATGCGTGCAGCAGGAATAGTGGGCTGCTGTGGAAGTGCTGCAGGGCAGGAAAGGTGGCTCCTAATGGATTTATCCTGGCCGTGACGCTTGGCATTGGATCTTGCATCCTTCAATAAAGCAACAGTTCATGACGTACACACCCATATTCACTCATTTCTTAGCTGGCCGAGGATGAAGACTGTCAAGAGCTGTTTAATTGCCCTTCTCACTTTCAAAACCAGTTGCCTTTAACTGTCAGTGAGTTGGTTAGGACGTCTTGCACAGATGTGTCTACTGCATGTGTCTTTTTTGGTGGCCAAACCTTTAGAAGTGTTACATGAATCCTAACAAGAAGAGTTGCAGACCTTTCTGTTTGCAAATATGTAAGGTACTCCAGTTTCTTAACTGAGGCATTCTTTTCTGTACTCCTTTTCTGTACTCCTAGCTTTTCAGCAAGTGGAAGAACTTTAGGATTGATTAAACAATTCTTAACAATTATTGTCTGCAATTGTAATTTGAGTATTTGATATTGAATTATCTCTGTACATGAAAATACTCTTTCAACACAAGAGAATCTGGTCTTACAAACTGCTTGTTTTGAAATTTCTCATTGAAACAGTGTAGTAAAATAGGAAGTAAATGGCTATTAGAAGAATAATACAAAACAGTATCTGAATGAAGATCTGTATGGAGAACTTCTTGAGATAAAATTTTGGCTGTGGGAAAAGTTTCTTTTGAACACCTTAGGAAAAAGCCCTTTTTACAAAAGAAATTTAAATGGTAAATGCTTGCAGGAAGCCGCATTGTCACATGCCAAACATATCTCAAAATTATCTAATAACAAGTGAAGAGCTTTTATGTTCTAACTCTCTTACCAATGCTGAACTTTATAGGAGTATGGAGAAAAGTCAGAGGGTGAAATGAATATTACCTATAATGGGTAATAATGAGTTATAATTTTCATTTTGCTTCATCAAACAAGGCACTAATTACATTCTAAAACCGTTGGGATTCTGTTATTCTTATGGTAGGTTTTTGTTTCTTGTTACACCAATTATGTACTTGAGTTGATTACAGTAGAGTAAGAACAACTACAGTAATTCTAATCTCTTATTACTTTTAAACCCAGTACTACTCATGCAACAGAATCCCTGCATTTTTTTCAATCTGCTTCATGAAGACTTAATTCACAAAGCAATTTGTACAATGTTTAACCAGTGAAGTATGACAATGTGAAAAATACCGTTCCAAAATAAAATTATATCCCCATAATCTCTTTGTAGTTATTCTGTGCCTTTTGCTGATTCACTATTACAGAATTCAATAGGAAATAAATGATTTCAAACAGATACCTTGCAAAATCTCAGTGAATGGAGAAGTGGGCTCATTATGGGTTGTGTAAAATTAATGACATACGTAGCCTGTGGATCTAAAAAGTTGTAGGTTCGAGACATTCTGATAATGTGAGATGGAAAAAAATAACATACAAAAACAGAAGATGAAAAAGGATATTTTTTTTGTATTAAAAAACATGAGTAGAGAATACTCTTAACTTTACTTCTAGTTCCCACTGAAGGAAAACATGTCTGACACATCCACAGAAAATTAGTGACTGCCTTGTCCTAAATACAACAAATTTTTGTCTGCTATTTTGTCTTTCCAGTAAGTAAGCAATATTCTTAAAATTAAGTCATTGCTTTAGTGGATAAAAGGGAAGATTGAGAGACATACAGTTTGAAAATACAATAAAAGATGGAAATTTTGAAAAGGGTGGCGTGACAGTTTTGAACTTTACTGAATCCTTTGATAGGGAGTTACTTCGATGTTTGAGGTTAGCAATAGTGTCTCCAGGATGAGCACGCTGGCTTTAAAGGTGTTAGCTTATGTGACAAGTACCAATATTGAAAATTGATTCTGGGCTGCATTTATACATTTGTTGAGCTACTAATTCTGACAACTTTTAAAAACACTAAGGGACTAGTAGGGTTTTCCTTCTTATTTAAACTCACAAAGACTTTGTGAAGTGGCTTTCTCAGTGAGTAGCTACACAACAAGTGTTTTAAAAAGACCACCACCAACAGTGGGCTAAAAAATTAGGTATTTTAAGTGCTAACAAAAGAATCAAATTAAAAAAAAAACCAAACTCAAACTGAACAACACTATTAAATTGTTCAAATGTAGGTGTGACCACCCACAGCCAACTTTCAAGTTCCTCAAGTTAAAAAATTATTTATGATGTGTGTTAATGTACAACAAACTCAACAGGTTTTCTCTAGTGACTTGATAAATGGTAAAATCAATGCTATAGGGTTTTCTTTGAGAAAGAGCTGAATTAGTCAAAAAATACTTCCTCCCTCTTCTGCAAGATAGGACTGCACAGATCCTGCCCTCTTAGTTTTTCAGACTGGGCAATTTTAATTCCAGTATGCATGCTGATGTTCAGCTGGTTACAAGTGTCTAATTATTGTGATTATATGCATGCAGACTTCATCACTTTTTTTTTTCCCTCAAATGGAGCTGGCAGTGCAAGAGAAGCTTGGCATTTCATCTACTGTATAATTTGCTTGTTTTTATCCTTAGTGTAACAGCTTGCTGAAGGAGTTGCTGTAGTGAGACATAGATAAACAACAAGGGGAGAGTGGGCACCCAGGCTGGCAGGTTCCAAGTGGTCACTGCACATATCTGAAAAGGCCTATGAAACAGGCAAAGAAAGGCTAAAAAAGTAAGAGCAAATTCAGAAGGAACTTCTGGTGGTTGCTCACATATGCCTGTTGACACCTGTGTCTTTGTTTTTTCCCTCATGGAGATGATTTTTCTGTAGATGAATGACATCTGTTGATGTAGATGGCCCCATGGAGTCCAGGTGTGTGCTCAGCTGGTGTTTCCTCATGGGTAGTGGCTCTTCATCTGGCAGTGGCTGCTTGGGATGCACAGGGATGTGTGGGGAGGACATCCATTACCTGAGCTTATGTGCCACATCATTTTTGGGATGTTCTTTTAACAGCTTCCTGATGCCACAGATAACAGGCAACAGGCAATGAATAGATGCCAAAGGCTAGTGGTTTTGGTTTCTGGCCCCACAGAAAGCTTGTGGCCAGTGACATTCATAGATGGGGCTGTGCAACTTGAGTCAGAGCAGGTGTTAATCCTGGCCAGTGCCCCAAACAGGGGTGAAGGCTCTCCACAGCCATACTTGCTGCTGCTGTACTTGCTCTTGTGTCAGGGAGCCTCCTTGCTGCTTCTCTGCTGGTTGGACTCCTCGTCGACCTTCCCCCTGCTTTCCGTACATCAAGGCTGTGAGATGATGCAGTGAGATCTGGGTTATCTCAAGACCTGGACAAGTTGTTTCCAGCCTGAGTGATGGGAGGTAAGAATTCTGTGTGATCAATTTACTCCTTGAGAATCTGACTTAGTCACCTGGCATGGGATTTGTGGCAGGCCAGGAGGCAGCTTCCATGACCTGCGCTAAATGCTTTTGTGTGCTCCTTGGGTGGCTCAGCATTGCTTAAGTGTGCCTGTTGTACTGGGCCATGCTCTGAAACAGCCTGCCAAGGGCTGTAACAATCAAGTGACAGAACAGCACCTTACAAAACCAGTGCATTTCACCTGCTCTCTTAGGCATGTCCCTTGACAGAGTACAGGAGGCTGTGCTAAGAGCCTTCTTTCTCTCACCAAAGAGATTTCAAACCTGTGCGGCAGGATCTTCCAAATTCTGTTTTTCCACTTGACTCTTTTCTGGGTTTTGAGTTGAAAACTTCGTGATGTTTGTGGTTATTCTTAAAGGAGTGGCTTGGTTTTATTTGTGTTCCGATTTTGTAGCTTTTAGAGTGAACTTTGGTAGTATATCTGAGTTTTTCTGTGCAAGACTGAAGTCTGTGTTCATGTGGTTTTGGAGAATAAAATGGACTCTTATATAACTCTGATACTGACATCAGGATTTGGGATTTATGAAAACCACTAGATATTATGAGACTTGGCAGTAAAATGGTGAAAGGTAGGTTAACATCCCTTCACAATTTTGCCTGAAGTGAGCTCATGGAAATTCTCAGTTACCTCTGATCACAAGGTTGCAGTAGGAATCATTGCCTTGTGGTAATAGCGTGTATTATTCATACTTTGTGTTTTTGAAATTTCTAGCGTTGCAACAGGAAATGAATGTTTTCTCATCTGAAATTAAAAAAAAAATCCCCAACAAACCCAAACAGTATTTTAGGAAGTATTAATAAAATGAGAATTCTGAAATACTATTGGGATGTGTTTGTTGAAATGTTGAATTTCACTAATGGTGTTAAATTTAAAAAAAAATAATTAATAGTTTAAAGTACTAAATAGAATTAAGGCATGTGTCTACTCTTGTGAATAAAAAGATAGAGGGCAAAGCAATTGAAGTAGAAATGTCAATGTCATTTTAGTTTGAAATGCCTACATGTCTCTACATGTTTCTATGAAATGGTGCGCTCATGACAAAGTGTTTTGGTGTCGTTTGTGGTTTTGTTTAAATTTTTTCCTTTTTTTCCCCTGTAAAGTATTCATTTGGAGTATTTTTAACAGTCAGCCTCTTTCTCTCTTCTGCCCCCTCCCCCTTTTCTGATTTTTTCATCTGCCATATGCTATGTGTCTTCTTGCAAGATCATTGGGGATAGATGATATCTAAATATACTTTTTCTCAGTTTTAGCACAGTGTGGCTCTGTTCCTAATTGGGACTTGAATGCTCTTCAGGATAAACATGTTAAGGAATATGATGCCACGTGTGAAATGGCTCCTTTATGAATATGGGAGGCGCTTTGAGCCTTCATCAGAATCAGCATTTCTCCAACTGTCCCGATATTTCAGCTGAATAATATATCAGCCAAAACCATGGGATATTAAGTAATATGGTTATAAAACAAATGCTTCTGCTTTTTAATGAGATTCTGTATGCAGAGTATATTCTCATGTTCTTCTATGAGTTGTACATCCCCTGAATAAGGATTTCAAGACAGATGCATGGACTGGGCTGCATTTAAAAACCTAAAGTTGAATTAAGGAAAAGAAATGTCAAAGAAATACAATAAACACATCCAAACTGCCTGTTAAACTTCCTTTCATACCAATAAAAGCAGTTCCTCCCATTGTGTGTGATCTCTTAACATGTGTTAATGCTGACACATTGAAGGAGCCTTGTCTGTGGGAAGTGTCTGGTTTAATGGAGACTGCCCCATGGGTTTGTGCTGTGTTGTCTTTTGATCTCGAGTAGGACCTGCTGCTGGTCCCTGAAAGCAGGTGAGCAAGAGCCATAAACTGAGGCAGCTGTTGCAATTGCTGGGTGGAATTGGAAGAGCACATGTATGCTGCCTGAATGTTTCCTGGGTAGATAAGAGTGAGCAGGACATTTGACTGAGCTTTGTTCTGTCCTGCTCTGAAAAAACCGAGAGTTTTCAGTGTGATCTGTTCTTTTGTTATTTTTAATTATAATGGGGTCTAGAAATCCTAAAGCAATTATCCTCAGTATTCAGTGTAATGGCTAGGGATTCTTGGGCAAGCCTAAACCACTCTAGCTTGGATACTAGAAACTGTGTAGTACAGAAAGGAGGAGGTGATAGCAGCAAATAGTAACTTGCAGTTCATGCCATCTAGGCACAGCTACATATTGCCCAAGGCACGGTCCCTTTCAAATGCTGTTAAATAGTCAAAGGAAGGAAAAATTATGAGGATACTGAAGTTATGGGGACTTGTTTGGATTTACTGGCAAGGTTCTTTAGAAACCGAGGTTTTGTATGTCTCCATCAGGCTCTGATCTGTTAGACAATACAGCCCTTTTGTAGCTTGTTCCCTATCATTGAATAGATGAAAGACATGGGAGTAAATAAAGGAATGCTGAAAACTGTAAGCCTCTTGACAGAGTGGTGTGTATAGTAGTTCAGGGAATGGCAAGCAAGTGTCCTTTGTCCTCTTGGTTTTTGGGGTGCGCTGCAAATCGCAGACTATGGAAAGGACGTATTTCTCTGTGAGATCCCAAATGCAGCCAAAAATGGTTTAAACTCTAGATTGCAATTCTAGCAGCAGGCTATAGGGAAGTGCAGTAGGTACCTCACCTTATGGCTAAATTTGTAGTATTTCTATGTATGCGGAAGCATTTATATCTGGCAGTTGTGTGCTGTTTGAGACTGCAGGGTAATAGTTCTTTAGTAGAACTAATAAGAGATGGACTGATAAGAAATAGAAATCTGCTTGCATTTACTAGATGAGCATGTTTTTCCGCTTCTTTACTATCTTCACTTTTTACTTCCTCTGTTAGTGAATGTGAACTATTTTTAGTGAATGTAAGCTATTATGGATTTGTAGGTATTCATTTCATTATATTACACACTTTCCTGGTATCAGTTTTTTCTGCAACAGGAAGATCTAGAAGTGTAGTGGGTTTTTCTTTTAAATACTAGTAATGAATAAATAAATAAAAATTATTCATTTTAAAGTGCACATTATTGCAATGTAGAGTTCTGGGCTTAGTGTTTATATAAAGTAAACAATAATTTCCAGTTTGGGAATGTTATTGTTCCTGTTACTGCAATTTACTGGAATAAATAAGATCAGATTTACTGACTCTTTTTAAGGATATTTTGATTCTGTTTTTCTAGGTTGAGCAACTGTTGTGGGTTTTCTTTGTTGTTGTTGATTATATTCTATTACTGCTCACATCATACTTGGCAGCTATTTCTGTCCACCTTACATACCATGCTGTTCTGGATCCATGCTTGTGGGTGGATGTTTTTTGCTAGCCGTTTTTTCAAGATTATATCAAATCTTTTTCTCATCCCTGCATCTACATTTCCCCAACTTCCTAATGAGATGCGTTAGTGGGAACGTTCTTCTATAACTGAATTGGGATGTAGAATTTTGCTTTATATGTGTATCTGACATGAATTCTGTAGATTCAGGAGGTAGTCTCTGAGCACTGAATGCACTGCTGGACCTACCTGCATAGATATGGGACTAGCTACACCTGCAGACCTTCAGAGTCCCAGGTCTGGTAGTCTGGTAGGACTGCACAGGAATTTAATTGCTTAAATTCTACTGGACTTCCACCAAAGACAGCCAAATAGTAACAGGAAAGGCCAGTCTATGGGGAGTAAGAAATCTGGGCATTTGAATAGAATTTAGATGTCTAGGGTATGCCTTACATGAAAATCCAGACCTTATAGTGCCATTATTAAAATTCACTTTCACTAATTCTTATTAGACCTCTCTTTTCCTCAGTGAGGACTCTCATTGGTGCATTTCAGCTGTGTATTAACTAGACTGGTGCTACATACCCTTTATCTTCTGCCACTTTGAGAAGATGATGTGCTGGATGTTGCTGCCCTGAACCCAGTCCCAGACCTTGTTTCTACGCAGATTCCTGATGCCTTCAAGACTTGCTCAGAGCAAGGAAGTGTAATACAGTTTAAAACAAACAAGTAAAGCAGCTCTTCTTCCCCTCCCCAAAAATGAGGCTCTTCTGGTGTTGTCACATTGTAGGCATATTTACCTGAAAAGTTAGTGCAGCTGCAGTCTGAAAGTCTGCTGAGTAGTTTTCTATATGGCCACCTATTTGAATAAGCTCTTGTGGAAGAGGAAAGAAGCACCTGCATCAAAATCTGTTAAAATATTGGTCAGTGAAAGAAACCCTTGCAAGAGAGGACTGGTTCACTGAGTCCAGTTCCTGCTGTTACAGGCACAGCACGTCATAATATAGTGCTCGTGTTAACCAACTCTATCTTTAAGGTTTTTACCTCTGCTGCGCCCATCCTATGTCTTTCTTTCCTGTTGGTAAGGAATATTCCAGTTTCTGACAGAGTTTGTCGGTAGTTTAACCATACTTGGTTCTAGTTGCAGTTAAAATAATTACAAATTTAAGTAGTTCTTGTCTTTCTCAAGATTTACTGAATCAGTAAGAGGGACATTTACAGTCCCCTCAGAACGCAAATACGCTGAACTCTTTCTGATGCCCTGTCGCATGAGGAGTTGCCTCTCCCCTCAACCATTTACTGGTGAGGCCTTTAGACAATGCTGAGGATTTTTTGTATCCATGTCCTAGGTGAAATATTGACTCATGTAATAGTCTGGTCTCTGTGTAACCCACATTTTGTCTCTCACAGCAAGTTCCCTACCCACCATAAAGTTCTTCATTTCCACCTCCAGTGTCCTCAGCAACACTGGTGTGTGCTCTAGGGTACTCAGCTGCGTTAAAGCTGACATTTCCTTCATCTAGAAAATGAGCTACAGTGTTGAGAAATAGTCATGTTGGTCTGATGTGATTTTTTTTTCTCATTGGTGTTGGCAAACTGATGTTTTCTTATTCCACTTTCCTTTAGACTCTTTCTTTAGTGATGCTTCCCTTTACAATGTGTTCCAATGCCCTGTATTTCTACGGAGGTGATTTTTGTGAGCAGCAGTTGCCTGGATGATGTGGCTTTGTTTGCCACTTTCTCTGCCTTGTATTTTTTCAAATCTAGTTACTGCGTTTACTGAATATTTTCAGATCATATACCACCCTGTATCCAGTAGTTTTATTACAGCCCTTGCACCTAGACCTGCAATTTCATTTGTCAGTTCTTTAAGAATCCACAGATGACAGTTAGTGAGGTTTTTCTAGTTTTGAGTGGATTAAGCTCTCTGAGTTTTGCTGCTCATGTTCTTTGCCTTACAGGCATCTTGAATTTCCCAGGCTGTAAAATAAGAAAGTTAATTCCATTTTGAGACTACTGAAAGTCAGCTGTAGGGCATCTTGATGTCAGATGCTCTGCACAAGTGTTGTGGGATGCCTAAGTGAAATTTTCGTTTCATTGTTTAAAAATAAGCATAGCAATGCCGTGGAAAACATAAAACTGTGTCTTCATTTCTTTTTTCACCCTAATGGAACATTTCTCCTGGTCCTCCTCTACAGGGCTCTGTGTGCTTGTTCATGCGAAGTGGGAGTGGCAATAATTTCTTCCCAGGGCTCACTCCATCCTTCAGTGATGTACCATCCAACAGGCAACACTGCCAGGAACCTTGTCCTTTGCCCAGAAGGAGTGTTGTGCTTGTGCTGCTGCTATGCTGAACTCTTTCAATTAAAAAAAAAAAAAGGCAGCAATTTCTCTGCTATCTCTCAGGATTTTCCAAGGACAAAAGAGGAAAAGCCACGTGTCTGGGTAATGAAATGTGATATTTCTCAACAGGTGATAAACCCCAAAAGATGCTCTCTGAATGTGTGTAATAAGGCTAGGAATGGGTTAGATGTGAATGATGGAGAGAGCCACACTGACTCATGTAGGTAAATTTAAATGGCTTGTGCAGTTTCTAGTTCACAGTGTGTTAAAGTCCATTCCGATTCATAAACAGCATTTTCGCAGCTAGTGAGGTGAGTGAGACCAGTTTGTCTCTGGTTTCCCTGGGGAATTACAGAGTGGGTAAGAATAGATAAAATAAGATCAAGCCATCACAAAAAAAAGTGTATTTGAGGAAGAGTTGTGACTTTGCGTGGTGACAAGTTCTCTTAAAATAAAAACATTTTAAAAAACTGAAGCTCAGCAGATGGCTACATAATCTGTTGTTGAGACTGTGAAGATGGAGGCTGGGGGGGACTTCTGGAAGAACTTGACACACCTCGACAGAGGAGCAGTACAGTGTTTCTCCTTTCGTCAGGTACTTCCTTGCCTTCCATCTGCCTTTCCCAAACTCTAGACAGCAGATGCAAACCCCATTAATTTCAGGCTGCTGTTAACAGAAGGAGGCTGGAGGGCTGTAAGCAAGTACAGTTTTTGAAGTTCATGAAGCATCAACTCCCTAGCAATGGCGTTTTCCTATCCCTTCTTCCTCCTGAATTCCTCTGGGTGCTAGGCCTGAATCTTAACTTTAAAATCTAAAAACAATTTAAAAAATCTTTTAACTTTTTACAATCTAAAATTATCTCAAGATTTTAGAACACAGGGTCTTAGAATCAGAAGAAGTGAGGAGGCAAGGGCTGTTCTTCTGAACAGGAGAATTTATGAAGTGGGGATGATGCTATTGCTTAAACAGTTGCCTGCTTGGAGTGCTGTTGGAGCGGCTTGTTGGACTCCAGTGTTTTTTGTCATTGCCAAGCCAACTTCTTTTAGCCTTTCACAGAGCAGGGAAGGAGAGCCTCGCTCACATTTTGAGGAGTATTTGAAACCTACTGTTGCCTCAAGCTTTAGCTTCCTGTGCTGTGTGGTAGAGTGTCTGATAATGAAAGATGAAAGCTTTCTATTTTTGTCTTGTGAATGTAGCTCATGTTTCATGGGCCAGATTGGTTGGGTTTTGTGTGTTCCTTTTCAGTGCTGCCTCTATCGTGGGGAAGGGGGAAGGAGGGAATAGCAACTTCACTGAGGTGCTAAATTTAGAGTGGTTAGAAAAAGTGAGGATGTGTGTCTGGGGTCTTTCCAGCTTTTCAAACTCAAGGCACCTGAAGAGGCTGACTTGTGACCAAGTGTGTCAAGTTGAAAGGACAGTTCCTGGGCACCAGAAACCCTCTTGCCCTTTACCCTAGTGAATATCACAAGTGGCAAATCTGCACACCTCGTGAAAGCAAAGACAATTTTTCTGTCTTTGTCATTTGAAATATACACTGCAGACATAGCTGTCAGTGGTGTGTTCTGATCTAGTCAAACTTAAAACATGCATTTTAAAAAAGTTATGATTGACTCTGGGTGTTTTACTTCTGTATGCCTGCTACACAAAAGAACTTGAGATAAAATTTTTTGTTTACATAGAAGTATTCTCAAAGGTGAGAGACACTGGATTTGTTAATTTCTTTGCTAGCTGTGCATGGTACAGAAATGATGTTAAACAGAAAGAGAAGAGTGCAAAAAGAGGACACAGATGAGAGGCCATGATGTTCTGTGCCTTATGTATCACGTATTTGCTGCCTTAAATTTATTTTGGAAACTTGCTTATCTGAACTGTATTTATCCAAGTGTTTTTACTGTATAAATATAAAAGCAAAATATGATCTGTACTTTGTTTTCCTAAGACCTATAGCCTAGCTGTAGAATTAATATTTTTTCATTATAGTTGTGTATATTGGATTGTTCTCCTACCTCACTTTGCTCTCAGATGTTGATATTTCCACTTTCTTTTTTGGGTTGATGGATACCTTAATTAAAAACGTTTCTGCACATGTGTTACAGAATGAAATGCCATATCTGTTCACAGTATGTTCCTGGTGTATGAATTTTTCTGTGGAGACAGAAGCCTGTGTGTGTGTGTAGTGGGAAGTGCTTCAGAGCAGAAGCACTGTGCTTCAGCGCCCATGCCATAGTCCAGCTTGCAATTCTGTCTACAAACCCCAGCCAACAAGTTCTATTGCTCAGCCATCCCTCTCTCTCTCCCTCAGCTGCTCACTTCCCAATCTGCCAGCATTACTCTTCTGCAAGTGTGATCTGTGGGAGGGAATAACTGCTTAGGCTGTTCTGGCAGAACTGAGGTTAAGTGTATGCTGCTGGATTTCACCTCCTCCTGAGCACTGGCATGCCTGGACAGCATTCCACACCAAGGATGTCCAAGATCCCCTGCAAAACAGTGCTGTTTTCACTACAAAATAGTTAGGGTTGTTGACATTGAGTTGACATTTGATAGTAGGTGCTGCTTTTTGTGATAGTGTGCCCAAACTACATCTTCAGAGTGAGAATGGCTAAGATGTTCAGCGCCACACTGCCCTGTTCATTATGAACTGGCTAACAGCCTCAACATATTTACAGTAGGTCCTACTTTTTGTGATGGCATTATCCAAACTACTGTCTTGTGGAGCTGGGTGTCAAGTTTTCTTTTTTTTAAAAAAACCCCGCTGGCGCTGCTGACAGCAGGCAGCAGCTTCCAGGTAAATCTGCTGGGTTTCAGGTGAATGTGAGGAGAGTTCAGCTTCTGTGTGCTTTCAAACAGCGTCAGCAGCTCCTTGTCATGCCCTGCGTGTGTGGTGGAGAGAAGCACTCAGCTGCTTGGGCAGCCCTTCCTGCTGGGAGAGGTGGTGTTCTGTGGGAAAAGACACGTCTCACATGAAAGCCTCTCGGAAGGCTTCATTTGCCTCCCTAAGTGTACCTTATTTTATGGGAAGCAAGAGCTGCGCTAGGGCACATGCAGCTGTCAGAGGTTTCATTGCTCTGAGTAAGTGAAGAGATCCATAGAGGTTTTTTGGGTTTTTTTTTAGACTTTTCTACGGCAAACTCCAAGACCAGGAAGATGAGAACAGAGCACAAATGATGAACAGTGAGGCTTTGTACGAGAGCAAACTTCATGTTTGTTCTGCAGTATGAGCTCAGTGCTTGTGTTTACCTGGTTATGAAAATATGAAGCTTCTTACATTTTGCTGTTTCATACTTTACAAGACAGCATAAAGGGCATCTTACAGTGTATCTTTTTGATCCTGTTTGCTATAATTCAAAGCACTGTATTCATATTTATATGTCCAGAAGACATAAAAGTACATTTGAATCCCAGTCAAAATGACAGAAAGGAGTATATTTTGGAGAGCTGCATTTGGAGTATGCTTGAAGTGAGTTGCTGCTTTGTTCTCCATGTGCTCTGAGACAGGACAGGTTGTTACACAGGACCTTTGTACACTGATTTTCTGCTTCTCCCAGCAGTTTAGGAAGCCCGTGTAGCCTGGTCTGATACATGCTTGAACTTGCATCTTGGTAAACAAGGCTAATTAAATGAAGTCATTGATGGAAGCCAGAGAGTGGAGGAAGGAGGATTGTGTGGAGGATACAATTAAGGAGGTGCTGTGCCCTGCTGTGGAGGGACAACAATTGAGAGTAACTGTCTGTGCACAAGCGTGCATGTGTGCTTGTTCCCAAGTAACTGTCTCTGGGAAAGGAATTGCAGAAAGCTGACCAGATTTCTGGCTAAACAGTTACTGAATCTGGTTAAGCTATTGCAGGTGGATCATTCACAAAAATAATGGTTTGTTTTTCACAGAGTCAGTTATGTCTGCCCTGCTTGTTAAGCATGAGGTAGGGAGTTGTTTTGAAGAGCACTGCAGGCTGGTTTTGTTCAGCTTCATACCTGCAGCTGTTGCTTTTCCACATGTGCAGATTTTTTCAACACTGATGGAACCAAATGTTTTTCCTCTTAAATATGTTCACAATTTAAAAAAAAAAAAAAAATCCGCGATGAGCTGGGTTCCTGGTGGCTACAGGTTTGCTGGAGGATGGCCACTGGGGCTTGCTGACTGAAGATAAGAACTGGAAAGCATAAGTACGTAAGTCTAGAAATGGGAAATGTTGCTACTTGGCTACACACAGCTAGAACTGCCTTGTGAGCCGAGTCTGAGCACCATGAAACAGCTGGTGACCGGTCTCTATTTGAAAGATGGTTTTGGCGTGTAATCCACAGCCACTTGCCATGAGTTGCAGAGCAACTTCAATTTGTTTATTTGGTTGGCAACTAGTTTTTAATGTTGCTTGGGTTAATTTGTGCTCTTCCCTTTTCCCTGTCTTCCTTCCATCTTAGAGTATGTGGTGTGGCTATTTCTCTGCAGTCCTACTGTTTCCTGTTGGCTTTCTGGTCCTGCTTGCTGCTCAGCCCCAGAGGGAAGGGGGCTCAGCTCCTCCACCCGTACACTGCCTCGGTAACTGAAGCCGCTGCTTCTGAGTAGAGCAAGGAAGGGAAATGCTGGGGTCAATAATGGTATCTATAAACTCAGAAGTAAGCAAGGTCCCACGCTGTGTCAGCATGACATTTCCATTGTTAAAAGGGGTTTCCCAGAGTGGGCAAGAGCCCTTTTGGACTCAGATTTAGAAACAAAAAGGTCTGTGTAAAATCACAGCTAGTTCTTATCAATCAGCACCTGTTTGTTAATGGTTCTGCCTTTATGACAGGTTAGATTTGTGGACAGAGAAATGATTGTAGGAATCAACATGGATAATTACTTTTAAATGGAAACACCTACAATCATTAATAAGTTTTCAGTGTCACATGTCTTTATTAAAGAAAGCATGACTCTTTTTATATTTTTTTTTTTTTTTGCTAAGAGACAATAAGAATGAACAGCAGTACCTCTCATACTGTATAAAGAGTCTAATAAAGGCAAAAAACATGTGAAGCAGAAAATGACTGCTTTGTTATTTTATTTTTTGGTTTTGTTTGTTTGGGGTTTTTTTTAGTGATACCCCTGATGATGTTTGGCATTGCAAATTTCAATTGCTGTTGAAAAGTTTTCCCGTAGAATTGAGAGAGAAATCATGACAGTTCAGCAAGAATGAATGCAAGAAAATGTTGAAATGTGTATTTAGTGTAAGATCGTCGGAAGCACATCCAGATGGAGAGATGGTGCTGTCTGGAATACTTGTCTTTGTAGGAAGGAGATTTTATTGCTGCTCTATTGAGAAGTGAGTTTTTCTGAATGTTCTCAAGGTTTTGAGATGAGTTTTGTGTTCTGTAATGCACAGTGGCAAAAAGCAGAGATGAAATACTCTGATTATAACATTTTGTAGTTCATAGAGGCACATTATTTAATATCTTTGCTTAGCAAATTTAATTGTTGCTGATGAAAATTGGGAAGTTAATACTTACATGACTCAAGGCAAACAATTTTGAAACAAGCCCATTCCTGAAGTTTTCACTTTTAGTAGATGCCTCAAATCAGACGAAACGTCAAATGCATGATTCATGGCCACCAGCTAGAAGTGTTTTGTTGTTCCTAAGGGTACGAAGCAATTTCTTTTATGTTTGGGCAGTGATTCATGTCTGAAAAGTTGTAGTGCTTCTAAGGAGTAGTCAGTAGTGCTTCTAAAGGTAAATTGGGTAACAGTGATTTTGCGGAGAACAAATGGAGTTCATGCACAGTTGTCTGTGGGGATGTACTCTGGTTTGATGTTGTGCATTTGCTCATAAAAGATGACTAAGTGGGTCATAAGGTTTATTTTGCTGGTGTGTTTGACCTCCTCTGGAGTCACTGGTGACAAAGAACTGTGAGTTTCCACGGTTTGATACTGGTTACAGGCAGATAAGACTGTTGATGGTTTTGATGTCATTATAGGTAAGTCATGGGATTGTGCAGTGAGCTAATAAGGCCTGGCCCGGTTCAGTGCGCTCTTCTGTTCCCCTCAGACCTACCAGGACTTGGAAAACGTTGTTTCCCCAGACTCCTCAGCCAGGTCTCCAGTGCTGTGCTGTACAGTTGTGTGGGGTGTCCAGCCTCTCCATCAGACTAGTTCAGCATCTGTGCCATCAAGTTGTGTCTGTGTGGTTTCTGACTTGTTGCATTTAAGGTAAAATGAAAGTGCCTTGCCATCACTGCAAGCTCACTGCTCAGCCTCGTGAAATTGCCGGTGTTTTGCACAAAGCCTGGCAGTAAGGAAGGCGGTGTCAGCACTTCCTCTAGTACAGTAGCTGTGGATCTGGAAGAGAAGTCTAGTTCTCACCTGCTCTTTCAGGTGAAACACTTCTGCCTGCATGTAGTTGGCAGCGGCAGCCATCGCTTCAGGCTGCCTGCCTGCAGGTCTGAACTTGTTTCTTCCTGTGTTGGAGGGAATTTTATCCTCTGGGATAAGTATTCTGGCTGTGCACATGTCACTGCCTCTCTGTGGCACCCTCAAGACCAGAGGTAAGTCGGGCATTTCAGCTTCCTAAGCTGCCACGCATGGGGTTTCTCTGGCCGTGGTAACACGTAGATGTGTGGGGATTCGGCACAGCCGATTCCAAGTCAGGGGTGGAAGAGCGTGGCTGATAGCTGGCACGTCTTCGGAACTGCTCCCTCAGGGGGCACCTCTTCTTTGCTCGGGCAGCAGGTGCCAGATAAGCAAAAGCATGGAAGTTACCTGGCCTCTGGAGTGCAAGTATTTCGCAGTTCATTGGGCAGCTGGGCGAAAGACTAAGTTCCTTGGTGCCTCCTTCCTCAGAGGCATGGATTTGATATTGTGAAGGGTGTGGACTGCAGCTGGCTTCCTCAGTGACTCTGCTTGTCTGCTGACAGTGTTGTAGATGGAAGATAAATTGCTCATCATTGCAGTCTGACAGCTGCCTAGAGAGCAGAGTAGAATTAATTCCTGAAGTTCTTCCTTAACTATTTCATTTACCTGGGTGGATGTTCAGTACTGAATTTCTAGCTCCCTTGCAGGAATGAATAGTAATAGAATTATCTTCCTTACTTGTTTCACCTATGCCTCTTAGCATCCTAGATAATATAGCAAGTATGTTGTTGTTGATCTCTCTCAGGAAAAAATCGAGGTGGTTAAAACAAGCTGCAAATGCAATCTTACTCTATTTGGTAGAGGCTATTGCCTTGGGCTGGGGCTTATCTCGTTAACCCACCATGAAAACTGCACGGTTTTCCATCTTTGCTCTTTATCAGGTATATTACCATTCATATTATGTATCTACAGTTGTTCAGGGCAATAGTGGTAGGGTATTTGTGTATTTCTGGTGTATTTACACAGGGCTGCTCTCTGATGATTGCAGACTCTGGAACTGGGTCTTTAAATGCATGTGTTGATGGACAACTGCTGTGTAATTAAGTAATAAAATGCCCTATTCATTCGGCAGGGGGGTTTGCTTACCTTCTATTGTGCCATTCAGTTACCTATTGAGGTGTTACCCTGTGAATGTGCAGTAGTAAGAACAGGCTCTTGGAAAAGCTGGTAGCAAAACAATAGCCTGAAATAAAATACTTTCTGGAGGCCTCTCAAGGGTGGTTAATAGACAATTCCTGAGCTTTTAGCTGTTAAAAGTCTGCTCGGAGCCCCAGCCAAGTTACAAAACATGTTTTGTCTGGCAGTTGCATGGATCGGTGAGCCAAAGGGTTATGAACAGTTAAAAAAATCCTTTCTGACAGAGTTTGGGCCCTTGTTTCGGAAAAGCTGTTCAGAGAGTATGAAGGAGGTAGGATTTCTTCCAGATCTTCTTCACAGGAGTTTGATGTCACTTAAGTAAGTGGAGTTTGGGGTATGCATTTGTTGTTTCAAACCTGTACTCCTCTATTTTGTTTTTCTACTGATAACATTCACTATTGCTTGGAGAAGGCTGCTTAGCTACTCATTTAGTGTGGCCACAGCCTTTCAGCAGGGGGAGGACTAGGGATATGGGGTCTTGGGAGAAGGCCAGGGAGCTGTGGGCACCCCAGGCTGGGACCAGGTCTAGTCAGGAGCAGGCAAGGACCCAGAGATAAGCTTGGGATCTCAGAGAGGTGCACTGGCAAGGGCTGGAGTCCAACTCAAACATGCAGACTCCAAACAATGACTCTGTGTCCACCTGTGCTATTTTTTCATAAAATTGTGTGTGATGCTCTGTGAATGTATAAAAAAGACACCCTGGAGAATGTTGTGATCTGAAATGTCTAATTTTAGGTTGTAATTTATTAAAGTATTTTTCTGAAGATGAGACTCAATTTTTTTTTTTCAGGTGTCTTTTGTTTATTTAGTACCTTGAAAGAGAAGATTCTTTTATAAAATGAAACTTCATTATTGTGTACAGTTCTGGGACAGATGCTGTATGTTGTCATGTTGTTCTCATTGGAAAGCAAACATAAATATAGTTACAGCAGTGTTAAATGCTGTGACTAACCTAACATACTCTAATACATACTGTTAAAGATTTTATGCAGCCAAGCATGTTATTTGTTACTGAAGGAACATTTACTACAATTTTATTTTAGTAATCTGCAAGGGGTTGCTAAGTGTATGTGACAAATGGATTGCTTCTTGCAGTAATGTGAAGAATATTGTAAGAAATTCTTGACAATATCTTCTGCTCCTTTACTACCAAAGAAATCCTGTGAAAATAAATCTGTGTATCCTTTTTGTGTATTTTTTCCCTCCACTGTACACCTATATGCATGTATGGGGAGGGGGACAGATGGAGATAACACCCAATCTGAAAAACATGTTTATTTTGTTTTCCTCTATTTAATTGCTGATGACTTTAGAAGTAAGAGGATTATCAGGTCTTATGTTTTCATGTTTTTCCCTTTCTATTTAACCAGCTGAATAGCTGATCTATAGATTGAGGCTTTTTCCTCTTTTACTCCAAGTAGACACAATGTCTTCTTCCATGGTGCTTTCTGATTATGTTTTTTTTTTAAAAAAGCAGCAGGAAACTTATAGAAAACTGTCTTAAGTACAAATGTACTTGTCTTGGCTGATGCAATAGCTAAATGGAAGGTGAAAGAGCTGTTTGGAAACCACTTGTGTATCTGTGGATAGCAGGAGTCCCAGAATTACAGCCAACTTGACCAAAATGACACACTTTGTGTATGTTAGGGCATATGAATGAAGCATGCTACCAAGTTAATTTGCCCAAACTGGAAGCTGATTTTACAGTGAACTCATTTCTTTGCTTCAGCTTTCTTGAGTTTGCTTTTTAATTCTGTGAATTAGCATCAATACACGTGGGAGGACATTTTCCTTGGATCCTGCATTAAATTATTCTGAAGAAGCCCTGACAGTGAGAGGAGTTGAATGTCTGTCTCCTCATCTATCCTCTTAATGGGCTTTGCACTGTGTATTTTTGCACCTTTTTGAAGCAGTAATATTAGTTTTCCAATTACTGTTCGAGCTCTTTGACGGTGCCGATGAGCAGTTATGCAACATGTCTGAGTTGCTTCCTTTTTCCCAAGAGGGAGCAAGGACTGACAGAACAAGTATTGGCTTATTTATGCAAGTTAACTCTTACTGAAATTCGGAGCTCATGCTTTGGACACTTTGAGCAGGTCCCTGACTAATGAAGATGGGAGGTTACTTGCTATTGAAGAATGGATGGGGGCTAGCACAGCGTCAGGAGAGCTGGATTTTGTTCTGCTCCTTCTGAAAAGTTGAGTATAAGTTCATGTAGCATTTTTGTTTTTCATCCATTGTAGGAAGCAGTGACCTTTTATTTATTTAAGGTTAATCAGCCCAAATGGCGCTGATTGTTTTAGTATAGGGTTTAAACAAATACATAAACCCCTGTGTGGGCTTGTTACTGTGCTACTTGAATGCCTCAGTGATCTGCCCTACCAACCTCCAGTGTTTGTTTTTCCTTCAGGGACCTTCCCCGTGCCTGTGCTGCTGCCCTTTGAACAGGGAGCAGCTTTGCCAGATTTATCAGCAGATGCATCTCCAAGTGAGACATCTCTGTCTGCGTCTGGTAGGATGCTTGGGAGTGAACTGCCAGGTGTTAGTTACCTGAGTGAAAGGCTGCCAGGATTGGGTCTGTATACCTAGATCAGTGGATGACTCAAAATCATCCAGCTGTGGTGCATCAGTGGCTTGTTTAGGTGCTTAATTACATTGCCCTTCCTCTTTTGCTCTTTCCTGCATAATAATACGCATCTTATGTCTGGTCCTTTCTAAAGAAAAGTCAGGCTAGGGTTCTCTTTGGAGGTTTGTCCTATTGAGGAAAAGCAAAAGAGCGGTAATTAAAATCATGGAACTTGTCTGTCTCACAAAGAAGGCCCTCCTTGTGATGTGAGATAGCTAGCAAGGTTTGGCTGAGCCACCTTGTAGGAAGTTTTCATTTCTGTTTGCCACCTGCCCCTTTGGCAGAGGTTACAGCTCCCCTGTCAGGGTTGGGGGCATAGACATGGCAATAGACACCTACATGAAGTGCTGGAGAACCAATTTTCTGTGCGTGCATGTGCTGGTGGCCTCTCAGCCTGGCTGAGCAACCTGAGCAGCTGTGTGGCACTGCAAGTGCCCTGCAGCATGATGGAACTGTGGGGAGAGTGGGTTTAGCCTCTCTGGGTTAGTCCTGATGTTATGCTGGATTAGATGTGGTACACAGCTGCATCCTAAGACTGCATTTTGGCACGTGCATGGAGGCTTTTCACTTCTAACTGATTTCCCTCACTTTCTTGCCTGCTTTGTGTAAGTGTGACCTAGAATGTGGACTGCCAAGGCTGATGCAGTACTTGCTTTCCAAGCAGTTTTATGTATTATTCCAGGGTATTCATTTAGTTACCTTTATTTTTTTAAGTTAGGAGGTGTTTCATCTTGGATTGAATGATTTAGATTTCCTGCTGCTTATCAATGGTTTAGTGGATGTAGTTGAATCTTGGAAGAGAGCAGTTTATATGCATAAAAGGGGAAGAAAGAGGAGGTAGATTCTGCTTCTGGTGCTGGTGGATCATCTTCAAATATTTCTGCATGACTATGTGGTTAGAAAAAAAGGCACCATGTATTTGTGTGACTGTTACAAAGCTTGATGTCTTTCTCTTTAGTGTCCCAAATTGTGTGTAGCTATTACCATCCCCCCTGCCATCTGCTTTAATTAATAACTAGGGTAAGACTGTGATAACTCTAGTAATAACTAGAGATGACTGTTGAACTCTAGACTTCCTTTTGTGTGTGTGTTACGTGGATTTGTTGACTGTATTTTGATGATAAAATTGACTTCTGAAGCTGTACCAGTTCTGTGGATTGTGGAAATAGCATTGACTGTAATTTTTAGTTAGTTTGGTCTTTAAAGACATTAGCTTTTAAGTCTTATCCTTTCCTTCATAGTTTGCAGATAGCCTCATTTGTTTGTAGGTCCAAAAGGTTTCTCTCTTTTCCAGGAATCAGCAAATTAAACACAAATCAGTATGGTGTTTTTGCCTCTCCAGAATTGTTGGTTACCTTATATTTGTAGTCTCTCTGAATTAATTTATTTATTAGAATGAACCAGAAAATACTTGAATCACTGCTCCACTATAAAAGCAGTAGTAACTGTATGTACACAGGATTATATGCACTGCAAGGGATGGTATTTCATATTTCAAACGAATAATCTGGAATAGAACAGCACCATCTCATTTAAAGTGTGGTTCTGCAACCATCTATGCACTTGCTAATGAAAAGGTTTCGTGTTTATAACATCAACAGAGTGAATTTAGAGAATCTGAACACGTTCCATGGTAAAAGTGACCTGGAAAGAAATATTTTCACACAGTTTTATGTTGCCACTGTTTTTCATTCATTGCACATACACACATCCCTGACTGAGATGTTTTTTTGTCTTGTTTGTTGGTTTCAGAAGCTTCCTGGCTTTCACTAAGAATTATTTAGTGTCCCAGATCTGCCAATTATGAGCTTCTCAAGCTATGGGCAGAGGAGCAGAGGGACAAACCTCCAGGCAGAAACATGGTGCAAATAGCACTGAAGCAGCTGCAGACAAAAGGGCAGGCTGTGCATTTGATAATGTAAGAACTGAGTGCACTGGAATTGCAACATAGGCATATGAAAGGTGACAAATTTAGCCCAGGGTAGACTTGCCTTTGGGAGAGAGCTCAGGTCCCGGTAAGTGTCAGGTGTTCACAGCTTTTAAGTCAGGATGGCTTGACGTGGCACAGATTAACCCTTTTGTGAACCTCTGTCCTCCATCTATGCAACCCACATGCATTTGAGTTTTTCTGGTCATGTTATCTGATTGCACTTGGGGGGGAAAAACCCAAAACTTGGAAGGAAATGGTGCATTTCTCCTGGATTTCCAAGCCTGTAGTGATCCGGGTGAAACCATGGATGCTGGATATATGAAGATCATGGCCACTCTAAATGTACACAAACTCAATAGTCAGAATCCAACGTGGCTTGCATGAGCTGCATGTCCGGAAGCGCAGCATGTCTCAAGCACGTTGACTTACTGAGCATGAGCAGAGCTGCTATCAGTAGAGCAGCCCAAGCTTTCCTGGGCATTCAAACTTGCTGTGTATAAGTGTAATCTCTCTTGTTTCTACATAGAACAAATCTTACAGAACCACAGTTGAAGAGGTTGCTCAGCCTCAGCCTAGTTTTTCTTCTTACAAGTTCTTCAAAATGCTGGCGTGTTGCCGACAGATAGCGATTTCAGACAGTGTAAATAAAAATCACTGTCCTCACCAGTAAAGATTTTTGTGGGATATTGAAATCTTTGAACTGATTATGCAGCCTTCTGGAAACGTGGCAAAGACTAGAAATTGAGTGTAGAGAAAAAATGGTGTTAGTCCTCAAAACCGGGTAACCTTGACATTTGTCACTTCTGTAGTGTTTTTACTTTGTATTTAAACCTCTTTCTGGTTTGATTGCAGGGAAATATCCATTTCATGTTCCTCTCCCGAGGAATGATACCTGATTATGAGAGCTGAGTTTTGGCCCTGTGTGGTTGTGTCTTACATCACATCTGCATTTGGTGACCTCACTTTTTCAAGGCCTGTTTGTGTATTGCAGCTGTTGCTGCGCTGGCTCTGTGCAGGGCTCCTTGAAGCCTGTGGTCTATAGGCTTTGACCCCTTTGGAGGGAGGATTATTGAGTACCAGTGTTTCCAGAGAGCTCTGATTCCTTCACCATATGTTTTCAGTGACATGATCATTACAGCCAGGTCAGACCATGTATTGTGGGCCCTGAGGAGCAGGAGAAGATTGTGGTTTTTTTCTAGCTAATTTACCAGGCTTCAGAAACTTCATAGAATTAATCAATGTATGCCATGAAAGTGAGTCAATTATGTACTTTGAAAGCTGTGATGTATTTTCATATGGCTGCAGGAAAAGTGAAACTGCCCCCTCTCCCCCACCCACTTTTGCGTATTTGGAAGCAAAATTCTTCAGACTTATTAGCAACTACAACAGATGCTTAGCTTCTGAGACTGCTCTGAGGCATCAGACTGAGGAGCTGAGGTTACAGGCTCCATGCTGATATTGTTGGATGAAGCACTGTGGTCTTTATCATGCAAAGAGTAGGCATACAGATACATTATTTTAAAACCCTGGTAAGGGGCATCTCTTCTTGAAAAGGTTTTATCTACTTGCTTCTGTCACCTGCACTTTTAAATTAGGGCCTTAATTATGTGTCTTTATATGATAACAACTTCTAGGGTAGGAGTGGCCTCATTAAAAATGTACTTTATGGTCATGATTATGTGTTTGTTTGAGGTAAAAAGCCAGATTTTGTTCTTTCTTTTAAACACGTTGGGTAGTGAGCACTCTTACTGTTTTAGCTTGAGCAAAGTAGTGTCTCCTGGAGCTTCTTCAACTCAGCCTGGAGTAGATGTCAATACAGTGTCCCATTATTTTCCTCTCCCTTGACCACTACTTTAGGAGAAATCTATACCTGAGGACTGAAGATCTCTTAATTTCTCATGTAATTTGTGAGGAAGGGGGAAGTAGTGGCCTTTTCAGAATTGGTGCAAGCTCGGCGATGCAACTGAATTTGAAAAGTCATTCCATCACAGACACGTTGACATGGATGCTTTCTTTTCCTTGTCTTCATTTCTTGGTGCACCTGTGTGAGAAATGCTAGGATTTAAGAAAGGGAAAGAGAAGACATCTGTATCTAGTCGGCAAGAAAATAAAAACCAATAATGTAGACCAATTGAGTGATCACGGGACCCTGACGCAGAAGAAATGCAAGATAAGGCCAGGGGGTTGTTTCAGTGTTGCAGTTGTGGTGGGAGGTTTTGAGTTTTGATGGCTGTGCTTTACTGACATCATTAATGCTCTCATCTGAATAATGAAGTTAATTTTGCAATAATATGAGTGTTTGTGTGTGGGCACAGTTCAAGTCTTCAATATCTCTGATATTCTGTTGGGTAAAATTTTGTGCAAACCTGCTGATAAGACAGTGATCATTTGTTTATGGTGTGTTTGGGAACTTAACCATGTAATTCAAAAACTTTACAGTGATTTCTTTAAAACTTCTAATTTTAGTTGTACAAAACTTCTGTCTTGATGTAAGTATCAAAGCTCAACAAAAGGAAAAGAAAACATATTTAAACTTGAAGCAGAGAAAGATCTTGAGGTGATAAACAAGAAGTGGGTAGAAAAATCGTGATGACATATGCATTAATCAGCTATTCAGGCAGCACAATCGAATGATGTTTTCCTTTCTGACTTCTGTGAGAATTCAAGCAGCATTGACTGAATCCAGGTGAGTTTATTGAAGTGGTTGATGGTTCATGTGTAACTCCAGCAATAGTTAATCAATGTTACTGTGAACTTAGGCTAAGGACGATAGTCACATTAGAAGCAAATTTAGCTAAAATGGTGTGCGTATATTAATCCCATACTTTATAACTGCCATAAACTTAAAATTGCACTTGCAAGCCTTGTGCTTACAAACTAAACTTAGATGGACTGCCCTTTAACTGACTGTGGTGATTTAAAACCCATCTGGAAAATTAAACCCACTCAAGCTGCTCTGTTTCCCTTTCACTTCCAACTTTTTACACAAAAAAAAAAAAAAAGGAAAAAATGGCACTAACTTCTTTGAGGTGGTTCAAGATGATTGTAGCATGGGTTTTGTCTCACATTGGCTTTGAAGCCATGATGATAACATGTGTGGGTTAAAGTCTCATTATAGTAGACTACTAAAGGCCTTTGGGGCTTAGTTTTACTTAGGTACTGCCTAACTTAAGAAGATAAAAAAGACACAGATGTGTGTGTAAACACCCTGTGTCAAGAGTCAAGAAGGTAGAGCAGTGACAAGATACAGCATGAAAAAATTTGTCTGTGATATGTTGAATTTTAGCTGAAAGCTTCCCAGTGCATCTCCAGGGGTAGGTGAGCAAGTTGTTTTTCAGCCATGCTGTTGAATAGGTAGAGATAATAGTCATGGGGGTCCCCTGCTTAAAAGGCATTCTGTCTTATTAAAGTTGTATATGTATTAATTTTTGTCTGTTTTGATCACAAGCTGAGCTGTGTTGATGGCAAGAGCATAATGGTGCTTGGGAAGATGGAAGCCTAGAAAGGGTGTGCCACATAAACTGCACCCCTGCTGCAGTCAGGATACCTACGGACACGTCTCATTCAAGGAAGCTTTAAATTCCCTTAAAACCGGGGTGACTTACGACAGTGTGGAGTTCGGCCTAGCCTGAAAGGCCCTGCCCATGACATGGGGAAGTTGCTAGGCAGTTGGCTCACCTGGAGCAGCATGTTCCTGTGCCTCTGATGCTGCTGGTGGCTGGGTGATATTGCTGCTAAGCTGACCTTGGTTTGTTGTGGTCACACTTTCGCCTGCAGAAGAGGCTGCCTTTGGTTGTGCTGGGCCCTTCTGGTGGCCCTTGGGGCTTAGGCTGTGTGGCGGGGGGGGGGGGGTCTCACCATAGTGCAAACTGTTGCTTGAGCCAGGTGGGTTCTCACTTTTTCTTCTTGTTTGTGGCCCTATACAGCTTTTTCTCTGTTAAAAATTCCTTTAAAAAGAAAACATTGATGTCTCAATTACAGTTTTTAGGGTGATTTTTGGGGTGTGCACAAGAGTGATCACTTGAGGTTGGAGCACGGCTGGCAGGAAGTGGGATCGGTCAGCTCCTCGGGTGGGGGATTGTGCCGCCAGCTCCCAGGGTCTGCTCAGCCCTGCCAGCGCTGCTGCTCCTCATGCTGCTCTGTGAGCTCCCTGTGCTGTGGTACCCCAGCGATGAGCTCTGGAGTGCAGATTGGCTTGGTCAGCAGGAGAGCTTAAGCAGTTCGAGAGTAGACAGGGGAAAGCCTTGTCTGAGAGGAAGCAAAGGCTTGGCTGCCTGGAGGATGAGGAGAGAGTTTCCTGCACACCTATCACCTAAATAGAGCAAAGGCTGCTCTCAGGTTTACTTTCCTTTTTGGCAGACTGCACTGTACCTCCATAGAGAAAATTAAGATAATCCAGAAATTGAAGAGCTTGTAAATCATTGTTCTAGATAAAATGATAAAGCCCAGAAGATCTAGTTTGCTTTACACTTTTGTAGCTTGCTCTGACAAGCTGAGTTAGTTGTGAGTTCACAGTAGTGCAGTAACCTTTTAAAAGTTCTCTTCCTCTCCCTAAGGCTCTTGTGTTCTGAAATGAGCAATGGTTAAGCAGCATCAAACATGTGGATCAATGCCTATAAAACCAAAATTCACACACAAAACTGTTGTGAGAAACAGTTAGACTTAGAAGACCTTTGTATCAGAATCTTGTGAAGCCTTTTTGGGGAAGCAAGCTAATTTTTTTCCAAATTTTCAGAGGCACAGGTAGTTTAAAAACCACTGAAATATTTTGTATATCAGGGAGCTATGTCTGCAAAGTGTTGGGTACTCAGCTGTAACAGGTGTTACATTTAACTCCTGTGTTTGAAGAGCAGAATTATTTGTTGGTTTTTGCATTCAGTGGATAGTAATTTCCTTTTTCTGAGCATGGTTTCTGACTTTTTTTAAAGTTTGATTTCCATTTGGCTGTTAGAAATTAATTTCGTTCTCAGATAAATGGGGATGTTTTGTTATTAAATGCATTTTGCCAGGTTAATATATTGTATAAGATGCTGAACAAGTAACACATAGGCAATATTAGTGAGACACATTTAAGAATCTTTACAAAAAGCAGAAATTATCAAAATGGCTTTTTATTGAATAGGAGGATATTCGTTTTTAATAATGAGCAGCATTAGATAATTGACATCATATGACTTCAAAATCAGCACAAAGAATAATAGCCCTCCATCAATAGTTACTTAGTGGTTTTTGCCTGGGGCATGCAGCTTGTACTCTGTAGGTAGACAAGACAGTGTGCATTTTGGGAGTGGGGTGAGACTGCAAGTATTTTTTTGCAGCATGTTGGAGGCAAAATTGCTTTTCTGGAATGTGGCAATTCCTGAATTTCTGTCTAAGGGGAAGCCAGATGCAATCAGCTGTGTCGCTGCCTAAAGCTGGCCTGCTTGCTGGGTTTCCTGCCTGTTAGACACGGAGTGGGAGCAGGGGGAGGGACTTAATCTGGTGCAGAATTTCCTAAGAAAGAAGTGTAACCATCGTCATGCACCTGCATGACAAGGAAGCGGGAGCATTGCTCACGCTTCAGTTATTTAGCTGCCGTGGCTGTGAGAGTAAAGCGCATGACAGAGAAGCTATTGTGAGTTTTCCCCAGGAGATGGTAGCTACTCCATGAGCTGAGTTGTTGAGTGGGTGGTTGGCACTGGGCAAGCCAGCAGGGGATGCCCCAGCCATCTTCAGCTCCCATCACTTAAAAAATGAAAGTATGAGAGCTATGGGAGAGCTCCATACTGGAAGGGGCCTCGCTTTCACTGGCTGTTTAATGTGGGGATAGCAATGGGGAAAGGGAGGTCCCTTCTAGCCCTTCTTCCTTATGCAGGGACGAGGGAGTAGTTTGTTCTCTTTTTGCTGTTTCTAGAAGTTGTTTTAAACTCTGAAAGAAAAGATTTCTTAAGCAGAGGGGAAATGTGATACATTAGAAATAAAATAGCTGCAAAAGAGATCATCTTATAAAATGTAAAACAGGGTAACAAAATAGGAGTTTGGGGTCTGTGAGTTTAGTGGTGCCTTTTAAGGATTTTAAATGGCCAAGTAGCTGGTTCCATCACTCAAGCACCATTCCTCTTTTGAGAGATTGATAGTCTTAAGATATCAAATCAAAGTATATAAAGATTAAGACTTGCAGTGTAGCTCCAGTGATTAGGGATGAAGTGGCTGTCACAGTCATGTTAGTTCCAGGGGGTACTTTGTATTTTACAGATGATGGGGATGGAAAAAGGGTTCTGTGGGGAAGCAAGAGGAGGAAAAGGAGATCAAGAGTGCACCTGAGGACAGCAATGAGGCTCCTGCAGTGGTGTAGAGGAGCAGATCCTGAGTCCCCTCTGGACCTAATGGGGAAGAGGGTTTTGTCTTGCACCCATAGCAATGATTTCTTTGGGGAAGAACTGCCTTGGCTTGGAAGTTTTTGTGACTCTCTGCCCATCAGTTTGTGTTTGTGTTTCAATTTGTGTATCCCATGGAGACTACACAAAAGACTTAATTCTACAGATTCATTAAGCTGGTATCTTTCTCTGGCCCTTGGCTCTTGGAACTATCCAAGGTCAATGTTTTTGAAACTGTGGTTTATTGCAGTGGCTATTGAGGAAAACTGTTTTACTGTGCTTATTTATTTTATTTGAATAGTAAGTAGAGCTAAGTGCATTGCACTTTGATAATTGAATCTTCATTTAATTGTTGATAGCTAAAAGCAAATACAAATGGCTGTAGAGGAGTTTCTTATAAAATGCTTGCATTGTGGATCAAATTGCATTTCCTCTGTACCTGAAGTTTTGTTTTGTTTCTTGGTCTTTAAAGTTCTTCTTTATGGTTGCTGTGACACACTTACAAAGAGAGCAATCCCGTCACCAAGGATCACTGCAAAATGTTTAATCTGGCATTTCTAAGTGATGAAATTAAAGAAGATAAGAATAAAAGCACTGCAATAGCAAAACCTATTTCCAGCTACTTCTGCATAGAAACGGCAGAACCAACAGCAGATTTGCAGCACACCAAAATGCTTCCAGTTTTAATTGCTGCCTGTAAACATGGAAAGAAGCTCTGTGTAGGAAGAGGGAAGGTGTATGGATGTTCCTTAGTATTAACACCATGGATAGGGAGAGTTTTTCTAACGGGTGTCTGTGCGATCTTTTTATGATGGAGAGAAGCAGCACAAGAGTGTAAAAAACTGTTGCACAGAAAATGCTGGAGCCCAGGGCCTTTTGAATTGCAAGTCAAGAGGATGTTTTCAACCTGTTATTTAACCAGGTATTGGGGGGCTAGGACACTGGAAAAGGCGAGTACATGGGGAAGGTATCCTGCTGAGGCACTTTGTAACCTGAATTGCGACAGTGAATCTGTGTAATGGCTGTATACAGGTAAGAGCAAAAGTAGGAAAAAAAAGTGAAATAAAGGTGTATTAACACTAATGTGCTAGTGACCTATTTATGGGTAATGTAGGTACAGAGAAGGAAAGCCCCCTTTGGGGTGTTACCCTCATTGATGAGTTACAAGTGGAGGTATGTGGTTGAACCTGCACCCCTCCTGCCCCCCTCCTCTACCTCGGATCAGCCTTGGCTGTGTCCAGTGCCATGGAGAGGACTTTGAATTGTTGAAATGCTGCTGCTGATTCCTATTTTTATGGCTCAGAGCAGGCTTAAATAGCGCGGTAGGTGGGTCTTCTGGTATTTAGTGCTTTACAGCATTATGTTTTTTGTTGTTGGGAATTGTATAGTGTGAGCAGGATGACAAGGAAGCTTTGCAGTTTGCGGGGGATTGCATTGGCTTTAGTACTCTGTGTTGGACATCTCTCACAATGCCATGAAACTCTGTTCCATGACTGGTTGGAAGAACGAGGGAGCCCTGTACACATAGGCAATAGGTGGCTGCCCCTCCACAGGGGGGCACATAATTTCCACCATTCCATTAATGGAAATTGTAGGATAAGATACTTTACACTCAAAAGTTTTGTATCTAAATCAGGGCAGTCCCAGTCTGCACCACTGGTGACCACATCACAAGTTACTTCAAGTGACAAGGATTGGCAGTTGGGGTGTCTGTGGATCCTGTTGCTGCCACAGGTGGTGTCTGGCCAAAGCTGAACATCTGTCTCAGTGTCTTCTGAAATCCCACCTTTACTGAAATAGCTGGGTCGTTTATGCATTGCAGACAGGCTTATAGCAAGTGCTCATGTTTCTTTGTGCTTCACAGGTGTTACAGAAACACGATTTGATTCCTGTCTTTTATAAACAGTTCACTGGGCTAGGACACCTACCTGTAGGTGGTAGTGGTAGTGTTGCTGAAGCTGTTGGAACAACTTTAGCAATGTCTGGAAATTTGGTCTTAATTTGCTGATAAACCTCCAAACTATGCTGTTTCTTCTCAGACTTCAGAATTAGGACCCTTTTATTCCAAGCTTCTCTTTCAAGCTTTACCACTTTACTTTGCCTTTTTGTTTTCGGCAGATCTTTGTGTGTCCATGCTTTAGTTTTTAATAATTCTAAAATAAGAATACTTTTTTCTTACCTGTCTTCTAGGCAGCACTTGTTCATTGTTGCCTCTGAAGCAGAAACTGCTCTGCAGATTTGAGCAGCTCTCCAGGAGCTAAATGAGCATTTCTGTTAAGGGGTCCTCTGACTTGGACTGAAAGGGATATGTGTGGGAAGCACTGCGTTGTGCCCTCTTGTGGTGTCCCCCGTCTTGTTCCCTACAATAGTGTGAAAGGTGCTGTTTCTCTCTTTAAACACGTCAGACTTATTGCCAGCTGTTCTGATATCTGAGCACACTTAAAAAAATCTGCTAAAAACTGTGTCCTTTGCCATCCAGAAAATATAGAAATTGATGACCCATAAGAGATCAGGCTTGAATTTTTGAAGCAGAATTTTTCATGGCAATAAGGACCAGTGAAAAGCTGTGCTCTATGCAGCATTACCGTGGCAGACAGGCTCGCATTCTGTCCACGGCTCCTGTAAGGCATCTTTTTGAGGAAGCAGTGGTTGATTCAGGAATGATAATAGAGAAACATGTAGCAGAACAGCCCTTGATAGGGATGGCTGAGGTAGTTACTTGTGCTGCAGAGCTTGCCCCTGTCTTGGGCAGGAGAGAATTGTACAGATACAAGTAAAGCTCCCCTTACTGTGTTTTGGTCTTTGGCTGGCCACACAGGCACCAGCAACTTAGGCAAGCCTGGGAATGTGTTCAACTTGGCTAAGAGTGAGCTTAGGGAGGGAGAAATTCTGGGTTTTGTGTGTGAACTGAAACGCACTAACCCTTTCCTAACAGATCTTCTCCAGCTACAAAAGATTACTTTAGTATTGGTGTATAAGTAAGTGGACATTTAGAACAGGAGTGAATGAGGTTTGTCAATGGTTTTATCATAGACGGTGCTTTAAAAGTAGCTGAGACCAAATGATCAGAGCCAAATCCAACTGAGAGGGCCGTGTGGGTGAAAGTGGGGGTGCTGCAAGCCCTCGGATTGGGGTTGAACTGGGCTTTTTTGCTGATGTCAGTGCTCTGCAGGGAAACCCGCCATATGCCACTGTTTCAGATGATGCAGCATGCATGTTCCTGTTGTGCCTGAGCTAATCAGCCCTCCGAAAAGCCCTCCAGGATGTCAGCTAGCCTCTTTGTGTAGGGAGGCTCAGTGCTTTTAGCAGGAACTGCCTCGCTCCAAACCAGCTCTGATATCTCTAACATGGTGCTGAAAGGGGCCTTTTATCTAATCGAACTCCAGTTGCTTCAGGAGGAAGCATTTACAACATAGGCATGCAACCCGGGAAATGAACGGTCGATCCTGTAGGGACTGAGGGAGACTGGATGCTCTAATATGTATTGATTCATCTGTGTTTTAACAAAACAAAAACTGTATTAGTGCTGCTGCTTTATCTCTACATTATTGTGTGTACATTAGATATTGAGTCAGCAGTAGCAATGGAGACCTTATGATAGAAATCATAAAGCAACTAATAGGGGTGGAAACTTAAAAATTATGATGTTTTGGATAATAATGGTAATGAATAATGATAAAAATGGGGATGGTATAACTAAGGTATATGCAGAAAAGCGACTGTCTTTTGTATTCAAGGCATTCTCAAAATGATAGCTATCATAAGAATATGATAAGAAATAGGAAAACCTGTTGCAAATGCTTCTTTCCTCGAGTAAATTATAATGGAAGAGACTGAATCAATTTTGAGGCTGACAAAATGGCAAAAGAAACTACAGTGGAAGGAAAGGTACAGAAAATGTATTTTAAGAAGTAAAATTGCAACAGTTGATCAAAAATGTTCGAAGTTGGTTGTTTCTTTGGGTGTTTTTTTAAAGTATGTGTCAGTCAATTTCCAGCAAAAGAAAAACATTTGGTTAATCCATCATATTTTTGAGATTTCAGCGGAGAGAAATTTCAAAACATCTGTGGCAGTGAATGGTGGGAGCATCATGCAACTTCCCAGGGCCCATGAAGTGCTGAGGTGGTTGCATTCTGTTTCATATCTAGTCACAAAGCCATGTATGCTCACTGTGTTTTCCAGAATTCTGTTCCTGGGCATTTTGAAAACAGTAGTAGTGTTTTTAGAAAATTTTCATTTGCTTATGAATTTGAAGCAGTTTTAAATATAGATAAGGTAGCTTGAGTTGCTGTGGTCTGTCTGGCAAAATAGATGCAATTAGCACAAAGCTGTGTTGCTCTAGTGATCTTCCCAAGAGTGACTGCCAGGTAGGGTGGCTGGGTTAATCCAGTGCAGCCCTGTTAATTTAACTTACAGTGCTAAGATGGGTAATAAGGCTAGGACTTGGTAATAAATGACAAAATGCATCTGTATGTTTGCTTTATTGATATGCTCACTGAGGATCTGTGTTCAAATTAATTTTATCTACTGAAACAGATTATTTATCCTGGTAAATAGATGACCTTGTAGGCCATGAGTCTCTGGAGAAATAATTGGCAAGGTATGTTTTTGGTGAACGTTTCCGAATTTCAACTTGTTTCGTGTGCATTTTGAGCAATGTAGAGAGCATTTTACGGAATTTGCAATGATAAAAACATTGAGAAATCATCAACTTGGGTATGTGTGTGTGAGTAGGAGTCATTTAAAATTCAAATCGTAATCCTATTTTATGCTTTAAAAAAGGCACAGTAGGAAGACAGACCAAAGCTGCTGTTAACTAAATATAATTCTCTTTTATTGCCCTTTCCATGGGGCAACAGCCAGGTTATGTACCCTGTATAAAACTTGCCCGGACGTGCTTTCTGCCTTCACATCAGTCACTTGTAAACCTTTTGGCTTGCAAGTGTATTAAAGCATGAATCAATTCCCAAGCCTCTTTCTTTATCCTACATGTGTTTATCTTTTGTAGGGATCTTCTGACTTTATTAATGATTGAATACTGCTCGTGGCCAAACAAAATGGTTATGGAGGAGTGGGGTTGTGACGCATTAAGCTGAACCAGTGAGATCATTTTCTTATCAGATGATAAGGTGGATTACACACTGTCCCAGCTGACATTCCTGATGGTTTGTGAGCAAGGGAGCTCTTTTTTCTAAGTTGACCCTGGAGTTAGGGTGTCTGCTGCTCTGAGCATCTGGACTTCAAAGTGACTTTGACCATGACACTTCTGCACTTCAAGGTTCCCCGGGTGCAAAATGAGTGTAACAGTGGCAGAATCTTCTCAGTAAGATGCCTGAGGATTGGTAGAGAGTAATGGTGGCTGCCTCTGCTTTTTAGTTTCTTTGTATGAAGAAATTAAAAACCCCAGGAAATCTAGAATCTGCCTATTCGTAAAAACCAGCACTCCTGGATGCTTTTGAAAGCCCTAGACAATTGTACAATCAAGCATATACTCATTATTCATGTCAGAGGAATGCACAGAGACCTGGGTCTTCCTTCACAAAAATAACTTGTTTCTTAAACGGGGGACTTGAACTGTCAGTGTGACAAACACCTCCAGTGCCTCTCCTCTGCCTTTGGCGTCAGTGTCGTATTTCGCAAGGGAAGGAGTAGAGTGGTACGTTGTTTTAGATAGACTGTAATCCATGTTCTGTTGCTCTTGCAAGTACTAGCAACCTTGCAGAATCCTATTGACAGAGACATGGGTGAGCTGGTACCTTAATAGCCATTATTTGTTTATGCACTGCAGCCTTATCGAGGAGAAGGAGGTCATTGAAAACCGTTCCTGGTTCACAGCTTATCCAGAAAGTCTCGAGTTGAATTGGGGTACAGGCTACCCTGTTGCTAAAGGTGAACAAAAATGGTGATGTTAAAGTGCAGATGTCACATAAAATTTTGAAAATATTAGAAAAAAAACCCAACAGAAGTCAGTAAAGCTGATCCTTTCAAGGGTCACGATGTGTACTCACAGATTTTAACAGCTAAAGTAGTGATAAATGCCAAACCTCATTTTAGCCAATTCTGCCATGGTAAAATAAAAATTAAAAAATAATAAATCTAGTCCTGCTCTTGTCAAGGTGGGACATTGATTTTGAAATAATAATTGACCTTGTCTTCAATTGATTTTATGTAAAAATTAAACTCTTACTTGTTTGTGTCAGTCTCAACTGTGAAAATTGTAGAAATCTGTGTTATTGGATTAGAGGCTTCAGGCTTTTTTTTTGGTACTCTTTACCTGCTGAGTGGGGAGTGTCATTTTACAGCAGGCCTCTCCTTTGTATGTAAATGCATCTTAAGGTAAGTGTGTCAGCTTAGTTAGTTTTAGAAAGATCACTTTGGGATCATTGGTGCATCTACCATGAGAACATACACTGTTGTGTGCTCTGTTGGAACATTCTTTTCCAACATAATTTTGTTAGGGCCTTCTGGTTACCTGGTTTGCATTTAACTTTGTTGTTTGGACTGCTCATGTGTACTGTAGTCACGTTAAATCGACCCTTTCTATGCTCATAAAATAGCTTGAGCCCATATATGCAAGCAAATATTTTATAGCAAGACTGTGATGTGATTTTCCTGCAATGAGCTGTCCCACTGTGGTGGCATACACAGAGCACTTAGGTTTTTAATGCTGCCAGCCTCTACCTGGAAGGTTAAGTGTGGAAAGCAATTCTTCAAAAGATGTCCTTCCACCTGGCTGTCTCACTTGTGCACCTGAAATGTGTGACCAGAAGCAGCTCTGCCTACAGCTCTGGAGGGATTTTTTTGGTGGTGCCAGTGCAGGGAGGATGCCTGCTCACCCTACCCCTGTTCAGAGGTGGGCAGCTTGTTTGTGGGTGGGTTTGTGAGCAGAAGTGGCCATTAGGCTGGGGAAACTGTTTGTGCAGTGGAAAAAACCCTTGGCTAGGTCCTTCCCCTTTCTTTTCGTGCTGGATCGTGGAAGACATACTTGGGATAGGCGTAGCTGGGAGGAGAGCAGGAGAGGCTGTTTCTCCCCCACGCATGAGCAAGGAGATGAGGCAGGTCTGTGTGACAGGGCCAGCCAGCATAAGGGGGCTTCAGTGAAGGGTTGAGCCTCACGGGAGGCACTGAGTGTTCTTCAACAGTTTGGCTCTACACCAGTGGTGACCAGGGCACTGAGTCTAATCACATCAACCCTGAAACAATCTGCTAGTATTCAACACTGATACAGCACTTGCGCTCTTAGGTTTTAGCAAGATGTGATTCAGCTGAGGTAATGAAGGTGAAATCTAATCCCTGAAGTGTTTGGACAGTGTTCAGAGCTGGATGCTGAGTTGCCTTCCCAGCCTGGTTCTTCCTCTCCGAGTGGGGAATGTGTTTTGTGTCAACTTGATCACGGATACTTACTTACTGGGCAGAGCTGAGTTCAGGATGTCCTAGCTGTCTGAAAAGCTCTGCACATGCTGTGGGATTTTGATGCAGGTGTTTGAATAAATTTTTTCTTTTTCTTTTTTTTTTCTTTTTTTTTTTTTTGGTCTGGAAAGAGATGTAGCCAACAGCAGATAATTCTGGAGGCAGGTAAATCAACAAACAGTACTGTAGTTTTTCAAGATGAGTCATCCCTTTTGCAAAGCGTAAAATCTGTGAGTGGGATGTGCTGCTGGAGATTGGAGTGATATCATATAGAGTCATTATATTTTGATTGACAGTAGCTTCCAAAATATTAGTTTTGTTGTGCTTTCTCCCCAGAGTCACTGGTCTTGCTAGTCCAACTACATTTTTCCATTGCCTTTGGTGGAGCAGAAATGCAGGTGCTGTCAATGAGAAATCCTTGAATTCTTACTCTAGAAATGCACCAAATATGTCAAAACACCCCATGTTCTCTCACAATCTCTTGTATTATTGATAATATCATGTTTATCTTGTAAATTTTTCTACATTTAGGTACATCCTGTGTTCCTGGTAGGACTTCTTACCCTTGCTTCTTTTGAAAAGATTTCTGTTACATGTTCTTGAGAGATTGATTAAACGAATTTCTTCAGTTCAGTGATGTGCTAAGTAGCTTATAGCTGATCAGATTACAGCAGTCTCTTCGCTGTGTTCTGCTGGATCTGATCCCAGTTTTGCTTCCTTCAGTGTATGACAGCAGAGGGAATCTACACTTGCTCTGCTAGAGGCTTTTTCTCTTTGGTTTGAGGGTTTTCCTGGAAAAGAATCTTTAATAACATTAAATGTTTCTTACAAATTCTGTTCTTCTTTTTTTTTTCAATAGGTGTTGGCATCATGTCGGGCATTTCTTTTAACATCTCGGATTCCCACCAAGGTAAAATAACTGCATTTCTATGAATATTCTGGGGTTTTTTGAATACAAATGAAAGTTACATAAACTAAGTAGCAAAAAATTAGCATATTTTAGTTATACTTGTACAGCTGTTTGAAAAAAATAGATAATTGAGGAATGGTATGTTGCGTGGTCTTGAGTTAGAATGGTGCTTCCATTAGCATATGCCTTAAATGAATTTGTCAATACATATATATACATATATATACACACACACACATACCATTTCAGAGGAATTTTAACTTCTAGAAATGCAGGTGGCTGAAGAGTTATGTCGTAAACCCCAACTTGAACTGTGAGATGAGCCTGATGATTTTTATGGAGGGACAGTTTATGTGCAAACAAGCTGATGGCATTATTCCCTCTGGTTTTTTTAGTGTCAAATAGGATTACATTTGATTTGGAGGCAGAAACTGTATTGAGTTTTATTAAATTCTGCTGCTTTCTAATGATTTCTGTGGTTCATTTTGAAAAACTTTTTGGCAACCTGCCTTGCCAATGCTGGTGACTTATTTTTTCTGTGCCTGTGACAATTTGTAATGATTGTTGTAGAAGAGAAGGATATTTTCCACGTGAATAAAAATGACTGGTGTGAAAGAACATCTCTTGTCCAGCTTGGAATCAGTGAATGGGAATTTGGCACATATCCTATTTTGTCATATTTTACACGTGTGTCTAAGTGTGTGCATATATATATATGCTTTATAGAAAAAACAATCAATTGAATTATTGATACCAAATTATCTGTTATGATCACTGCTAAATGTGACTGTCCTTACCTATAGTTTGAAGATGCTGACTGACAGGTAGGATGACTACAGCTTGAATTTCTGCTGAAATTTATTTTCCTCAGTTGATTACCCTGTCCCTGCAGCACAGATGTCTCTGGTTGGTTGTCTGTTGGCATTTGGATCACTGCAGTTTTCAGCCAGGGCTGTTTAAGACATGGTTTGATGACTGCTTGCTTGGAAATATAGATGGTGAACAGTTCAGACATCAGTGCAATGGCAGTATTGATAGAGAGGTGGTGATCGTGATGTTGATAAACAATAGCAAAGCCATTGTAATTCATGAAAAAGCTCTTGGAGGCCGGGTCTGGAGTGCTAAGGGATAACTGTATGTCTAGTTTAGCATTTCAGACAACTCTCAGAACTCCTTTTATTAAATAGATTTACACAGTTGAAAAACTTGGTTTTGTTTTCATGAAAATCTAGAATATGTATTTTCTACTACTAGATGTGTGACTTTGGTGATAACAAATGGAAGATGATGAGAAACTCTGCTTATGGTCTGTGTCAAAATTAAACTTTGTATGTCCGAACAATTATTAGGATGATTGAAAATGCATTTCTAGCAGGGTTAGTGAAACTTAGTGAATTTTCTAATGTCTGTAGTATTTTCAAAAGCTGCTCAGAAACTTTCTAGGCCTGAGAATTTCCATATGACTGGCAGGCAGTAACTCTTAGAAAGACAGCTGAGAGCATTCAGCAAAGACATTATTTCTCTGGGGACCTCTCACAAAATTAAGTATGCCTAGAGATGGCCAATTCTAAGTAACTTACTGCTGCATTCGATTCCAAGCTTCACTTTTCCTTAAACAGTGCTATTGAGTTGTATCTACTAAACAAGAATCAAAGTTAGAAGGAATTAATGTTGTTTAACTGCAATATCAACTCACGCTATTATCCTTAGAGCAAAGATACTACAATGGCCACCCCTTAACTTCACAATCTGATCCAATCAATTCATTCCCACTAACCTAGATGGACTGATTGGGAAGGAAGGACAGTACTTAAAGCCTACTAGTTTTTGCTAGTCTATGTAAAACATTGTAGTCACAAGATTAGTAAATTTTGGATGTGTTTTCAAGCCCACAAATAAGTGTATAAAATATTTATAGGAATGTAATTCAGATTTGTGAATGTATTTCTAGTGCCACTTTCATTAACTCGTGGTTGAAAAAATTGAAAACTATGAAATTAGCTGGCTGGGTAGCTGAAGGGATCCTACATGAGAGGCATGCACAGTCTTTTAAGAGGATTTTAAAAACATACAATTTTAGGTAATAAATGAGATTATGCTTTTTAAAACCTTGTAAAAATTATTTCGTAGTTTGAGGTAGATGATGTTTAGAATGTGTTCTACATTTTTGCTGCAAAAATAGGACTGGAAATTCATATTTTTAAGTAGAAAAATGAACCAAAGATGAGGTGTAGAGATAGTGCCATGTTTCCTGGTATTTGTTAACTCTAGTCAAGAGGATTTTTGAAGACTGAATTCTTGAGTCTGGATCTGTGTGAACTTTTCTCAGGAGTAGAAAAGTATTTTTGATTGTGTGTACATATAGATATGTTTGCACATACAAAGTACTTCAGCAAAAGTAGAACCTTCAATCTGATTGGTAAATAATTTTCAAAATATGAAGGATTTCAATCACAGAAACTTTCCCCCTGAAATTTCATTGTGATTTAGGTAAACAAATACTTGACTAGCACTGCAGAAAGTGTTTTTCCTTTCTATGTATGTAGTCTAGTTTAACCCCGTAGCCAACAAGAGCTGCTATAGATTTTTTGGTGGTTTGTTGTTTGGGGTTTTTTCCTCCTTTTTTTCTCTTTTCTGGGCTGAGCAAACTGCACATGGTCATGTCATCACAAAAGATTGCCAGTCCTAGCTTAGAAATATAACAATGAAGAGAAGTGAATGTCTTACACTTGGGAAAATGCAAGGTCTTGTTTTGGGCTCTGGGAAGATGATTGTGCTGGTTCTGCCTCTCCTGCCTCAGTTCCTTGTGCTTGCTTGCTCCATAACCAGATGTGATGGCACCCCTGAAACTCCCTGTTTGCTGTGGATGCTGCCTCTGTAGCAGAATGTGTGAAATGAAGCATGTGAGGTCTCAAAAACTTCAGAGTAAAGTTTGTTCACCAAGTTAGGCCTTTGGCAGAAGGTGGACTTTGCACAGAAAAGGGAGGGGTGCTTATATCTTCTGATGCTGCCAAATCATGAGGGCAACTGAAGGGATAAGGATTCGGGAAAACAGGCAACAAAGAACAAAGAGGCAGTAATGACAAGAGTTTTCTGGAAAGCTTTTTGATGGCTGTTGCGGTTGGAAACTGGTACCTCTGTTCCTGACTTTCCAGTGTGCTGTTGCAGCTTTTATAGGGAGGGAGCCTTGATAGCTGCCTCTTGGTTCTGAGCACCCCAGCAATCGTTCAGGGCTGACTTTTTAAAAGATTGTCACAAATACAGAAATAAAACATGGCGTTTGCCAGTTAGCCTGGGAGCACCCTGACTGTGAACATAGGATAAGATAAAGTACAGGAAACTGTGCAATTCAGACAGACTGCTCTGTTACAATGGTTTCAGTGATAACTAAAAGGAAATGACCAAGCTAATGTCTTGCCCTGTAGTTATGATTCAGTCTAAGAGGTTCGTTTCCTTCTGTATGTCTCAGCTGTCAAGATGTTTGTCTACATAGTTGTGAATTCAAATCTTAGCACACTCCTTGTAGCCCTAGATTTATCCTTGGAGAAGAATTCCCTGCCGCCTTCTAAGCTTCCATTTGGATTCAGTACGTTCTTCGCTGCTTAGTCTGACTGTCATCCAAATACGCCACTCAGACAACGCTTATGTATTACTTCCTCTCATACTTTCAGACATGCTAAAGCAATCTTGAGCATTTATGTTTATATCTGTATCTATTTATATGTGGTATTTTAATTCATATATATATAAATATAAAGTTGTGTGTGTGTGTCCCTTCAGCTTCTGTGCTGTAAAGTTTTTCACATCTATGATCAATGTAACTAATGAAAGAATAATTTTGAAGCTGTAAGGATTGTCATAAATGATTAATCAGTCCCAAGAGTACACATCAGTAGGGTATGGTATTAATGATGCTTTTTATAGTAAAATTTTTTCACAAAATTGATTATAAGCTTATGTGCTTATAGCTTGCAGTAAAATGTCCAATGTGGTATTCCTGTAACCTCTAATAACCACTTAAACCTGTAGCAAGCAAATGTAATTATTCTTTTAATGAAAAATGTGCTTGGATATTAACAAATACTTAGTGTCAGCTACAGAAACTGATGTCAAATATCAGTAGCCTTGCTCAAGATTTTCTTAACCTCTTTGAGAGGTGTAAGTGCTCTTTAAAATAAGATGGTGTTTGCACTAATATGATGTTTTCTTCTTCAACTACAGTTAGAACTAACTTTCAGCTACTTGGAAATACAAGGAGTAACTTCCAGTAAACCAGGCCAGGTGAGTGTATTCTAGATAAAAGATATTTGTTTACTTATTGCTAAATCTGTTCCAGTGGAGGAGGTAATGCTCTAACATGCAGGTGTCCCCATCCGCTGAGCACACTGTGCATTTGTGTTCTTGCGTTCACGCTGCTCTGAAGTCTTAATAAGAATTTAAAGAGTCAGTTTTAGGAATGTGTTGTGCAGGCAGGATGATGATAAGTAATAGACTGGGATTCTTCTAGTTCAGTATGGTACAAGTTTTCATTTGTGTCATAAGATATTTTTCTCAGAGCTGATAAAGCAATGGTGGCTGGTATACAATCATCATCACACAATGATGGCTCCTGTGGTGAATACCTTTATGGGGAAGCCAAAAGCTACTGCTTACATCGCGGGCAGAAATGCTTTGCTTTCAACTATTCTTCATGCCTTTGCTGTATACAACACAAAATATATTTGACAGCAAGTCATGTGCCAAAAAAAGTAAATGTCAAAGAGAAGGTGCTGAAAAGAAGAATGCCTTTAGAGCGTTTTTAATTCATAAGATGAGCATGTTGACAAGATTTGACAGTTCAATTGTATCAAAGTCTTCATGTGTTTCATGTGTGTTTGGTTTTTAAAGAGCTTTTTAAGAATAGGAGTGCCTGAGATACTTTGAACTCTGAAAAGCTCTTGTATTAACATGTCATCTTTTTGACCTGTCTTTTGAAGTTTTCCTTAAAGGAGAAAAAAGAAAAAGGTCCAGGTGTTTTAATGGGGAGACATTTACTAAATTCTAAGATTTTGTGGCTTTTTTTATTTAAGGTACTAAAAGCTGAGTAGCTATTGCTAATTACTCCTGGAGGCATAGACAGTCACTGTTGTAGCAGAGTTTACAAGAGATTTTCAGCAGCCTCACTGAGCATACCATTTACCTAAATTATTTTTTAATGTTTTTCTTATTTACATTAATTTGTGTTTTAACTGTGTTAGGCTTATAGCTGAAGGCAGGTAGAATCCTAGATTATTGCATGTGGAGCAAATGATATTGTTAAAGTTTTTCTGCAAACAGCATTTTATAGCTGTGATACCAGAAGGATGTAAGTTTTGTGCCAAGCATCTTACAGAAAGCCATGAAGAGCTTCCCACTGTAAAATAAGTGAACAAATGGACGGAGTAATATAAGGAAATGTTGTGTTAATATTTGTGGTGTTGAAAAACAGCAGTAAGTTTTGCACTCATTCATCATATTGGATTGATGGCAACAGACTGAGAAAGGAGTTGAATTGGTGGTAAAAGGTGTGAATAGTCTCAGTGTGCTTTAGTGATAATACAGCCTCTTGTAGGATTATCCTAGTGATGACCCTAGACATGAATTGGGAACCAGAAAAGCCCTGGGAACCGGCTTCAGTAAGAAGCAATCCCCTGTAGCATACTGCACAGTGTCCCCTCTCCTACTGTTTATCTACACTTATTTATTCCTAATGTTACTTTCTAACTGTGCGTGCACAGCTTCTCATCTAAAACAGATTATGACTGGGGCTGTGTTAACTATTCACACTGGAGAAAACAGAAACATTACACTGCTTCCTGTGATGCAGCCGAAAGCAGCAGCAGACCTGATGTGTCAGTCATACCATAATCTGATTTGATTCTGAACACTCAATAACTAAGAGAGGTGGGTTGCAAATGGCTTATTTATCCTCCTGGCTGAAGCATGTATCCCCCAGGCAGCGGGACAGTTAAGTTGGCTGAGTTGCTGCTTCATCTGCGCTGAGACAACACATCACCACAGCATTTTCTTAAACGGCGCAGAACAAAGCATTAGAGCTTTTCCAGAGGATCACAGCCATTAAAGACTTTTACTTTTTGCCGGAGGAAACAGGCACCCTGCTCATTCAATAGTTTCCTGTCAGGCTGTGCTTGCTTCTCCTGGTGTTCTGGGACGTGTTTCAAAAGAGGACAATGCTGTGAAAAGTTCTTGGTTTTCAAAGTGTCAGCTGAGGTCAAGATCCTTTGAAAATTGTATTCCCGTGGGAAGCAGGGCACTGTTAGAAAAAGCAAAGTTTGAGTGCGGGGGTCTTGTACATTCAAGAACAACTTTCAGAAACTTTACCTGGAGCATTGCTGTGTCATGTCTTAAATAACAGATTCCTATGAGCATGGAAAGCATTCAGCTGCCATTCAAAATGCTTTTGTTTTTAATTCATCAGCATGAATTATATGATACCAAAGTCTCAGCCTCTTGCACTTTTATTTGTAGCTGATTATGGAAACTGAGAAATGCAGCATCTCTATGAAGATGGCATCCTCAGAGGATGTGAACGAGGTGCTGGCACACATCGGGACCTGCCTTAGGAAGATATTCCCTGGACTCTCACCAGTGTAAGTATCTTTTAGAGCACCTCTAGTGGGAACAGACTGTGCGGAAACAGTAACAAGCCGCTACCTCTTGTCTGCTGGTCTCCCCACCCTGAACTCACTGAGGATGTGAGAAATACCTTAAGGCAAGCACTAAGCTTTTGTCCAGGTGTATGGCAGAAGCAGGACACAGTGTAGAGCATACATAGACTATGTGTGGTCTTGTAAAGTCATAAGAGCCTTTGGTTTGAAGGGGGGTGCAAGTATTGAAGTCTTAAGTTGTCATTTTGCCTTGTTGCCTCTCCAGCCTCAGATATAGCTTAGGTTCTGCCTTTTTTATTGTGACTTGCTCCTTTTTTTGTTTTACCTTTTTTCCCACCAGAAGTAAAATCTGAGTTGAGAGAGGAGGGAAAAGTTCCATTTACTTTCAATGTTTGTGAAACAATGCACATGATTGTGAGCCTTGTTCTTCAAAATTGAGCCCTGGGCACTCTTGTGATATACTTGCCATGGTTTAACTGACTCCTTGAATCATTTGTTTCCTTTTCTGGCTTTTCCTTTTATTGCATTACTTGTGCCCTTGGTTTTCTCTCTTACATGTGTCTCAGGATTCTATAATCTTGCAACAATTCTCAGTAGTTTTTCTTCATTCTCTTTTCTTCTGTCATTGCCTCATCTTCATCACTCTCTACCAGGTCATGCAGCTCTACTTTATTCTCTTCAGCTCCTGGTTTTCCACATTATTAGAAAAAATGGGCTGTGGAAAAGAGTTTTCCCAGACATGTTGATTTTTATAAGTGAGCTTTAGTAACAGACATTAGATGTGAATGGTCGGGCTAAACGTACATGTCTTATTTTGGGTGCATGTCTTTATTGTTCAGTTTTCCTATAGGTGGAGTAGGAAATCAAGTCCATAAACTCTGGGTGGCAGTTTCTTTTTATTTTCTTTTTTTTTTTCACCTTTTTTTTTCTCCCCACTTCCAATTTTCCTCTCTGGCAGTGTTATTACCTGCCTTAGTGGAGATTGAGCTCTCCTTTCAAAGAGCATGCACACAACTGAATATTTGTGAGCAGGGTTGCTATAAAACCTTAGTAATGATGTGAGAAATGCAGACAGAAAAGAGTGAAGAGGGCTGCAAGGCTGTGTGTGTTTGTCTGGGTGCTTATGAAGGCCTTGAGCTCTATACATGTTTTTTGTGGGCTTTCTTGAGAACATTGCTGGAGCATTTTGGGTAGCTGTGTGGAGTGCTTGCTTCTCAGAAAAGAAATCAAATTTCCTGCTCTCCTCTCAGATGGCACAGTTTTCCAAAATGAAGGCATTGGAGTTGTGCAGGTGACCAGAACAGGCAAGAAGGGGGGAAGCAGTTTCTCCCATTAATATTGCTTATTAATGCTCTTCTGTTTCACCACCCGCTGCCTCAGATCCCCTTCATCCTTTATGGAATTGTGTAGTTTGAGACAGTCTTTTCACTCAGAAAAACAGATAATATTATTTCTTAAAAGGCAGGAAGGTATTGTGTTTCTTTTCTGTCTAGGGAAGGAAAATGCTAGCAAATTACAAAGATTGGAGTTGGATATCAAGAGTGCAGCCTAGAGGCCACATGAAGCTGCTCAGCTCTTTACACCATTGTGTTTCTTCTGCATAAAAGCAGTGTATATATACAGCAATAGTTTCAGGGTAACCATTAATACCATGTCTCTTCCCTATTTTGGGCATCCTGGTGTCAGATGAGGGCCACAAGTCTCCTTAGCTTGAGTGATCCTGTAATACAGATGGGTTTAGTTGCTCCAGTAGTCACAGGGTTAATCAAAAGAAAGAAAGAGAGAGAAAGAAAGAAAGAATGAATAAATGTTACTCCTGCTGGGCTGCATAATGATGTGTGTGCCTTTTAGGCAGGAAAGTGAGTTGTATTAAAAATGGTAATTCTCCCTATACACTCATTTAAAAATGCTCTTAAAATAAAAAAGATTTATGTGTTTAAAAATACTTTCAAAGCCATGAATGATGTTTTTCCCCTCTTTTCCATCTAGGAGGATTATGAAAAAAGTAACTATGGAGCCTTCAGAAAGACTGGCTAATCTCCAGGCCCTGTGGGACAGTCAGACAGTGGCAGAACTTGGACCTTGTGGTGAGAATGAATTTAAATGCTCAAATATAAAAGGGCTGGAATTGCAGTGTCAGGAAGTCTAGTTCTATTTCTGGCAGAAGCTTGTAAAGGTGTAATTAGTTTTAAGGTGTAATTAGTATGAAGCAGACTTCTGATTGGTAGGTGAAGGCACTATATTAAGCTTTCTTGCAACTTACCAGGCAAAGATAGGATAGTCTCAGTTTCTTTCATGAGCACAATAGGCACTCTTATGAGAGAAAAAGAGAGTGAGTTTTGAAAAACTGGATCTTTAAGTATTAAAGTATCCTTTTAGGTGTAAGTTTGTTTGCTTGTTTTACTGTTGTGTTAAATACTCTCTGGGGTTGTTTGTAGGAGGCTTTTCGCAGATGTATGCCTGTGTTTGTGACTGGCTTGGATTTCCCTACAGGGAAGAAGTACAGTGGGTAAGTGCATGTCTTGTTCTGAAGCTCTTTTCAGCTACCTGTGCTAATGATAAAAGAACAGGTAAATCCCATTACAGTTCTGTAAAGATGTATTTGTTTATGTATTTTTAACAGGACGTTGATACGATTTATCTGACACAAGATACCAGAGAGCTGAATTTGCAAGACTTCAGCCACCTGGACCACAGGTAAACCATAAGCAGTAATCGTGCTAATATTGATGAAGTGGGATGGCCCCATAGCTGTTACTGGAATGCGTAGACCTGTAAAATGACCATCTGTAGCATTTTTAGTTTTCAGCACGAAGCTGCTGTTTTTGCATAAAAGCCCCATGGAAACCACATTTCATTCAGGAACCTGAGAAGATAAATATATTTTCTTATTGGAAGCACTCCAAAAAGCTAGCAAATAGATGCTTTTCCTGTGATGGCGGATATAAGAGCTCAAACTCAGCAGATAAAACATGCAGCTACATCTGGTGGGCAAAGCAAAAAAGGAAATTATGAAGTCTTTACTTCTGCAGAATCTTTTTCTCATGGTGTACACAGTAAAGGAAATTAATTTTTGTCAGCAAGTCAGTAGAAGGTTTAAGTTGTTCGACTGAATTCCAGCCAGTTGTCTCTTCACTTATAATAGATGCTATCAAAAATATGTACTTCCAGAAAGGAACTAATTGAGGGTAATTTTGCTGTGAGATGCTGAAACTTAGCTAAGTGTTGTATTTAGTTTACTGAATTTAGCTGGCTGAGAAAATTGGATTCGGAGAAAGTTGAATCTGGAGATATTACAAGTAGGAGAAAATGGGAGGGAGTCTTAACTAGAATCTGTTATTATACGAAGGAAATTGCAAATTTAAGAAAGTGTAAATAAGATAGAGAAAGCACTTGTTTCTTTGGGAGAGCCCAGTGAAAGAATTAAGAATCTGTCAGAGGTACAATGTTAGAATCTGATAACAGGCAGGCTGAATCCGGAGGTAGGTAAATAAGAGTATTTTGCCACAGCATTCTTTGCAGCTTTAACCTGTCTAGTGTGTAAACGTGCAAAATACCCCATTCAAATACTTACTTAGCTTCTGTGATGGGTTTTCAGTCTGCACTGAATCCCGTGGCAAAGTTACTGAGCAGTATCTGTGTTGACTAGTTCAGAGGTAACTCAAGACTACAGGGCTTGACAGATGTAGCCAAAGACTCTTTCCTTGGTTAAGCCTTGCTGAAAGGAGATAAGGGGAGGAATACTATTAAGTATAAGCAAATTTGGGACAAGAACTCAATGATGATTTAAACATCTATTGCAAGATGGAAGTAATGAGAAGACTGTGGGGCATTCTTGAGGAAGTGACCTACAGCTACCCAGCCTCAATAGAAATTAAATGTTTGAACAATTTATTAGGAAAGAGTAGATAGAAGTGTTTTAAATATTTAGAGTATCTCAGCTGGTGCAAATGAGTTTGACTTTCAGAAAATGAAATAATGGGTTTGTTGCTTTACAGAAGCTTTTCATTTAAATATATCTTACAAAATTGATGTCATTGAAGAAATACTTTTATGTTGTTGAGAAAAGCCTTTATTAAATGTCTCATGATTGTCTAAGTACAAAGATTCAAAACTATTTTGGAGCCATTTACATGCTGTGGAATCCATCTTGTGAGGAGAGCTTCTACGTGTTGAGGACTGAACTGAGGAATGTTTTGGATTAAAATGTCAAGAAAATTTAAATTTTTTAGAAAGCCAAAACCTTATTTATTCACTAAAAATACAAATTAGCAATTCAAGAATATATGTGTTTTACAGTATATTTAAGACAGTGAGAATGCTATAAATTCACAGTATGGCATCATGCTTTGGAGTTTGAGAGACTGTTGTATGTCTTATCCACCTAATTTTTGGGATTGCTGAACTTGTGTTGTAGCTCTGGAGCAAGGTAGGATGCGTACATCAGCTCTTGAAATACAGGGGCTATGCATTGCAAAAATAAACAATTTGTGTTTTTCCAAGTAAAACATTTCTGTTAAAGGTCGACATAAGATGGCATGAATTATAGATGAATTTAAGTTCCCAGAGCATCATAGCATGGCTTGCTGCATGGGAACATGACTTCCGAGGTTTTATCTGAAGTTATGTTGTGTTGTGAACCATATAATTGTTTAACAGGAAAAAAAAAACTCAAAGTGAAAAGGGCTTATTTGATTCGGTAGCCTGATTTTCATCTGTGCAGCATATGTGTTTATTTGGACATTCAGAAAATTTTAAGAAAGTGTGACTGTTTAGATTTTTTCTTTGTGCTGTTGAGATTTCGTGCCATCTTAAATACACTGGAGGACAGAGATGCTGAAAAAATGTGAAGGCATTAGATAAGCTTGAATGTTGTTTAAGCTTGGAGAGATTGTCTGCATTCCAGAAGAACACAATCTGTTTTCGTTTTAAGATGGCACAGATTTATCTTTTACAAATACAACTTTATTCTGGATGGTAATTTAATTAATTAATATAAGCAACTCAGGGTAACTCAGTGAGGGAAAGTTTGAGAAGGCCCTGCTTTTGGAACTGGTTCTTAGCTTCCTTTCATACCATATTGCAAAAGAGTTCAGGTTATTGTTAATACCACATCTAGAGTTCAGTAGAATAAAGTGAATAAAGCAGTATATAATTTTGAAAAGAAAAACTCAATAACAAGAACATTGAGGTTAAACAAGCTTAAAGCAAGAGAAGGAGTAGAGGTAAGTTCCTGAAGGGGATACTCATTGATCAGAAGCACCTTGAAAAATTGGAACAAAAATGAAGAAAAAAAGTCTCTCCTTAAAATCAGATTATAGAATCTGATAAAGCAAAGTTTCTAGACAGTAAGGCTGCTGCAGAACAGGCAGGGGTTCCACTGTCTGCAGGCATGTTGGGAGGAACGGGAAAGGGAGGTGTGGAGGGGGGCTAGCAGTTGATGTTTATGAAGGTCCCAGAATCGGTGCTTGGCTGGGGTTTGAACAAACGGGCCTTGGATACTGCAGAAGACTAAACTATTCGAGAAACATCGTTGCAGCTGGACCCGAATATTTTGAAACAAATCAGCCCAGCTGATTAGCAAGTTCTCATCTTTAAATATTTCTTGAAAGTGTCGTAGCTCTCCCACTGAGTCTGAGCACCCCTTGTCCTTCAGCTGTTTCCCTCCCAAGCCAGAGAAGGAAAGGGGAGAAAGGCACAGCCTCAGGCAAGTTCTGTCTGCAGCCACTCTCCTGCTCAGAAGTTCCTGAGCTCTCGACAGCCCTCGAGGCTGGCTTACCAGCTCCTGGTAGTGTGAACATTTGCAGCCAGTGATCCCCAGTCATTGTCCCTCTGTTCCTTTGAAGGAAGTGGGCTGCTGCTGACAGCTGAAATACAACTGCTGGTGGTGCCTTCTGCCTTTTTGGGGGTGTTGGCCCACAGCATGAACAGCTCTGCTCCTCCAGTGTGATGGTGGGACTGTCAGCCTGTCCCGTGTTTTCCCTGTTTGTCCAGCTGTGGCTGCTTGGATAAGCCAAAATTTCACCTGGAAAATTGCTCTTACATTCATTCCACTTTCAAGGCAAAGGCACTGGCAAGAGAGGCATCAAAGCTGCTAATTCAGTACCACCTCACTGATCTCGCCAGGGGACCGCAGAGGAGGAGCAAACCTCTCTGTGTGTGGACTTTGCATACTCCATAAAAAGGTTCCTGCCTGCCCAGCCTGAAGGGTTGTTATTTTTTCTCACCTAACATTTCACCACTTAGTTATTGCTTTACATGGAGGTAAAGTGTGTATGTGTGTAGGAACAAAAACAACGTGGTGGACAGAAATAAATTTATACACTTCATGAAGCTGCTGAGTCTCTACTGTGGCAGTGGAAATGAATTCACCACACAACGTGATGTGTGCTGCGAACAGGATGGAAAGACGGCTTAAATCCTTGAAGGGCACCACACAGTAGTTCCTCTGCAGGAGTGTGAAAATGGTCTATTTGCATGAGCCTCACAGTTGGTGGGCTACAGTCTTTTGCTGCAAAGTGCTGCACCTTCGATCTGTTACCTTAGTGATGCTCGTACTTCCAAATCTGGCAACTGCAGTTCCCAATATAGCCTATGGAATGCTTGCCCACGTGATGTCGCCTTGTCTCCTGGCTTTGCTGTGTGTTTAACAACCATCCTGAAGTGTCTGCATGTTTGCAGAGGAAAACTGAAGGAGAGGAAGAATTAAAAGAAGATGGGAGAAGGGTGCTGCATGTTAAGTGCAGAACTCTGCCTACCTGCATATGTCCTGAATGAAGAGCTGGCAAGGGGAATAGCTTATAAAAGCCAATACTTTTAAATTTCTCCCTAGAAAAACTGAGGCGTGAATGGCACTGTTTTGCTGATTTGATAAGTTAGTTTGTGTATATTACAGCTCTTTATTTCGTTATGGAGACAAAAGGGCTTTCTAAGTAGGTGTTAAGCCTCTGTGTAGGTAATATATGTATTTAGTATGCAGCACCAAAGTGATGCAAGTGCTGCACTGCTAAACGGTGTGATAGTGGCTGATGAATGATTCTGCTGGGGGGTAGCATACGGACGTGACATCCATCAACGTCTGCTCTTGGAGAAACATAACAGAGGGAGAGCAGATCACGTTAAGAGGCTTGGAATGAAGAAAATGGGAATAATTTAGAATTTCATTTGTGAAATCCCTTTTACAATTAAGGAGGGTTTGTGCTGAATGTCGCATTATCCTTTTGCAGGTCTCCTGTTTCCTGGGGGAATTTAACTATAGAGATGAGACAAGGAGGTGTTCTCTAGAAGCATTCAGTCATGGAATTATATTAAATCATCAGACTGCCAAAAAGCTTTTTAGCGTCATGCTAAATTATAATTAGAGGTGATTAAGAAGCTTAAACATGTCACAGGCTGAAGAAAAAGTTATGCTAAAAGTAGGAATGGCAGCCCAGACAAATTCCTGATTTTAAAATTCATGCTAGAATGGGTGCCAGTCGGCCAGTCAAAAATTTTTATTAAAATAAAAAAAAGACACACAGCTGCTGCTGCTCTTTTTTTAGAATGCAGAGCTTTCTATAATGGGGATGGTAGCAATTAGCGTTGCAAAATTATGGGGAATGAGATATGAGAGAACACTTAAGAGATTGTTTCAAATGACAGTTTTATGAAATGTGTGTAAAAGTGTTTTTCTTTTTCTAGAGACTTAATACCTATAGTTGCTGCTCTGGAGTATAATCAGTGGTTTACAAAGCTGTCCTCCAAGGATCTGAAATTAGTAAGTAATAAATTGAAACAATGTACCTGCTTCTACCAGGCTGTGCTGTGTTTTAAAGGATGGTATTACATTTTTTGAAGTGACATTTTTTAGGCAAATACAACTGGGTAATCAATTGACAAATTTTTTTCTCTTAATCATATCAGGAAAATATAAACTCTTGGATAGTCAGTTCTTGCCATAGAAAACACTGCTGAGGGTCAGGTCTTGTCAAAATTTCAACTAATAAGGTTGGAAAACTTGGTTGGGTGATAATAGTAGCCTGTAAAACAACTTCGTTAAGCATTGCTGACTCCCCCAAACAGTATTAGGTGGCTAAGCAGGAAACTAAAGCAGCCAGAAATCTAAGTTGCTTTTTGGAGGTGAAAAGAAAATGCCAGGATTCTGGGGTTTTTCTTGAATATAAGGCAGTTTTTCTGTGTAATTTTCACTGCAACGTGATGATTTTTCTTTCCCGATTTTCTGAAGCTGAGTCTGTGTAGTAATAAGTATATATTGGCACCATATTTTTCCAGATCAGTTTTCTTTCTTAAAAGCAAAAAGAGTGCAAACCTAAACGAATTGGACTACTGAAGAAAAGGCCAAGAAGATCAGAAATTAGGTGATGTTTTAAATATATCAAATTACACTATTTCTTCTAAAGTTGAAACTTTATAGTCACAGGTGGAGGTAGGGGGTTTTTTGAGGAGTTTCTTTCATGCTTAAATCCAGAAGCTTTTGCCTTTAAAAATTAAGGTTAAGTTTCATCTTGTTTAAATTGATGCATTTTATTGATCTGAAAAGCTCTCATTACATTCCTAAGATATCATTTTCCATGGAAATTCAATAGAAACTAGCTTATGTGATTCTTGGCAGAAGAGTAGGCAAAAACTTTTCTTTCTTGCTGGGACATCTCAAAGTTATGCATGGAATGAAGTTGGTGGTATTTTTAGTGCTGCTGTAGTTTGCTGTTAAAATCAGCATTGTTAAAAGGTACAATGCAATTAATCAGTTTCTGCTTCAATGAAATGAGATAGTTTGCTTAGTTAGAAGACTGACTGGAGTAGTTTGCTTAGAACAAAACCTGGCCCTATTATCTGTCAGATACATTTATGTGAATGTTTGGGGTTTTTTTTCTTAGCAACTTTTCTCTGGAAAACAAATAAACTTTGTCAGTCTTGAAAATGCATCAGTTACTTATTAAAAAAAAAAAAATTTTACCTTCCCCACATTCTATTTTCAGTCAAAAATGAGGAAAATGTGAATTGTTGGGCAGTAAATCCATGCCGTAGGAACACTGCCGAGGGTCAGTACGAGGTCAGACATATCCGCAGGCCATTGTGTGCATTGTGCTTCACGGGTCCCACTCTGACATTGTGTTTGATAGACAGTACCCTGTGTGGATTTATAGTACATGCATGAAGCTTTCCACTTGCAGTCGCAGTACTGTAGAAACATTGTGGTAGTATTCTGAATTATTAAAATATGGATGGTAAAGATAGCATTGGGAAGATGGCTGAGTTGACCGTCTTCACAAAAAATTGTCAACCTTTACTTTGTAAGGGATTAATAAGATTTTATGTGCTAGAGCAGGTTTATTTTGTTTAGGGCTTTTATTGGACATTCAATTAGTTTAAAAGTTAAAAAAAATCACCCCAAAATACACAAACTAGAAAATGTCAGGCTGTCATTAGAGACAAAGATATCCCAGGTATGAATGTCACATTGTTTTTAAAGGCAAATAACAGAATAGTTTCAGCACTTCATGATCATGACTGAAATTCAGCTTTGAGTACCACATGAACACTGGTTAGTGCAAGCTGTGGGAACAAAAAATAGTCAAATCCAGAAACAAAATAAAAGTTTATAATAAAAGGTGATGAGGTACAGAGTTCATTGCATGGCTTTTGAATCATTAAGGTTTTATCTCTCTATTTGAATGGGCAGAGCAAATAAACTCTTTTGTTGTCGTGTTTTGTTCATGGTACTTGCAAATATCCATGCAAATTCTAGAATCCAACAACAATACGATCATGAGATGGGATTTGCTTCTGCATAGGCTGGAAGAATTCATACTGAAGTATACTGGCCCTTAAACACTAGTCCTTGGCAGTGTTTGGAGGACCTGTAGCTAGGATACTTTTGCTCCTGAGGTTTTTTGGGATTTTTTTTTTTTTTTGTCTGCCTTATAACATCTTTCTTTGTGTTTAGTTGTCGTTCCTGGTCAGGCTTTATTCTCCTTTGCACTATTTGCCACTTTCCTCTGCAGGATTAGCATGTGTATGAGTAAGATGTCTTTAAAAATCAAGTTTGAATTTTTTCTGAACCACAGGATTTAGGGTTTTTTACTGTCATTATAAAAATTCTGCTCCTTATGGTTAGCTGGTCTGATTCATTAATTACTTGCTTTTAGTCTGCCTCCTGCTTCTCTGAGTCTTTTCCAGAAGTCCTCTGTTGCCACTTAACTCTCCTGGGTGTTTCTGGTACTTTTACTTCCTCTTTATGTATAACAAGAAGATGGTCGTGGCCTGGACCCCGTTAAAATGTACAGCTTAACTCAGTAACTGTCTGTTCCGTGTTTGTGTTCTTTAACACTGTTCTGTCTTTTCTGTGGCAGTCCACTGATATCTGTGAGCAGATACTGCGAGTGGTGAGTAGGTCCAATCGATTGGAAGAACTGGTATTAGAGAATGCCGGGCTTAGAACGTAAGTAATTCCTTTGAAATGTCGCTTTAGTTGCTGCTTACTCCCACTAGAAGGGATGCGTGATGTATGTTAGCCAGAATAAGCATTAAAAAAGCTGTGCTCAATGTCTGTCTAGTTCTGAGGAGCCTGTAGTCACAAGCTTTTTATCAGTTTTTCCAGAGGGTCCTTATGTCCAAGAAATCCCTTTAAACTGGTGTTTTTTAAGATTCTGCCTGGAGGGTTGGGTTAAGTGGAGCAAAATGATTGAAAGAGAGCATAAACCTTAAACCAGCTTGCACTGTTCCTCTCCAAATATGGCTGCCAATAGAAGTATTGACACCATTTTATAACTTAAAAAACAGTGGGCTTAGGTTTTGTTAAAAAAACATATTATTCCATCTTGTGTAACACATTATTGTTTCATTTCCAAATGAGCTGGTGTTACCTTTGTGTGGATTGCAGTCTACACAATTATAACAGTGTTTCTACATTAGCAACTTTTTTAAAGAAAGTACATAATTCAGTTTAATGGCTTGCCATAGCATTAAAAGGAAGATTCAAAGAAATAAGCCAAAAAATTTAATCCGTGCATATGTTGTAAATACAGTAAATTGTGGTTACTAGGTATTTGCTTTTTTCCCCTCTTCACAGGAAGTAGAAGGAAAGTTGAAATTACTTCCAACTGTACTAGTTTGTATGTGTAGTGCTTGTTTTAGTGTTAGGGTAGCATCCAATAAAATGTAGACAAGATGAACTCTAGAGCTAATGAATTTTTTGTTTAATTAAAAAAGCGGTGGAAATGTGGGAGAAGCAAAAGACTATACAGAATTTTTAATAAAGGGAAACAAGCACAAGGAAAATATTTGGTGTGCCTTACATTGTCTCCTCTTCCATTGTTTGAGTCTTTTTCTCCTTTTTAAAATGGACTTTGCCTTGAAATGCCTTTAAAAGAAAATTGCCTACATGACACAAGAAATTTGAGGTTGAGTTTGGAATAGCACTCAAACTTTCTGATCACTCGTGCACTACCATTAATAGCTGTCATTCAAACATAAGCCCCTGAGTTTAATCTTGTTTTTCTTGCGATATTTGCCACAAAATCTAGTGATAATCGTTAATATTGAAGGATATGTTGACTACCTTTGCACATTGCCTACCTTAACTTATTACAGTTGGATTAACTGCTTTCAGTTTTAACAGGACTTGACAGATAATCAACCTGTGACTTTGGTTTTCATGTCTCCATCTACATGCAGAGTGTTTGGCATTGTGCCTTGGTGTGTATCTGTTCTGATCAACATTGTCTGTCTGTTTTTGCCAAGGATACATTTGTCAGTTTTGCCATTTATCATCTGTTTGCTAAGAGGAGATCCTGTTGTTGCTGGGTATCTTCCTTCCCATGGCATACAAACCAGTCATTTTTAATGAGCTGAGACAGACTGCCAAACCAGGGTTAAGAAAGAGCTACCAAGAATAATGCTGTAAGAAATAACCTGAGCAGCTGGAAGAGCATATTTCTTCCTGCAGCAGAGTCAGTTTAAGATGATTCTGCTCTCTTCTACCTCCCACCACTTCTTTCTGTGATTTTGGTTTGGACCACAGCCTCATAAACACTTGTCATCCTCCCAAATGATGAAAGAGCAAACTATCGTGCAGTAGCAGTAATAAGGACCCAGAAGCAGGGAAGTATGAATTTCCTGTTGGGGAAAACAGGATGTCAAATGAAAGCCCTTGTCTGATAAGATTTGTGCCAGTTTAGATGCTCTTGGAAGTGTTATCCCCATTACTATTTCTTTAACCTGACCTAAAGGGTGGAGTTTAGATTACACTGGAAGGCTTCAATGCATATAGCCATCACTAATATTTTGGTAAGTCTTTTAACTAACAGAGATGATGTCCAGATTTCAGGGAGAGGAGAATCATTCAGGATGACCCAAACAAATGAGCTTGAGAAGAGGGTTACATCCCAGAGGTATTTTAGAGGACTGGGACAATCCGTGATAATCAGAATGCTCATTTCTGAATGGGCAGCTCAACCTATTGATTAGGCTGGGCTTTGGTGTCTGCCGGGCTTTGCAGCTTGGCTTGATGGGCACAGTCTGTATATGGTGTGAGCTGCCCTTGGCCTGTGCCATCAGGAGATGCTTGACCACAAGGACTTGGATATTAGGAAAAGGTTCTTCCCCCAGGGCGTGGTCAGGAACTGGAACAGGCTCCTCAGGACAGTGGTCATGGCCCCAGTGCTCCCAGAGCTCAAGGAGCATTTGAACAACACTTTCAGACACATGGTGGGGTTGTTGGGGTGTCCTGTACAGGGCCAGGAGTTGGACTCGCTCCTGGGGGTCCTTTCCAACTCAGGATATTCTGTGGCTTCCATGAAACTGCAAGACACACTGTTCAGTCAGCAAAGACCTGTTTGCAGGAGCTGGTGCAAGCGATTTATTTGTTGCACTTCTGTGCTCTCTGAAAGCTGGCAGGCAGGGGAGCCACTCTAAAGGGAGTGGCCAGCTGCCACATGTGGAACAACAGAAGTGCGTGCTACTGGTGTCCAGAGGGCCTTTGACAGTGATGTTGATTCTTATCTTCCATTTCTTGACAGGGTCTGAATGTCCTTAGACCTAACGGTGTTACTTCCTCCCACACATCCTCTTTTTTCTGTTGCGGGGATGTTGTCTAGACAGATGTCAAGGAATTGGTTTTTTTGTCTGAGATTTCCAGATTGGTGGTATCCTTATCCTTGATGAAACATCCTTAGTCTGTCATATGTACAGTTAAATTGAATCTTGTTGGGGCTTTTCCTTCAAGCCTGTATATTCTCATTTCAGCCAAGCATGGCTGTGTAAATGCATACAGAAGAAATTTGATGCTTTATAGAAAGTTTCAGACTTACACTGCATGCTCTGTTTGTAAGTGTGCAGCCAAAAGAAGTAATAAATCTTATGACTTGAAACAAAGAGTGGACAAAGGAGGGGAAGGGATGTCCCCCCATGAGCAGAGCTGAGGTGCCTCTGTTTATGGCAGAGGCCACACAGGGAGTGTGTGTTATTTGTTGTATTATTTTTTCCAAAATGAGCCTCAGAGCCCCGTGAGCCTAATGCAGCTAGTCCAGTGCTTTCTGGTGGCAGTTGATTTACTGTGCCTTTGCTAAGTAGTTCACACACACTTTAGCTGTCCAAAAAGTTCGGGTAATCCTGCCTATATAGCTGGCAAAAGCTGGAGCAGAGTTTGTAAGCAAGCCTGGAGGTGTAGGCAAAGTACTGTAATGACAAGAATCTGTTAGGGATAAAGGAAGAGGAGGAAACTCCTCAAGAGGAAAGGAGGTTTTGTTTTTTTTTTTAACTCAAAACCTCATTTGCTTGGCTGGACATAAGGAGCTTGATTCACTTGCCTAAGGGCAGGCATCTAGTGCCATTTGAAATGCTGGAGGATTTTCAGTGTGTTGGCAAATGTGACTGAGGACCTACAGGAGGTACGTAGTCTTCTACAGCAGCAGCTGGTAGCAAAGCAGGAGACCCTGGGGCCTGTCAGGTGGCAGAGTTTCAAGCCCAGAAGTTCTTTTTGTTGAGTGTTTGTATTCACATGCTGCTGTATTTTAGGAAAAGAGTGTTTTTCCTAAAGGGAGCACATCATCATGCATCTGCAGTGCTGGAACCAGTTCTAGCCCCAGACAGGGGCTGTCTGTTTAAGGACATAGGGTTTCAAAGGGAAACTAAACTTCCCTGGAGCATCTCTGCACTCCGGTAATGCAACTGCAGATAACCAAAAGCTATTGAGGCTAATGCTGTTCAGTCTCCACTCTTTTCCAAATACTAGAAGAGGGTGCTACCTCCACTGTGGTTCTCAGCACAGAATTTGATGGTAGGCAGGATCTGTTCCAAGGAAAGAGGGCAGTGTTAATTAGCATTTTGGTAGCTCTCCACCACTGGCCTACAGGAGGGGAGATAATGTACTTAAAGGCAGAGAGAGAACAAAGGATGTTCGAGACATATTTTTGATTTCTACCTTGGTGTCTAACTTAGGTGAAGTAAAAACACTGTAATTGTAGTTTCAGTTTATCACAGTAGGCTTAGTCCCTTATTACATGATAACTTTCCAGTAGGTATGAGGACAGGTTTGAGGATTTGTTTTAGAGCTGATCAGACACCAGCCTTCTGAGTTAATGCAAGGCATGCGTCCCCACCAGAGTCTGGCAGTCTGGTGTGCAGGACAAGCCAAGCTAGCTTTGAACTTAGTGCTGTGGATGGTGGCAGTCCAGCTGCACAAAGCGCTCTCAGACAGGGCAGTGTTCCCTCTCAAGTGGATCTGGAATGGAGGTTGTGGTACTAGATCTACCTACCATAGTTGATTAAGGTTACTTCAGAGCTTCTACGCTACTTCTGTGCTACCTGGCCTGGCTGTCAGCATTACAGGACTGAGAGACCGTCATCTGTCTTGGATCCGTTGCTGGGGCTGTGGTCAGCCAGTCATGTACTTTGATGCTTCTCACTGTAAAAGGAAGCAATCAAAAGATCAGTTCATCAGTGTGCAGCTGTTCTGTGAGAGAGCTATTCCTGCTGTTTTATAAGATTAGAAATACTTCTGAATATGCTGCAAAGCCCATCTGTTTGAGTGACTTTTGGCAGAGAGCTGCTTCAAGTGAGCAGGATGGCTTGTGAGTGAAGGAGGTACTGGTATGCAAGTGGATGTGTATCTCCCACTCCTGTGGCATGGAGAGAGATGGAAGATGTGCTCAAGTTATTCTGCGTAACTTCCATTTTGTGCCTTCAGATCTCTGTTAAAAGTGTTTTGGTCTTTGATTGACTGCTCTTCAGTCTTTCAGGTCACAGAATGAATAAATAATGAAGTAACCCTCTGTGAAAGATAGCAAATCAGCCAGATAAGCATTGTTTAGAGCCATGAGGAATCAGTGCTCTGCAGTAGCAAAGGCCACTTGTGGCTAGTAATCCCTTGATGCTTTTAAGCCTTTGAATGTGCTGTTGACAGAGGAGATAACAGGATTCCTTCTCCCTCTCTTTTTTTGCAGAGATTTTGCACAGAAACTAGCCAGTGCCCTAGCCCATAATCCCAACTCAGGACTCCATACGATCAACCTTGCTAGCAATCCACTTGAAGATAGAGGTACTGTGACATTTACGTTTTTCTCTTTCTATAAATGTAATAGGAGGATTATTGCTGCTCTGCTCAGCTTTGCCTGAATAACAGGTTATTGTTCTGGGCGTAATGCTACTGTACATTTCTGTTATTCACAAATCTGAAATTGCTATTCCTTTTGATTTATATATGTCCATTGGACTGTCCAGTGTAATCAGTTTAAAGATGAAGCACAAGGCAACTTTGTTTCTTGGATTATATTTTTCTGATGGTTTTGTGTTTTTATTTTAGGTGTAATTCCATAATTATTTTCAATATGAAAATTACTACTTTTTTTCGGCTCTGTACTAGCCTGTCCTGTTGTGAGCTCTTGGTGATGTTCAATAATGCTGGCATAACTGGCGTTCTTATGGAGCAAAGTGCTGTTAACGCCACAAGATGGAAAATCAAGCTGAACAGCTCAGCCTTTCTCAGACTAGGCACCACTGGGCATGATTTCAGTACATATCAAGTCATTCCTCTCCCTTGCCTACTCTCTTTCTGCCCAAGAGGCATTTATTTTTAAAATAAGGTTACATTCTTTCAGTCTGGAGTTGACCCTTCAGCGCTGCCCATGTGAGATTTCCATTTGCTTCACTTAATGCATTCCAGGCACACAGTGTTCTGAGATCAGACTATCTTGTGCTCCTGTTGGGCCAGAAGAAAAATAAGAATTTCGCACAGTGAACCTTTTCTTATTTCATTTGGTTTGTTTTGGGGAGTTTTTCTATTCTCTTTGCTATCATGATTCAAAACAGAAAAGCTGTTCATTTTGATTACAACCTGATGGACTCGGAATGTTGTTAATACAGAATTTTGTAGGTGTCTCTTCTTTCTTGCTGGATCAGTGAAGAGAAAAATAACTGGAAAGGGTTTTTTTTTCCTCATTCTACTTCTATATCACTTTTCTTTTTGACTAGAAGCAAGTATGACAATGTTTTTAACCTACTCTGAGTAGTGTTTTATTTGAAATTGTTCACATGAATTGCTTTAACTTTTCTGATTACCTCTTGCCTGCTGATTATTGTTTGTCCTTGTTAAGAATTCATATCACATGAAAGACAATGCTTTGCTGAAGAACGTTACTATTACAGTGTGCCGTAGGCCTACTGCATTTTACAAAAATTTCTGTTGTAAGCTGGAAAAAAGACTGCTACATTGTTGATTCCACTTTTGGAGAAGCATATTTAGATTGTGTTATTTGAAAGGTTTTTTTAAAAGGAACTAATTTTTATCTTGAAAGCAAAACAGTTGACCAAACATAGGGTATTCTACAGTGCAGGGGAATTTTTTTCTTTTTTTAAACATATCCTTGGGGGTGCTTTCTTTGGAACAAATCTATAGATTGAAACCATTCTGCAGTATCCACATATAAGATAAAAATGAAATGCAGAAACTACAACTTGGAGACATCCGTAGGCTTTTTTCATTATCTCAGCCTCTCCTATCAATTAAGATTTGACCTTTTCATTAGAGGATTAGAGAAGTTATAGAGTACTTACAGAGAAATTGACTGTTAACGGCAATGTGAAAATATCGCAAGTTTCCAGTTTAAGGAAATTTTAAGTGTCTTGTGATCTGATATTCCCTGGGTGCAAGGTAGATTTGACTTTTGTTAATCTGGAGTCACAGCAAGGATTTCACAAGTGGAGATTCATATAAACACATGGATTTTGGGAAATACCTTTTGAAAAATCACCTGCAGGGAGTGGAATTTCAACCAGATTGTTTTGCAGTTATAAGGGAAATAACAGAGTTGTGTGTTTTCTGGAGAGGAACATATCGTACCTTCTTTGTACAAAAACATGCACTAAGCTATTACATATTGTTGAGTACCAATTAGTAAAGGCACTGTGTTATTACATTAATGCAGCTGTCTGTATTCCAACAGCATGGGAAGTGTGTTTAGTTTAACTAAGACATAGGACCTGGCTTCAGTTCAAATACAACGTGGTGTTTATATGCAGTGATTTTTTACTGAGACTAGTCTCTTAGTTTGTGATTGGCTGTCCCTTATGGTACTGTCAATATATGTGAGACTAACACTTGGAAAGTTTATTATCAATCTTGTCTTTAAAAATCTAGCCAGGCTGAAGTGATGGAATTTTTACTTTTGGCTCTACTGGGATCAGAATTTAATCTCATATTTCGTTAAAAATAATGCAAAACAAACATACTGAAGCCTAGAAGTACTCAAATTCCAAACTGTGTGCCTGGATGCAACTAACTACACTTCTGCCCTTAGAACTCTCACCTCTGTTATGCCATTAGCAAAAATGGGTGACTTAGAGGGTGTTCAAGGGCCTGAATAACCTGCAGCACTTTTCCTTTTCTGCACCTTATTCCTGTATCTTATAATTATGTGAATCCTTAACCCCCAGTGTTAGTAAGATGTTGAAATTGTTCAGGCTGGCTAGAACGATAACTGATCTGCAGATTGTTATCTAAATACAACAATGGAGAGGTAAAACTATTTGCTGCATGTCTTAGTCAAAATGCTTAACAGCAAAAATTTTGTTTGTGGTATCCGTAATGATACTGATTGTACTTACAGAGCTATGAAAGAAAATCCTATTAGTATGATTTGATTCATTCTTGCTGAAAATTGGTGAAGATATCTGGTTACCATTGTGCTTTACAAGCAATTCCAAGGCCTCATGGGTCTGATATTTTAGCAATATAAATAAAAACCTGTGTGTTGTCTTGAGCTGCATGGATGTTGCACCTTTCACTAGTATACTCAACATGCTTTTACAGAGGGCATTAAAAAAAATCCCTACCACAGTATCTGCAAGGTAGCTGGCTCTTTCGTTGTCAATTATCAGTAAAACACGATAAAAACAGAGTAAACATAGGTGTGTGACCTACAGTTTCACAGACTGTTTCATGTCTGTGTATGTGGAGAAGAGTATCAACTTTTTAATTTACTATGTTTTCAATCAAGTAAAAGGTTTTGCCCCCTTTCTCTTTGCCCTTTTCTCTCCAAGTGAGTTGCTGTAGAGGACTCTATTTCACACCTTGGGATAGTCCTGGAGTTTCTATGTTGATTTATTCCTGTAATAAATATTTCACAGCTTAGTTCCATTGTTATTTAGTACATGCCCTCTTAATCAAATTTCAGTCTTTTGCTTAAAATGGAGCATTAAATTTATGGAGTGGGGAACTTGGGCACACCAAGTAAAGGCTTTAATGAAAAGTGCCTTTCAATGGTTTTTTTTTTGTCCTTTTGTTGAATTTGTGCTGAGGTAGTCCGGTCTCTGTCAGCATCTTAATAGATTTTTACTGTTTAGGATTGCAAGCAGTTGTGGCGTTTCCAAGCCTCTGTCCTGGCTGGTAGCCTGCAGGCTACTGTAAGGGAACTCGGTGGCTGTTAGGACTTGGTGGAGGTTTCAGGCTCTTAGGGTTTACTTAAGAAAAAGAGGGCAGTGTTAGTTAATGTGGGTGCCTTTCTTGCCTTGACAGCCCTTCCTTTTAAAAGAAATTAAAAATAATTTCAAGTTTAGTGTGAAGCACCGGTGTTGGGTTTTAGTTCGTGTCTAGATTTTTACGTTTTTTTGTCTGAAACATAAAGCTTCCAGGTTTTTCCTGTGCTGACTGTTTGGTGTGTGTAATAGCTTCTCTTTGACTCCTTCTCAAAAGTATGTGTGTATTATATAGTTTTTAAACTAATTAAGGAGGTTTACTGATCGTTAACAGCAAAATTCCCTATCTGTTCAGTGGCTAGCAAAGCAGGGATCTTGATTACATCAGTAATTTCAAAGGTTTATGATCATAAAATGACAGAGCCCACCTGCACAGCGAGTGCAGTTCCTCCTCTAGTGTTACCAGTGCAGTTTGACCCTGCTGTGATGTGCTGGGAAAACCTGAGGTCACACACTTATTGACATAAAACATTCATTTTGTCTTTGTTCCCCCAACAGGTGTGTCATCTTTGAGCATCCAGTTCGCCAAACTTCCAAAGGGACTGAAGCATTTAAATTTATCTAAAACCTCCTTGTCACCTAAAGGTATGTTTTATAAGTATGCCTCCTTTTCTGTTCTAAAACTTTCAGACTTACATAATAATAATACTTTTTCTTCCCAGATTACAAACTAATTAATTTCATGAATAATTTACAGGTATTTTCTCAACAGCACAGTGGCTTTTTTGTGGTCCTGGGTTGCTGAACCGTGGGCTGGGTTCCGTGCACCCTTCAGCACTCTGATAAACTCTTACTTGCTTGTGTAAGCATTGAGCTTGAACCTGTGTTGTGAAGATTGATATTAAGCTTGGCGTAAATGATACGTTTCGGATGTTCTTCAAAAAAATGTCTGAAGCAAAAATGTGTAGGGAAATTTCCAAATGTTTTGCACACAGTTATCTTATGAAAGCAAGTGTTCTGACAATGGCTGGTGAGCAACTTGATCTGGCCAAAGGCTTCTTTGTTTTATAATTTACGTATTTCTGATTTGGTATTGTAATTGAAATGTGTGTATATTTCAAAAGTAGTAACAGTACTGAAACACAAGTCAGAAGCTTTCAGAATTTTTTGCATTTCTCTTTTACAAATAATAGAAGCAGTGACCTCTTAAACAGACTGCACAAACCCAGGGTCTCCTGTACAAACAGTGAGTGTTAAAAATAGAAAAACCACACTGACATTATTGCTGCTTTTTTTGTAGATGTTGATGACCTGGAAAAGATGACTGAGTGAACAGTATAAAGGACATTAGTTGATAACAGATAGAAACCATGCCCTTTTATCCTCTTAATTGTTACTCTGCGAAGTGCAGATTCTGTGTTCTTCTTAGCTTCAAGGATTGACCTGGGGGAATATGGGTGGGGTAAAGGATGTTTTGTTGTTTTATTATGAGAGCCTATGGCTCTTGTTATGCTTAAGTAAACAGTAAATCCTAAAATGAATTTATTCGATTATGATTTTCACTAAAAATATCGTGTTAAACTCTGGGGTTGTTGTTTTCTACTGCAAACTCAATTTTTTGGTGACAATCAGTTGATTACGAACCTTGACTAACCTAGTATGTGCTCTTGAAATGAGATATTTGTGAATTTGACAGAAATTAGCTCAGTTCTGGCATGTTCATTCATCGTGTACTTTTCTTCATGTGATCTGAATTATTTCAGCAAGTGCTTGTGAAGGTTCAGTCAAGAGAACACTCTAGTTACATTTCCATCTTCATAAAGAATAAATGCCAGCTTGATGAAGTTCATCCGCACAACTCTTGTCAGTGAAAGTGAATTCTGAGGTTATGAAAAGAATTTGAAGGTTTTTAAAACACACTTTATAAAGACTATCTTTAAGCAAAAGCTGAAAATATTTTCCAGTATGTTTAATAGTGATGTCACATGAATGACCTTCTGAGAGTAACATGTTGCCATGAAAGTTGTCCCATGGCAGCTCCTCAGTATTCCTTAGAAACAGTATATGCCATGTCTTAAAATGGGAATTCTTACAACCCTCAGGACCTGAAGCAACCCACGTTGTCAGCAAAGCTGTCTTAGTCAGGTTTTCTTTAACTTAAGAAGACAGTACTGATTCAGTTTTAACTTGGGAGGCTATTTTTGAACTTGTAATACTTTCTGTGGGAAAAGTCTAAAAGAGACCTTGGATCTTGGATTCAGTAGGCTCCAAAGTGCATGGATTTTTTCCTCCAGCCTTTCTTTTTCTTTTCTTTTTTTTTATTGTTTTATTCTGAGCTTTTCAGAAATTCAGAACAATCCCTCACTGGTTTTGACCTTATTTTAAAAGTGCTTTCTATTTGAGATGAGTTTCTAAGATTGACAAGTGAAGTTCAGGTGGCAACTTCCAGCTGATCTTTCTTCAAATATTGTATCTCAAAGTTCCTGAGAGCTATTAACAGTCTCAGCCTCCTGAGAGTGGTAAAAGAGCATAAAAGATGGTCTGCAAATGAAAATAAGATTACTGTTAGAGTATAGTGTGAGGTAGGGTGAAGTTCAAACATAAATTTATTGATTTGAAGATTCTGGTTAAATGGAAAATTCTAGTATACTCATTGGAAGATAGGGCTTGCTTTTCTGAGCACAAGTCGGAGGCTAATGAAAAAAATCCCTCATTCACATTGTTTGCCTTCACTGATGTGGCTGATTTTGAGCAGTTGGCCCTTTGTAAGCATGAAACAAGCAGCAACATCATTAATTGTTTGATAGCTCTTCTTCTCTCCCAAATTCAGACATTGCTTCTGAATTCCCAGAATTGATTCTTGATTGTACATGCTGAATTGCTGATAGTTTAGCCCTGGCTGGAACCCCAGCTGACAACTAAGTACCATCCAGCAACCAAGACAAAATTGCATTTGTTTCTACTTCTTGTTGTTGCTTATAAATGTTGTGAGAAGGCTCACTAAAGTGAATCCAGAGTTATAAGGTCTAGTGGTTAAATAGGGCTTTTAGATCTTTCAGAGTTTCAAAAAGTATTAGTTTGCAGTTTACCTTTAGCAATAGCATGTAGATACAGTACAGTCTCAAGCTAAAAGAAAAATTACACCAAGCAGAAAAGATTTGAGACTTGACAAAGGTGTTGCTGTGCTTCGATATTTTTCCATTTCAAAAGCCTCCTGAAACCGGGAGCCGTGATTTCTACCATGTGAGACTTTCTTAACATTTGAAAGCTCAGAAAATTAAAGCACTAACATAGGTATTTTCGTCTCCAGTAACTTGCTAGCTGATTCTTCCACATCTTCACTGGAAATCATTTTCGTAATAGTTTTTAAGTGAAGACTGTACGTGTTCCATCCATTGAATGCCCATCCAATTTCGCTGACCAGCTTTGAGAAATTGTTGAATGTTGTGTAGTAGATCACCTGCCTGCTTTAAAGCTTTGGCCAGGCACGTAAAATAATTTACTGTGTCAACTGAAGGACACAGTGATGCTTTGCATGTGAGAAACACAAGCATGTAGTGCTTGAAAGGCAGCAATAATCATCTACAATAAATTGAGAACTCGATGATAAGCTGCAGAGCCCTCAGATAAAAGTTAGATTTGAAAGAGTCAGAAATAGCCATGTCCTAATTTGTATTTTGAAAAGCTGAAAAACTTCAGTGGAAGAAAGCCCTGACTGGTTTGTTCCCAATGTGAGCTTTTTAATTTTAATGTGAAAAATATGTGTTTGTTCTGATAAGGAACTGGGAGTCTTTATGCATCTCTTGATATTTTAATTAACTATTTTTATGAAATTACAGGCAAATACATTAATTGAAATATTTTTAATTTCTAGGTCTCATCAGTTGCTTTTGAAGTTCCTGCAATTATAATTGTTAATGTACTTGGTCTTCCACAGATGCTTTCATCTCCTTCCACAGATACTTTTATCTAAATATTATTGTTCGTAGGAAGACACTGGCTCGACATTATGGAGTAAACTGTGTTTTTAAAATCTGTTTGAAAATGGGATTGCATCCTTCCTGGATCTGGGATGTATAACACACTGTGGCTCCTTCAGGAAAGTTAGGAGAGAGTGGTGCAGGTGGAACTGGGCATGCTGTGGAAGGGAAGGGTCTCATATCAGCCTGGTGATCTGTACTCCTCTGTTGCAGTGCAGCGATGGTAATAGCAAGTCATTAAAGATTTGTGTATGTCTGTGTTCACTGAAATTGTGCACTTGCAGGATCTGGGCCAAGTGTAGAGTCTTGTGTAGAGTGGACTAAGCTGAGTCCTGACCTATTTTTTGGCAGGGGTGAATAGCCTTTCCCAGTCACTGAGTGCCAACTCGCTGATTGCGAACACGCTCGTCTATCTCGACCTCTCAGGGAACGCGCTCCGCGGAGATGATCTCTCGGTAAGCACTTTCCTCTCACCTGGGCGTTAATGAATGGATGTTTTAATTAATTGTTGAGAGAAAGGCAAAAACCTTTTTGTTTAGATCCTTTTTGGCCTTTATTTCTGTACAGTTTTAGTAGGGATAGAAAATAACATTTTTATCTCTGCTCTTCAGTATAAAGTCAGAGATGTGCCCCACACAGCTAAAAATATCCGTATAATTTTAGTTCATGCTTTTCATCTTTGGCTTCACTGATAAATGAGAAAAGTGCGAGGGTACCACTCTTTTTCGGTGGACTTACAAACTTCTTGCTGAGTTCTGTTTGACAGTGACCAAAACACAATTTAAAAATCCTCACCTTCTTTTTAGTGATAAGTGTACTACAAATATTTCATTGAAGGGTTGGAAACAAATTATTTCTTTCGACTTGGAAAGACTTTAATTCGGGTTTTCAATATTTTTGTTTGTATAAATAAATCTGTGCACCTCCTTGACACTTGCTATTGAAACTCATGGTTCTTTGAAGAATGTAATTATTTTTTAGACTCCTTTGTTCCGTTTATCAATTGCTATGAATGTGCAGCTCTATTTTCTCCGTAACAAAATCCACTTATTTTTCAGTTTGTATGTATTCACTTTTTGACTGTTACATCTGTATTTCTCTCTTACATCAAAAGTTGTGTGCATGTAACTGTCAGGTTTTGAATTCTAAGTATTGAACATCTAGAAGATGCAAAACTACAGTAATCCAGTCTCATCATTAAAGTGCAATCAGACATGACTTTGTGACTTTTTCACATATCTTACTCGCAGGTTCATCAGCATATTCAAAGAACTAGTCTTTTCAGACATGAGGTGACAGTTTCAGTGGGACAGCAGGGTTTTAAAGGTAGCAAACAAATAGTTAAATGTAAGTAAAGACACACAGTGAATTACTCTGAGAGAATAACGTAGCAAATAATGTAAAAACAAAAAGTAAAATAAAATGTATTACTTTGGTAGGCAGTGCTTAAAGAAACCTAAGGTCTACCTACAATATTTTAAGAGATAAATGGAAAAAGTGAGGCTTTTCTTAGCCTGTCATGGGGGTGGTTCAAAGATAAAGATTATTAATACTGAGGTCTCTTAATCTATGGAACAGTTTTCTAACAGGAGCAAGGCAATCCTGTTATTTAGCAATTAAAATAAACCCTAGGAAAGCACAGGAATTTTTAAAGTGGGGACCTTTCCTGCATTGTAGGTATAGGGGCTAAATGACCTAATTTTTAGGAAGATGGATCTATTTTAGAAATGTTAAGCGTGCGCTGTTTGGCTGGATTTCATGTGGAGTTGAGCTTTCCACTCTTCTGTGAATTAGGTCACACTTTTATCTGTGTTGTTCTCTGAGACGAAAAAGAGCCCAAAATGAAACAGTGTATAGTAAGAAGTTTTACATATGCTAACATTTACATGACATATTCTATACAGTACTGAAGCCATCAGTGTTAAAATCCTGTTACCTGTTCTGTATTATCCCTTAAACCTGTAATGTGCAGCTGATACTAAGAGATAACCATGGACTTCAGGTGTAAATTAGTTGCTTCCCTCATGCTTAAAGGGTCTTTAACTTAGAAACCAATTAGCCTTTCTGAAAAGTAGCAGCAATCTGAGTGACATTGCAAAGTATTTCTAACTAAATTAATTATCATTTGCTGCGAAAGTTAATTGCAATAACTCAAGACTTGTGCTTTAAGAGAAATATTGGGTAAATATAATCTGAGCACCATTTTCCCACTATAATTTTAAAAAATGATAGCCTAAAAAAGTAAAACAGGTTGTATGGATTAGGTGAAGTTTCAGACAATTTTATAATAAAAGTGTAAAATGTGACGTAGTAATCCAGTAATTGTTGCCTTAATATAAAAATTAACGTGGGTAATTCTTTTTCTTCATCAACTATAGAGCCTATACAATTTTTTGGCCCAGCCAAATGCCCTTGTTCACCTGGATTTATCCAACACGGAGTGTGCGCTAGATATGGTAAACACCTTTTTTGTGGAGATTTCAATACCAAGAAAATGTTCCCTACCTTCTATCCCTAGGTACTTTTCTTGGTTAATATAAAGTAAGATCAATTGCCCTTGTTTTGAACCAGGTGTGTGGAGCCCTCCTTCGTGGATGTCTTCAGCATCTAGCTGTCCTTAGCCTCTCTAGGACTCTGTTTTCTCACAGGTACAGTTTAAATGTCATTACTCTCAACTCCTGCGATATTTTGGTTTATAATTGTATTTTTCATGATTTGATGATGATTACAAATGCTGTTTTTCCTCTGTCTTCTTCAAAGGGAGGAAGTCCCTTTGAAAGTCTTTGAGATTGAACATTTACTTTTTAAAATACTTGCATTGTAGGAAATACTAGCTCTCATTTTCTTCAAATTGGTGCCTTGGGTCCATATGATAGATGATACCTAATTGATGCTAAGGTACTCTAGCACTGAGAAATTATTTCTAGTGGTGAAAAAGCAGTTCTGGGGATTTTGTCATGTCCTGTTTGATCTTCTGCTTGTGAGATGTGTGCTCACTATTAACCAGACCTAAATAATCATTCTTTGTAGTTCACCAAACAGAAGGTAGATAGTAATGTCTTCTGTGCAGCAGTGCAGTGCTGAGGATTGTTTGTTGAATCAACATTTTGATGACATTATAATTCTAAGCTAATTGAGAGCCGCTGATTACAGAACTGCTGAAGGTAGAGCAATTAAACATGTAAAAGATCATTACATTTCTGATGGCTTGTGTTCACTATTTATTGGAATGAGGAGTGTCTAAATGCTACTTCTTAATGATTTTGTTTACTTCCAGAAAAGGAAAAGAAGTCCCTCCCTCCTTCAAACAGTTTTTCAGCAGCTCACTTGCTTTGATGCAGATTAACCTTTCAGGAACTAAACTCCCTCCTGAGCCTCTAAAGTAAGAATTTAATTTCATTTTCTCCTGTGCCTAAAACCTAGTTTGCATTGTTGTTATATGAGTGCCTTCTATTAAAAAGGAAGGGGAAAAAATTTTTCTTTCTTCTCTTTTTCCCCATTGTACATTACTGATATTAAAAGAGTGAGTTTTGTGATGGTCACACATTCAAAAAATGTTCTTTCCATCTCACAGTTGAGACTATTAATCATATTTTTTGCTCTGGGAATGTCACAGTTTAGCTTCTGTCAGCATTTTTTTGTGATATATTTCTTACTTTGTGGCTTATGAACAAAACTGCTCCACAGTGAAATGGGATTATAGACTTGTGTGAGTGCCATTCCTTTGAGATTGCATTACTGCAACAGCCATTATGAATCTGAACCTGTTGCAGTGCTTGGGAGGAGAAACGTATTGCACAGAGCTATGTTCTCCTTTTTGGGGAGGAGACAATGGCAGCAAATTCTAGGAATGCTAGGTGGAATGAGTCTTTTTTTTGTGTGTCACCCATCCTGTGACTAAGAGGTTCTGCAGGCTGAGGGAAATTGTGAAGCCTGTGTCACCCTTCCTATGATATGTGTGGTTTTGAATTGTGTTGAAATTTTCAGACATAAAATTTAAAACTGTGTTTTAAAGTCAAGATATGCCTCGATAGATAGGTCTAATCTAGAAAGCTCGTTCTGTGATTCTGGCAGAATCCTTGTGTTTATTTGTCTCAGTTAAAGGAAGGGCTCTTTCCAAAGTGTCATCTTCCTAGCTAACATGCATTAAAACATACATAACCTTATCCACAGTAGACACCTAGACATGTTCCCTAACTATTTCAGAATCCTAATATGCATAGAGGTGTATATGTGCATGGATGTGTCCTTGTGTGGTTGGAAGCCTGCCTCCTGAGGGAGGATAGGGAAGGGAAAAGGGGAGTATCTAATGAACGGGAGTTGATGGCAAAATCGGAGATATGGGATATAAAGAGTAGTTAGTGAGTATGGGATGGAAAGTTTTTGATACAATCTGGAGGAGACTAAGAAAGGGAAGAGTGACAAGTGCCACAGCAGAAGGAGTAGCGTACATTGTTTTGGAGTATTTTTTCTTAATGCAATTCAGTATTAAAGAGGACAGAACAATATCACGGAATCACAGACTGGGTCAGATTGGGAGGGACCACAGTGGATCATTTGGTCCAACCTCCCTGCTCAAGCAGGGTCATCCTAGAGCACATTGCATAGGACTACATCCAGACTAATCTTGAGTATCTCCAGTGAGGGAGACTCCTCTCCCTTTCTGGGTAATCTGCTCCAGTGCTCGGTCACCTGCACAGTAAAAAGGTGTTCCTCACATTCAGCTGGAACTTCCTGTGCATCAGTTTCTGTCTGTTGCCTCTTGTCCTATTGCTTGACACCATTGAGAAGGGCCTGATGCTTAAATCAGATGCACTGGATTGAAATCCATGTTCAACTGCAGGAGCCAGTTTAGCTCTCATCCTTCACTTTGTTCTGTGTGATGCTCTTGGTTGCTGTCTTGCTTGCTTAGACTTTGCTAGTATTAGGAAGGTGTGGTACAGATGTGTTTTCAAACAGAAGGTGATTTTTGAGAAACATGCTCGATTCTGATTAATTTAGAGCTATTGATTCTGTGGCAGAGGGCAGCAGGAAAGAAAAATAAGGATGGATGTAACTACTACAGAAGACAGTATCGGTGCTACAGGAAAAAGAGAATACTGTGAGACATTGAGTATCTCACAGAGATTAGGAAAGGTGAGAAGCACCAAGCATTAGGTTCATTAAGGTTCTCTCCTCCTTGGCATGTTGAGTATCTCTTGGGGTATGAGGAATTTTGGCAGGTGAGTGCTCTGCAATTGTCTGTGCTCATGGAAGATGTTATTGTATTAATGTATCCCAAAAACTTGGGCCCCTTGACTGCCAGCTGGGCAGCAAATGATATGTTCCTAGTCTTTTTCAGCCAAAATCTGTATTAGCAAAAAACTGCTATTGAAAATGTTTAAGATAATCTGACTCAATTTGTCTGAATTGGGTTGGAGGGAGTTACTCACCTGACTGGTGTTGGTGGAAATAAAGACAGTGATGGGGAGTGTAGGATGAGCTGAGAGCAGAAACTTCTTTCACAAGTACAGAAAGCTCTAGGAAGGGGCATCTTCCCAAAATCCATCTGGACTTGAATGGCCTCAGAGTGTCCATGCCACTCTCAGCTGTATGGTGTTTTGGCCTGGGTTTCTTTTGTTCTGGTGGCAGTGTTCACCTCTGCCTAGGAGGTAGGACAGAAGCTGTTAGTATTTTTTGGTAATTTTTGTGATGTGCTTTTCCTCTGACCTAAATTTTTTTTTGGTTTGAGCTGAGTGTGTTTCACAACACTACAGAGGACTATGATGTGCAGCATACCTTGCTTTACCTCTCAAACCCTATATGGCTTGACTAATCCACTTCAAAAGTGTCCCATGAAGTTAATCTGGTGTTAGAAGGACTGAGGATGTGCTATGTTGTGGGACAGCTGCTTAGCCTTTTGATCTTAACTGTAAGAAATTGCAAAACTTCTACAGAACCCTCAAGATCATAGGGTTTGTTAAAGAGAATAAGATAGAAACACTTTTTTTCAGGCGGACTTATTTGTCATTGCCAAGACTGCAATAGCACATGAGAGATTACTCCAGGAAGGAAAAATAAAAAAACCCATGGTGTATCATAATAGTACTTTTCTGGCTTCTTTCACCAGCACATGTCAAAAAGCTTTTGACAGTGTAGGACTTGGAGCTGTCCTGTGACAAAGGAGAAATTCCTGGTTTATTTCTATGAACCAGAGGTCACCGAGTTGGATGTGTGATTCAAGATCAAGCCTGCCTAGAGAAAAAAAAGACAGATAAAATGCAGATACCTGACACCTTGAGTTCCAAATTCCCCTGATGAATTTTTATTTGGTTTCTTTATCAGCTTCCTTTAGCTCAACAGTTGTGGTATGTTTAATTGCATATGCTAACTCAGTGAGTTTAAAGATGTTGGTTAATCAGTGCAGTCTGTGAAGGACACAAACTTGTTTGCACAGTGTAAGTCAAACTTTGCAGGGAGTAGGTTTGCTAATAAAGCTGTACTGTGAGGATGCCGTGTAGTGGATGGGAGAGGGCACTTTTAGTTCTTATACATAGGTAATATACTTAGTGTTCCATTGCAGCTCACTCTTTTTTTCACCCTTTTTTTTAACTGAGGCAGTTTGTGCTCTTGTCCTTGTTGAAGTGTATGTTGGCATTTTTGTTGAATTTTGCAGACATTGCCAAAAATTGTATTTTGATCTGTCAGTGCTATCACAAGACAAGTTTCTGATATGCTTCTCATGCAAATGCTAATTACAAGGCCAGTTCTTGCGATCTGCATCTTGCACAGTTGACAAGACCCCTCCACGTGTTGCCATGTGTGTGATTCAAACACAGTGGCCAAGTATAACTATAATATGTCTGGCTTCTGTCCCTTTGAATACTGGTGATTTTTTTCAGGACAAAGAGTTGAAAAATAAGGGAATTTTCTTAGGATGATTTTATAGGAAAGAGGTTAGGAAAGAAAATTACCTTTTTTTTACTTCCTGTGAAGAGAGTACAACTGAAACTGTGTCTCTTTTTTTAATCTGCATTTTTTGGTGGTTGCGCTGTATTTTTTTATTTACTCAAAATGTTTAGGAAGCTCTTGCAAAGTTATCATCAACCAGACTGACTTTGAATAAAAACATGTTTGGGTAGGAAAGATAGACAAGATCATCTAAAATTTTGTAAGAACGGTTGCGAAACTTCTACTTTTTTTTTCCCCCAAAGTCTGTATGTTAATAGCTTAAGAAGTAAATAGGCACAAGACATTTGCCTCTGTTAATAGTGGAGGTCTGATTATACCTGCAGGGCAGATATAAATAGGTTTAAATGAAAAACCTGCCCAGGGCATGCACATTTCAAATATAGCTTTGACACGCTACTTCCATAGCAAGTGTGTAGACAAATGCTTCATCAGAATGGATTGGTTTTTATCTCCATGCATCAATCACTTGGTTAGATTGCTTTTGGCTGAAATGAAGTTGGAAAAGAAAGTCCTTCTGTTTCTCTGTTGAATTATTAATTCAAAGCTGCATCTATTCTGAAGATACTAGAAGGTATACACTACACAGATTTTGTTTGCACCTTCTATGTTACACATACTGTTGTGCTTTCTGACTTGACAGTATTAATACAAATGTGATATTAACACTGACTTTCAAACGTGGAAACAAACTTCTGTAAGACTTTAAAGGTGGATTTACGAAAATCATAATCAGTCACTACTACACGTCTGTCATTCTGCCTAAAGACAAAGGATACTGTTGTGTAGGAATATAATTTTGAAATCTGTAAATGTTTGTTTTGTTGAGGAAGTAGAGAATTGTGTGATACTGGAACATGATCCAGCCTTTGAGTGTTACAGGCACTGTGCCTGGCTGAAATAGCTGGCTGCATGGCATCTTGGATATTTTAAAAACCTCATTTTTTCCTGAATTTTTGGAAAATCAGAGTTAGTGTGGTCATACGACAGAACACTCCATTTATAATCATTTGGTGCTCTTTGAAAGCAAATGTTGAAGAAAGTTCATCCCTGATGAATGTTATTAAATGTTGATGGTGCGTTAGCTTTAGAGTTTCTTCATTAGCCTTGCATCCCTGCAGTTTGTGAAGCTCCTGGGGTGTTCCGAGTGTGGCAGGTTTGTGCTGCCGTTGTCATTTAAGAAAACTGTTCAGCTGGTGTTGTTTTGTTCTGAAATGATTCTTTGCATTATAGGTGTATTAACCTGTAATCACTTAGATGATGTGATGTAAAGCTGCCTGTTTTTTTTTTAAACGGTTCTAAAATTGATCTTTTTCAGAGCGCTTTTATTAGGCCTGGCTTGCAATCACAATCTGAAGGAGGTGTCTTTAGACCTCAGTAGCTGTGAGGTAAGGAATATTTATCAGGATGTGTTCAAAATATGCGATGACGCGGCATTAGAGTTCCCGTGAAATCCACTGGGTGAGATGTTCCTCTTCTGTAGTCAAAAGTTGTGGGAAAGGTGGAACTCAGAGAAGCAGTTATGGTAAAAGTCAGTTGCTGTGTGTTAACAGCATCTGAAATAATGAACACAGAGATTCAAAGCACCTGATTGGCAAAACCCTTCTTGCAGTGCAGCTGTTCCAGACCCTGAGCCAGTGTGTTGGATGCTTGGCAGCTTCTGCTCTCTGGTGCTGTGATTAGCAGCAGGATTTCCCAAGATGCCTGAATTTGGATGGGTCAAAGGAAACTGCATGCCCTGAAAGCATGCCAGTGATTGTCTTCCTTCAAAACTGAGTCCATGCTTCCTCTTCTGCAGTTTTGCTTGTTTACCTTGGGAGAAATTCCACTTTCCTGATCAATTAATCAATTCAGGCCAATAAGGAACTTTGGTAAAAGTTGTTAACATAAGAAACACTGTGAAAGTGGCCTCTATAATAAGTAACAAGAATTGCCAGAACTTAATTGGCCTTATCCTTTTTCCTCTTGCTTCTCTGTGCTTTGCTGTGCACTTTGTTTCTCAGGATTGTCCATAGCCTTGGCAGGGTGATTCCTGCGTGGTTACAGCTTATGAGAAAAGATCAAACACAACCCTGGGGAGCCAGCTGAGGCAAAGTCACTTAGAGAACTCTGTGGTGGACTCTTGGCAAAACCAACATGAACCAGTTTAGGCTCAGGCCTTCTCTGACTTCTCCCCTTTTTAAGCTGCAAAGAAAAAGCTCTCATTTGTTAGATCTTTCCAAGGCCGCCTGAGTATTAACTGTTCTGCAAGTGCCTTATAAATACGGTGGTTTCCCTTTAAGTAGAAAACATGCAATTTGATAACCATGTTGAAGTGCAGTAATCCTTGCCTTAGGTTCGTGGTCAATTGCTTTTGAAATGTGCACAGATTTCCTTATGAAGAAAAACCTAAATCATTGTGAATGCATTTCATACTTTGTTTTGATATTTTAGACTTTTTGGAAAATATTATTACTTTGAAGAGCACTACATGTAAATTCCAAATAGAAGAGCTTTCAAGTCAAGTACACATGCTTCTGACTTCTGAGTAGAGGGATCAGACAGATGATAATTTATCTTTCAGAGGAAGGAAGGAAAAGGGAGGAGTAATTAAAGTAATAAAAATGAAGTCCTGTGATCATAGCCTTAAATGAATAAATCAATAAAACAAAAATATAAGTAATGAGAGTTAAAATTACCATGTAAATCAACAAGGGCTGACGGGAGAGAAAATGTTATCCTTTCATGAAATAATGCCCAGGATGGGATGTGAAAGAGCCCTTCGAGGGGTGAGTAGGACACCAAAGCACATGTGGTCATAGCTGACTCTGATGACAGAAAGGAAGGAATCCTGCCCAACTCAGTGTTGCATTCTTGTAGCTGGTCCCTCCAAACTGACAGCACTTCCTTAGATCCTTCCCTTAACATTTTTTTTCACATCACTGAGCTTTATCCATTTTCATGTGCTTTGGAAAGAAGTTATGCTTCCACCGGGAGGGAAGTTGATGTGCCAGCAGCTGGGGAGTGTTCTCAGTGGGCCCAGCACCTCAGGGTCCTGCTCCACCTCTCCCTGACCCTCTGGGATCTGGGCAGGGTAATCTGCACCCAGAAAGAGAGCTGTGGGAAGCTTGGAGCCAGTGACCACTACTCCCAGTTCCTGCAAGCACATGCTGTTAGGGGGCTAGAAAGCTGATGCTTCAGCTTTGCCCTCTTCTTTCCTATCAGGCAAGCTGTACGCAACTATGGAAGGATAAATCTGTTTTCCTTCCCTCTCGCACCATTTTTCATTTGCTCCCATAATTTTCTGGTATATTAACTCCAAGCATAATCATTTTATATTGCTTGTTTGGTTGGTTTTTTTAATTTTTTTACTATGAAAATTACATTTTTATTTCTACCTGCTCAGCACTGATGTATTTCACTCTTTTCCCTTCTGCTTCCCTTAGCTTGGTCACTGTGTAAGTACCCTCCATGCTTTACCTTAATTGTTTAATCAGTAAGCAGCTTTGTTTGCCATTCCCATATTGGTACTTCGTAGCTTTGAACACACTTGGCATTTTTAATTGTAGAAGGGTTATTATAAGAGCTTCTCTTTGTAGTCTCAGAAGTATGTCATATAGGAGATGTTGCTGAGGGTCTTCTTGTCAGTATCACAGTCCACGCTGATGAACAGCACTCCAATTAATCTCTGCTTTTATATATATATATGCATAATATTTTACCAGAGTTGCAGCAAATTGTGATCCTAAAAATGAAGTTTTTGTCATCACTCTCAGATTAAATAGATATCACCATTTGTGCTCATGAAATGTTTATATATATAAAATTTTCAATATGGAGTTATCTGGTACAAGATTGAAAGCTACTCCTGAAAAATTGTCCACTTCAGCCCTCAAAGTATATATAGCATAAGCATTTGGATTCTATTGTGAGTATAATTTTAGTGTATAGAACTTTACCCTACCAACAACCAATCCAATTCCACATATGATCTGCCACTTCCATAGATTCTGCAGTGATAGATGTGACACTCTGTGTAAAATGGTTGTCTTGTGGTGGGCCACACTGAGAGAGCAGTGTAAAGCAAAACTGAATGATTTTGGCTTTCATACAGCAAATGCTCCAAATGCTCTTACAAAAATAAAGTTGAGTTAAATTTGCAGCACTTCTGGCCCAAATACAGCTTGTAATATGACTACTTATTGAGAGGATAAGGTGAAGGATAGGCAGGCTTTGATTTATGGAGAGGAGGAAAGATGTCTTATGTTCTGTACCTTTTACACCCCAGATGTGATTTATGGTTCAGATGTTACCTTTGTCCACCATCCTTCAAATGCTCAGGTCAAGTTAGTGAGCTGCTTGTTAACCCATCACATACCTCAAACTTTCTAAAAAGTGCCAAATCAAATCTTTATTGAAAAATATTTCTAGACATTTGTGGTTTTTTCATTATAACATGGATAAAAGTTGACAGTCTGCAGAAAGATCAGCAGGTTGATTCAGCATATTTACCCAAGTAAGTCAACAAGTAAAATGTTACACATTTTTTATGCACAGGAGGTGAAAAAGCTTTGAAAAGGTTCGAAAAAGCTTTCCATTTTTTTTGAAGCAAAGAAGGTGAAAATGGAAAATGCAAAAATAAAATTTTTTACAGAACTTTTTCCCTCTTTAGCCAAAGTCTTTTTCTGGGGGATGTTTATAAAGTGAAATGTACTATATATAATGTGCAAAGCTGCAAAAAATAAGAAAATGCTTTTGCTGCTTTGGAAAAAAAAAAGGTGTGTTAATTCAGTAGCATTACTAAATAAGTGTGTAAGTTTTCATAACTTTAATTCTTGGTATTTTCCCCTAGACCATTTCATTCTTTTTTCATTAAATCCTGACATTTCTTTTATAGTCATGTAATATTTCAGATTAATACTATCATAATTGATACTTTGCAGCCAGGCATTCTTATTATTGTTGCAATTTTTTTCTTTTATTGCTATTTCTTAAATTAAGAAAAGCTAAATTACTGTTTTCTCTTGTTTATGGTCTTTTATGGCCATTTTACAATTGGATTATTTGAATTTTCAGTGACAGGGAAGCATAATTTCATTGACTTTCTTTTTTTTTTTAATCCACCCCTTCTTATCTTTGATCTGGGCACCCTAGCGTTGTGCTAAGAGCTGGAAGATGCTCACTGTAAGACTTGTCTGTAGTGGAGTTCAAGGGTGACAGTGTTGCAAGTTTATAGGCTGGACTAAGTTTGTTTTTTTTCTGACCAACCGTGAAAATGTCCTGGGCCTTTCCCGTGGAGAATGCACACCCAAATCCTGCAGTCACTGCCTAGCATGAGTGCTAAAGGATTTGCTGTGTTTAACCACTTAAATATTTTCCTGATTTAACTGCTGAGAGGTAGTTTCAAGAGAAAGGAAAGAGAGTCCCTTTTCTCATTTGTATGCAAATACTGAGAGTAAGGATGAGAGCAGTAGGAATGTGTGCATAGGCTGTCATTTTGATGTCTATAACTTCTTCTGTTGCTGTTGTTTTTGCTGCTGCTAGTGCCTTCTGTATTCACAAAGCTCCTACCACTGTCTTCTGTGTGATCTTGAAACCATAACTAGTTTGCAAAAATGGATGATGTTTTGTCTCTAGTTAAGATCTGGAGGTGCACAAGTCTTGGAAGGATGCATAGCAGAAATACACAATATTACCAGCCTAGATATTTCAGACAATGGTAAGTACACAGAACAGGAATGGAGGGTCATGCAAGCCAAGAAATGCTTTATGTTTCAGCTCACAGTGTAATCAAGGGTGATTGCTCTTTGCTTTATGATTATTGGCCATGTTGATTATGGAAATGTCTCAGACCAAGAGCTTTTATTGCTATAGAATGTATAAAAATCATTAGTAGGCTAACTGTACCCTCAAAGGTTTATGCTGTTTGAGATCAATGTAACACAGCAGAACAAACTAATGGCACCAAGCTCATATTAGATGCAGAGGAAATTTGGTTTAAGTACAAGAGGATGAGAAGCTGAATGAGAATTGAAAGTGTAGTGAAAGAACAAAGGGAAAGATCAAGTACAGAATGAAACTGAGGGGGAAAATTTGGAGAAAAGAGCCAACACCTTCAGGTCAGAAAAGACCTACTTGAGTCTTTGGAAGAGTCTTTGAATATTTCTGCTTTGGAGTCTCTGTGCCTCCTAGCACAGGTATTCCTGGGAATATGAGCTGACTTCTCATCTTACAGATTCCAAGTGTAGATGTATGAACCGGAAGAATTCACCTGCCATGTTTGGCCCTCTAACAGCCAAGTGCAAAAGTGTTTCAGAAACAGATTCTCAGTACACTTGAATGCCCAAGACAGGTGGGATGGATTGAGAAGTGGAAAGCTTAGAGAGCTATTGACTCAGCCCAGTTATGCAAAAAGATTATTCATTATAAATAAGGACAGATATTTGAAATCTAAATTATCCTGTGAATGTGAATCGTAAGTCATTGTAATCTAGACAGTGAACTCTTTAAATACATCACTATCTTGGGAATACTAAAGCAGGTTTGTTTTTTTTTTTTACTCAGAAGCAGAATAAAACTTGGCTTGTTTTGCAGGTCATTTTATTCATAGTCTGTTATGTTAGCTTTTTTGCAGGCTTTTGAAGGCTTTGAAATCTTGTTGGTACACAGCTCTACTAAGACTAAATAGTGTGATTAGCATTGTTTCAGAATCCTCAAAGGAACTTTAAACTCTGCCTGACAGTGGAAGGAACTACCCTTGGGTGGTTGGACTGTGGATAAGGGACTGATTCCTCTTCTGTGTTTCTGAGTGGTGCCTTTAATAGCTGATTAGGGTGGAGATTTAAAGGGCTCATTTTAGCAAAAGTATTTATTCTCGTAGAAAAGCAAAGGCAGTAATGAGAAAAAGTTTTAAAGATAGAAGAATGGGAATTTTTCTACACATTTTGGAAATTAGTACACTGATATAATTACTTGAATGAATATAGCGTTAATGATTGGACCTTGTCTGGGTCTTTTGTGAAAATGTGTTTTAATTCCTAATCTACTCTGATTCTTTACAGGCCTAGAATCTGACCTCTCAACCCTTGTAGTGTGGCTTAGTAAAAACCGATCGATAAGACACTTGGCATTAGGCAAAAACTTTAACAACATGAAATCCAAGTAAGGATTTTCTTTCTTTTAAATAACAAGAGAATGGATGAGGAGAAGCTGCTGATTTCATCATCTTCCTAACTTTTCTTCCCTCAGAAATCTCACTCCAGTACTTGATAATTTAGTTCAGATGATTCAAGACGAGGATTCAGTGAGTATCTTTCTGCCTACTATCATCATGTGTATTTGTACCCTCACAGCCTTTTTCTGATCATTTTCTTCACTGTGTTAATTTGCTGCATAAGATTTGATCACAATCCCGTGCAGACACATCCAACGCTTTGGGTTTGGTTTTTTTTTTTCAAATTGTGATTTGGATTATGTGTAGCATGTCAGTGAACATTTTCTGAGGATAGTCTTAGGATCTGTGGTTGTTGAAAAATATTTATTATAATCGGTTGGATGTGTATAACCTAGTTGCTTTATACAGCCCTGTAGGCACAGATTTTCAAAACTTTTGTGTCCTGATAAGAGATTACAATGGTAGTGTTCTCTGAGTGGTGATAGAGCTTCAGTAACATTTTGTTGTTGTTGTTAATGGAGTGCTCTATTTCCTGATAGCTGTTCTTGGATATTAACTTTTTTTTTTCTTGACAAGATACAAGGTCACTGCAGTTATCTCTCAGAACTCCTTTCTCCTTCAAAAGATGCAAATGAACTGTTCACTGTGCTGTTCTTTACTTCTCTTAGTACATTAGTCATGGGAGCAGTTTCAGGGTGCCTTGCTGGGATGCTTGCCCACTTTCTTCATTTCTACACTCTTTTGTGATTCTGAAAGACTTTTGTGGTTGGATTTGTGCTCTTGCCTGTTCTTGGCATCCTAGTTTTGGTTAGAAGGGGATCTTAAGATGCTCTGTTATTCTCATGCTTGTCAATCTTTATTCATCTATTCTTAGTCTTTCTTACTCCTTCATTGCTTGTGCAAGTAACAAGCAAGCTTTCCTCATTCTCCAGAGATAGCTGACTGTAGACTAAAGCTGTCTGAACACCTGCTATTTCCTGTTCTCTTTATTGTCTGACCTTCAAGTTCATGCTCTCCGTATTAACTGCCTTCTTGTTTTCTCCTCCCATCTGTGTCTGTACCCTGGCAATTTTTACCAAGGTTTCCAGTGTCTCTTTCCTTGCAAGGTCGTTAGACCCGTATTCTGTGTTCCCCTTTTCTTGGTGCTTAATTGCATCTGAAGTGATTTGTTGAACTAGTCCTCTATGCTCTGTCCCCTTAACTGGGATTAGTAGTGTTGGTAGTGTTTTTCCTTGATTCTTTGGCTTCCTCCATATTTTATTTTTTAAAATGTGGAATGTCTGTGGCATGGTGAAGTTCTGCATATGGATGCCAGAGCTGATTCTAATTGAGTTAACACCTGTATTGAAAGCACCTTAGTGAAAGTCCTTGTTTGCACAAGTTAGATGGAGGACTGTGCTAACTAATGTATTGGTGGAACTCTGTATTATTTCTTGTACCAAACTAGCCTTTTTGGTTTGTTCTGTGTGACCAGCTCCTTCTACTCTATACAGGGAATGCTGCAGGACAGCCTTCCGCTTCTCTCCTTTTCCTTTTGATATCGTACTGAGGGGTATCATTTAATCAGATACACCTGCTTCTTCTCTGGACAGGACATTTGTCTCTGTCCTGCCCTGTTTTTCATGCTTATCCTTTCACAGCTGTCCTGAAGATTGTATCACAAGCAAATGTAATTTAGAATGTTTTCTCTCAGTTTCCTTCATTCCTTTGTTCTGTTGCAGGTGAACATTTCTTCCCACTCAGACCATATCCTAAAATGCTTCTTAAACACATTGTGTGCCCTTTCAGTACCCAAATCATCTTCTCAAACATGCTGTTGGGATTTTTCCCCCTATTTTATGATGATTTTATTTTATACTATCTGTTCTTAAGGATAAAAATTTCAACTTTCACGTTATTGTCTCTATTCAAAGTGTTACAACTTTCTGTTTATCATTCCTTGCTTCTGTTTTTGAAGCTTCCAGGTCATAGAAAAAATCAGCTGCTGAATTTTGCATGTATCATTCTTGTAGCTTTCCCTCCTTTGCATCATTAGCTTCCAGTTCTTGCATTCCTTTTCTTTTCAGCCTGTGGGTGATGTCAGTTGTTCTACTTTCTGCCTTTTCCAGTGGTCAGATGTGCTCCTGTAATTCTCACCCACCACGTTTTCCCAACCTAACCTACACAACATGTTCTCATCCTGTTTTCAAACAGTGTTACAATGAAATAATCCACTAAAAAGTTATTTCATTTAGGTACTTAAAATAACTGTCTCTCCTTCATGTCATGCATTGACATTTGGGACATAGCATATGATCCTGTTGGGGTTATGCTATCTCTTCTCTGCCCATGTTCTTTTCTCTTGTTAATCCTCTTCAGTGAAGGAATCTTGGTTTTTTTCTGAATCATCAAGTGCTAAAATCAGTCTGAACCATCTCCTAGCAGCTGAAGAATTGAGGACAGACACGTGTTGCAGAAAGCTGCCTGGTGTTGTCCTTACTGCACCTCAATGCTTAGAAAATTATTTTAAGTTTCTAGCTATTTTGATTTAGGTTTGAGTCTTAAACGGGGTGGTCCTGGTTCTACCATTAGCATACATTTGCTGCCACAGGACATTAAAAAGTTTCAGATGCAGTTGGAGAAACTGGGGTGTGATGTTGGCCGGAGCACGCCGCTTGATCGGTGCTGCCTGCAGGCTGGCACGGTGTGGGGACCGCGCATTATCTGCATGGAAAGCTGAAGCAAGAGGCTTTAATCTAAAACAGTCATCTCTAAAAGCTTCTCCATGTATTTATGCACACTTTAAATAGCTCTGTTGCTGTGTTAATGTGAGTCATGAGTAAAATGATTTAAACAATCAGTGGTTTGGCTCTATGACTGTTAGAGTGATGCACAAATGTAATTCTGCACAATTTAAAAGCAGTAGTGGTAATGTACATAGCAGAATTTCCCAGGTGTTTTATATAAGTAAGAATGTAATATTTAGATTGATTTTTCAGGTTCTTTTCATGTCTTCTCTATTTAAGTAGATGCTGTACTGTGCATAGTATAATAATGTATTCTTACTGTGCCATTTCTTTTCTTGTTGCAAAAATTGATGTTACACTGCAGGTACGTGGTATCATTACTCAGAGTGGTAATCACCCCTGCATAGGTGCAGTGAATTACTAGAGTGATGAATATCTTTAGTTGTGATTTCAGTGTTTGGTGCAGAATTGGCTTTTTGAGGGTTTTTGCAACATTTTTGTTCTTAGGAAAAAAAAAAATTAGCTTGATTTAATTCTTAAATTTTTTCCAGCAGGAGTATGACAGAATCAATGAATAAAATAATTCACTTTCTAATTTTGTTTTTTTTTTTACTTTGAGAATTCCTCTTCCTTAAATAAGATTGTCTTAAGGCATCTTCTCTGTATTGGCAAAGTATCTATTTTCTGTAGCAGGGACACTGAAGTGCTCCTCAGACTTCTGTTTTCTCAATATCTAGCTGAAACTATTAAGCTGTTAAAAGAAGTGAATGTTTGTAGTGTATTGCCCATACTTGTGGGGGATTTGGTTTTGATGTTTCTTTTTTTTGTTTGTTGTTGTTCAATTGGGTTTTTTAATGTAATGATCAGATAATGAATATTTAGATGGTGCATAGCTGTCAGTCCTTACAGAACACAGTAGAGAAGCATTTTCAATCATACACTGTTTTGTCAGAGTGTAGGAATGCAAGAAGTTTCCTGGGAGGATATTTGGGGTTTAGAAAAACTGGTATGTGGGAGGGATCACCTGCTGCTAACTCCAATGCCCATTTCTGAAGTGACACACGAGAAACAGAAGAAACATCGCATTCACAAGTTTATGGCAGATTTCAGAGTGCTGTGTGGTGCTACTTTATTGTGAATCTGTCGCAAAAGGTCTTCTCAGACTTGTGCCAAGAGCTCTTAAGTGCCATTCTAAATGTAATGTTCATATTCTTTATGTTAATATTTCTTTTAAATTCTTAATAATTCCTTACACTCCTCTTTACATAGTGTAATAAAATTGGGAAACACAGACAGATTAAGGGCATTAGCATAGTAATTTAATAACTTCCATTTAAAATAAAACCAGCATGTGGCTTGTGTTATTGTTAGACTTCTTAATTATAAACCTGCTGTGCCTCCAAGTTTTTATGCTTTTCCTCATTTGTAAGTGCATTTCTTTCTTATGGTTGCAAGCTTTTTGGCTATCACTGTAATCCAGTGATCCCATTGTATAGCAGCCACCATGCAAGCATCTTGGACCCTGAAAGGTGTGCACAGTTTGGTTGGTTTATTTTCATTAATCTAATCTTCAGGATCTCATGTAGATGCCCTGGTTCATCGTTACGAGATGCTGATTTTCCTGTGCTGGTAGTTTGGAGATTTTAGGCTCCAAAAGTTCATCCTCCGCTACATGCCTAAGTGGGTGTGTAATGACAATACATTTCTCTGTATGGACTCACACTTGAGCAAGGGAAGTGTTTTGTGGAGTCCTCATTCATCACCAAAGACAAATTACAATTTTAGGAAACTAGTATTTCTGCGAGGCATGCTGGTACACTGTAGTTCTTGAACTGCTGCTGTTGTGCATTGGGGACACTGAGAATGGAGGGAATATGGGCATTTTTAGGAGAGGTTGTCTTAAGGCTTAGGGTGTGACTTGCTGGAACCAAATAAAGTAGTTTCAGCTTAATATACTGCATAAAAAAATAAAGTTACTGAAAGATACTGCAATTATAGATGTCAGAACACCATTGTGAATAATATCTATTGACTTATTCATTGTAATAGATACTTAATAGTCTTTTGAATTTCAGACCTGCTACAATTTTCTCTTTCCTCCAAAAGTCCCTTTGTTGAAGGAGCAGATATGCAAAATCAGTCCTAAAGCTGAAGTAACAATAATGAAAGCCTTTAAGGAAACTCTTTATGTTTTAACAATGCCTTGGACTGTAATTTGCCCCTGGGTAAATCTCTCAGCCTGAAGGAGAGAAGGGGAGTGGTAGATATCTTTATTTCTCAGTAAAAATGCGAGTGTTGTTTAAGCAAAACCCACTGGACACTAAAAGTTGTGAAGCTGGTTGTTGTTATCTTCCCTCTTTTGAGGTTCCAACTGTATTCTGTGCTTAATGGAACTCAGGAAGCTGGAGGTACTGCTACTTGAAAATAATTTTTTCACAGGGTGTTGCAATTTAATCTGTGTGTGTGTGTGTTTCACACCTGTGCTGTAAGTTGTTGACCCCCAATTTATCATGTGTTGCAGGATCTGCAGCAAACACAGAAATAAGTCTTTGATGTTTACTACTGTCCCCAAGAGTTTGAGAAACTTGTAACTTCTTTTGGTTGATGTTTGAGGAATGAGTGCATTATCAGTTGCTGTTATCAGTGCTTTTTCTATGATCCACAGCCTCTACAGTCATTGTCCCTCGCAGATTCCAAGCTGAAGACTGAGGTCACCATCATTATTAATGCCTTGGGCAGCAATACTTCTCTTACAAAAGTGGATATTAGTGGAAATGCCATGGGAGATATGGGAGCAAAGATGCTGGCAAAAGCCCTACAGATAAACACCAAACTCAGGTAAGGGAAACATATTTGCAGTAAACAGTAGAATGGCTTGATAATACGGAAGTTGTTGGCTTATTCTCAAGCTGTTTCTCTTCAGGACCCTTCTAGGTACAGCCACTTAAGACTGTCTTTATTTGCAAGGATTCTCATCCTTTCTTTCTTAAAAGAAAGAGAAACAACAACAAAAAAACCAAGAGAAGCAAATTGTCTCTGCAAAGGATTTCCGTAACTGAAACTCGGAAAAATTGCATTTTCTAAATTTGAACAGAGAGACCTTTTGTTGGAACCAAAAGACTTTTAAATTTCCTAGAATGACAGAAAGAAAAATTACATTGTTACAGAGCTCTAGATGTTATTAAATCTGATGTTCTTCTCAAAGCTGGGCCAACTTCAAAGCTATATAAGGTTGCTGAGGGCCTTGTCCAGGCAGGTCTTGACGATCTGCAAGTACAGAGATTCCACAGTGTGCTGGGAACCCTGTTCTAGTGCTTAGCTACTCTCTGCTGTTCTGCTCTCTTTTTTTTTACTGGAGGCCTTCCCAGCAGAGAAAATTCTGATACTTGAGTAGGAAACTGAAGTAAATTATTCTTTGTCTTCTGGAATGTCAGTTTGTAGAACTAAGAGCATGTGGAATTCAGAATGGGTAGCAGCATGGACCATCCATCCTTCCTCTCTCCCCTGCCTACTGTTTTGATGGACCTTGGCATATCTTCTCTGCAATTTCATCCACCCAACAACTTCACTGCTTTTTAGCGTGTCTGGCACTGATGGCTCGAGAGTATCACTTTTTTTCTATCCAGCATGTGTTTCACAAACAGTAAAACCTTCAATCAGCATAAATCTGGATGGGGACCTCTCAATATGTCACGCTCATCAGGAAAGCTAATCCTCACTTCTCCTCGTCAGACTGTGCAGATGAGCCTTCCTCAGTGTATTGTCGGTGTAAAGAGATCATTTTTTGCTTGATCTCCAAGTATTTGTTGCCTGGAGGATAAGAAATTCCCCAAAACAGTCTTGGCTATTTCATTCGGAGGCAGGGATCCTGATCTTGGTGTTGCTATGCCCAAACCTGAATATTAAAAAAGTCAAGAAAACACTGGAGGGAGGGCTTAGGTTTACTGGATATATTAACCTGAAATGACCACAATATCTGAAGAAATAAAGCCTTGATGGATTTCAGGATGGCAGACTGAAATGTTTCACAGTACATGGAATGTCACAGTCAACATAATGTCACCACAGTCTGTGGTGTGATTACAAACTGAATAATGCAATGGTAATTGGCTCTGCCAAAAATGTTATAAAATGACATCCAGGTAGAAATATAAACTCACTTTCCAATGGCAAAAATATTTAAGATCTGACCCTAAGCATATCTGGTCTTTGCAGAGTGAGTGTAGAATCTCTCTTCCTTACCTCTCTCTTTCCATCTAAAAAATGAAGGGATAATTCTGCAACAACAGAAGGATGTCAATACTTGTGAAAGCATGCCATCTATCTTTTTTTTTTCTCTTTTGAACACCAGAAATCTTTGTTTGATTTTGTGCCTCTTTTTTCTTAAGAACAGCTACAACTGGTGCTCTTGCAGAAGCAAGATTTATCTGCTTGTCTGTCTCTTCTGACTACTAATGAGATCTTTGAACATGTGTTTGCAAATTGCCAGGCAGTCTGCTTGAGTGGTCTGAATTGGGGGAGGAGGGGAAAGGCTTGATCACTCTTATCATTATTGTGTATTCAAAAGAGCTACAATTTATGCTCCTAACCTAATGGTTTATATTGACAGCTACTTATGTTGCATGTGGAATCACAGGGACTGTGTGATGAGCCTAATGCAGGGTTGAATATGTAATAGCCTGCAAGTTTTGACCACTAATCAGCATGAATTTTTTAAATACGTATACCCTATGTAGAACAGAGATAGATTAGTTACTGCAATAGTCTGTGTTTTCAATATGGGCTTGCAAAGCAGACATTTGAACTTTGGTTTTGATGCTGTTCCTCAAAAAAAGCTGGAATATATATCTAAACCTTTCCATTAACTGTGTTTTAGAAAAGTTAGGTTTTTGTGTTAATGATGGGAAATATAGTAGAGTCCCCTTTAAAGTAAGGGAAATTGAATTTTGTATTATATTTGTGCATAACTCTGTCATTTCAAGGTTTTAACATAGAACTAAAGACAGGTTTTTAAAGTGTTGTCTTCTGCAACTTTGAACATTCAGCAGTGTGTTATTTAAAGCTAAACTAAGCTTCAAACTTTAGCTTTTGCTAAAGCAAAGTTTCAATGTAGATTTATTTGGTGGTTCTTGTTTAACTTTTACTTTTCTTTCGTCTTCTCACCAACTTTCAGAACTGTAATATGGGACAAGAATAACATCACTGCACAGGGCTTCCAGGACATAGCTGTGGCACTGGAAAAGTAAGTTTTCAAGTAATTGAATGTCTGATGAAGAGGCCAAAGACTTAGATCCTGAATGATCTGAGCAGCTGCAGATCTCAATATGATCTTGAAGATGCTGAGTGCTCTCAATTTTAAGCATCAGGGTGTTTAATCTAAAGGAAAATTCATGACTTCACATCCGTCAAAAGGATGGGAGTAGGCTCTGTGGCTGTTTCATCCATACTCTGCTATCAGCATTAAGGTCCTTGAGTTCTGCTCTTAGCATTAAAATTCTGAATTTGGTAATATTTTCCCTTTTCTTCATTCTCTTGTGTTGATAGCATGCAGAAATTCTGTTTTAGTCAGTGAATGAAGCTGTACATAATAACAGAAAATTACTGAAGTGAGCCTTTGTGGTCTGACTCTTTTTCTTTCCCCTAGCAAGTTGAAACTAACAGTGATGATCTCAGGAACTGCAGTTTTTCTTCGTAATTGCTGTGGTCTGGGTCATTTTGCTTCCATGAATTTAGTCACACATGTAGCCATTACCAGTGATAGATGTTAAATTGCTTTCATCTCTCTCTATCTCCATCACATTTCTTTGTATGTTATTATTACTTTTCTTAGGAGAGAAAAATGACAGATTAAAATTAAGCAGCAGTTGAAGTTGTTTTACATCATTAAATCGCTCAGATAGGAACAAAGGCTCTCTTTAGTGGGTGAAGGTAACCTAGTAACCTACAATTGCTGGTTTCTAGACAAGATATCTTGTAAAATTGTATAACTACTTAAGTGAGCATCTTAACCCTTGGAGGGGTCTTGAGGCTAGAGCTGAAGTTACTTGTTTTATGAAACTGTTGTAGTTTATATACTTGGTTTTGAAATGAATTCAGTTGCACTGACATGAGAAATTAGATAAATGATGTATAATGAAGTAAATCATCTTGCAGTGATTCCATTGATAGTAGTGAATAACAATTTGCAAAGGTTATTTGCCAACTTGCAGACATTTCTCTTTCGGAGAGCAATAGCACAGAGAAGTCTGGTAGAAAAAGAAATACACTTGTTTTCTGCTTAGCATGGGCTTTATTTCTCTGTTCTGAACTGTTTGGATGAGTAAATAGAGAAGAGAGGGGAAATCCTGAGGCAAAAGCAAATCATCTAAATGGAAAAAAAGGAATGCTAGAGATAATTATGTGACACTATACTTTGTTGATGTGACATCTCATTTATTTAACTTGGAAGCTGAGGTCATTTTATGTTGCCCTAAACATTTTTAAATTGTCAAAAGCATTGATAACATTACAAACTAAGCCACAAGCAACAAAGGTTTAAACTTGCAAGAGAGAGACTGTCAATATTGGCTGAAAACAATTAGGCTGTAGACAATCCATCTTGAAGACACTTTGAGAACATTGTTCACCATATGTTTCCTAAAAATACCTGAAACCATCAATATTCTGTAGGAAAGAACCATTGCTCAAAATGGAATGAAATATACTGAAGATGCTTGGGGGAAGGTGTTGTATGTGTTATTTTGATCTTAAGAAAAATAGTCATATACTAAACCACAAAACAAAGAAGAAAGACTTTAGTAGTATGGGAAGGAGGCTGAGGGGGTTTGGGAGGGATTGTAACAGACTTCAAAACAGGCTGAAGTAATTGGAAGATTTTTTTCTTTCCACTTCTCCCAGCTTTTCTTCATCTGTTTATAGTTGTGTGAAAATGTTATTCCTGCAAAGGAATTCCAGGAGCATGGCTGCTGGCAGATTTTGCCCCAGGGGTGTCCCAGGCAGGTGATGTGAGGTGCACAGAAGATCTGCAGAGTCCCATACAGGTGGCAGTTCAGGGGAGCATTTGAATCGTATTCAGCTTGGCCATTAAGCAGGGACTTGTATCTCTCGAATTTTAATATGAAGATAAGCATGTGATTTGCAGCTTAAAGCCCCCTTTGTTGTAGGACTGTACAGTATTTTCTCATGTTCATTTCTAAAATTTATTTTGTTCTGTATGGACTGACTGAAGAAATAGCTTAGGTTCTAATATCTGATGAGAAGTGCTGTGGTTTGTTAGAGGGCTATGAATTCTTGCCTTAGCAGTGACATGAAATTCACACACCCTGACCCTCAAAACAGATGATCTTCTTCCTGTTTTTAAAAAACTAGTCAGTAAAATCACCACTGCTACAGAGAGTATGTGTAGTGCATAGGTCAGAAGTTACTACAAGGGAAATAACATGATGAAATGTAGGACTGTTGACACACATATTATATGTAGAGGAAGAGGGTTTTGGGACAACCTTTCCAGTCTTTGAGCACCTCTGAAATTTAACATCCTTTAAATATAGGTATTTTGCTGAGTGTATTGATGTGTTAGGAAATTACTGAATTATTGAGTTTGTAGCAAAATGTACTCCTTTACAAGAGACAACTGGAGTGTTAATAAAAAGAAGAATGGAGGAATATTTTAGACTTCAAAGAAACAGAGAAAAAGGAAGTGTAAAAATAAAGCTGAAAAGTGAGCTTTAAATTCCTGATAGTTTCCTCTAAGAGTTGTTCAATTCTTAGATGAGAATAAAGTAGCATTTTGATAAAATACTGTTTGTCTGAAAGCAAACCAAGAGGTACAGAGGATTTCTTTCCTTCCTTCAGAAGGTCTTCTGAAGTTTGGCCTCTGTCATTGCGTGTCCATGAAATCTCCTTACCTTTCATTTTCCCTCCTTCCACTCTGTGTGTCCATTTATGTGTGAGGCACAGTGCACTAAGCCCTTGACTAAATTGAATTTAGCGTATAACTGCTAGCATGAGAGCTGGCAATTACAGATTTCATTGAATGGGATGCATTAAATGTCAAACAGCTGCAGAGATCCTTAGAAATCTACCTTTTTTTTTTTAAACTAAGTAAATACCCCACCTGTCAGGCAATCAGCAAGTTCTGTAATTATCTGTCTTTGAGCTCAGTATCTTTGACGTTTAAAAATCTTCCCCGTGGTGGTGGACAGCTAGTTATTCACTGGTTAGTATTACGTGAGGACACATAACAGGCTTTGTATAGTTTGCAATGTTCTTTTGGAGCACAAGACAACTAGGAGGAAGAGCTAATTTTCTGACTATGATGCAGTAGACAGTTGGACACTGTGGAAGGACAGGGACCTTGACTGCCTGCCACTGACAGCTATACATCACCATGCTTGCACTGGGGAAGAAACATAGAAGTCTTCCATTATCAATTTAAGGTGAAATGGGTGAAATGTTGGGTAGTATCAATGAGGAATCAGCATGTTTGCCAGTTCGAAAGACCACTGCCCTACAGAGAATGGCGTTTCATGTGGCCAAGCAACTGGTGGGAGAAGAAGTGAAAGAAGCTTGGAGTTCTGCAGTATTTGAGGTGCCTGCTGTTGGAGCCAGTGCCTCTAGTGAGAAGTGGTCTGTTGTCGTCGATGGTGGTGACTCAGTTGAAATTGCCAACTTTAAAGTGCTCAAAAATAGAGGGTTCCAAGCATGTTTATGTAGCTCTGGATGGAAAAGGAACAGACGGTTAGTGGGATGTTTGCAGAAGGAGGAGAAAGAGATGTTTGCAGGAAATTAAGGATTAATTGAGAATAGACAGAATAATTTCCTTTCCAGGTTTTAAGAACTTTCTGCTCCTTTTTTTTTCCCCCCATTTATTCAAATCTGCAGTTCTGTGGACATACCACTGTAGGTAGCATTTTTGGTATAACTGTGTCATGATAACCAATTTATGTTCTCAGAGTTTAAATATAATTTTGACTCAAGACCAAACTCATATCTTTAATCTCTTATTGCAGCAGATTGACAAAGCTGCAGAAATATTTTGCAAGCAAATAAGTAAAATGCAGGGAACAATTGCATAAAGCGATGTGGAGATGCTATGCCTGTTTTGTCAGCTTTTATTAAAAATTCAGCAAGTGTCTTGAAATTGTTGTAAACACAAGAAGTTATTAAATAGTAAATTTTTAAAGCTCAGTCTCTTAGTTGCTATCTGTCTATTACTGAATATTTCCATTTAGTCTTAGATCTGATACAGTTGCCAGCAGGCACTGATGCTCCCTGTTCTGCTTAGATATAGGAAAAAAATAATCTAACCTTGTGCACAGAGGTACAGAGGGCAGCTAGGCCTTTAATCAGCAGCCACTGGGCATTGACCACGGAACTGCTTTTCAAAATCTGCCCCTCTATCTAGTGGCAAGGAAGAATTAACAGCAAAAAAGAGCATGCATGCTTCCAGCTAGTCCTCTTAAAAAAGTGAAAAATACATTCGTACTACCTTCCACAGATAAGCTAGGTGCACCTGATTTTTCCCTTCTAGGTTATTCTTCGTAAAGAGATACAGTAATTGTAAAGAGATACAGTAATTGTAAAGAGATACAGTAATTAGATTAACTTTCACTAACAGTTATTTATTTTTCCTTTAGGAATTATACATTGAGATTCATGCCTATACCGATGAATGATGCTTCCCAAGCACTGAAAACAAACCCTGAGAAAACAGAAGAGGCACTGCAAAAGGTATTGCATATACCACCAATGCTCAGGAATAAAACCAGCAAAAATAAAGTGGTAATTTTAAGTGACTGAGCCTTCATGCTTGGCTAAGAATTCTCTGCTGGGTTCATGGATTGTTTGATGTACACCTGGTAATCAAGTGGTGCAAGAGCTTTTTATTCCACAGAATGCTTGGAGTGAAGGCTGATGGAATGCAATGGTGTAGTGTCAAAATGTCGTAACTAAAAAAGTGCAAGCTAGACCTTGTATTGCTGCATGCCTAACTATGAAAGGGAGAGTTAGAAACTGCATGTTTGTTACGTATGTCCTTTTGGGTCTTACCAAATGTTTAGAATTATTGGTGCATGTTTTTTATATTGGCATAAAAAGTGCAGTCAGCTCTGTACAAGACAAAGGATGCTCTTTAATTTGAGGGAGGATGAAAACATTTGCTGCCTTTGTTTTATATTGTGCATATAAAATTCACACACTGTGTTGCCCTAAATAAGCAACTGCACCAGCATGTTCCTTTGGATGAAAAGGTGTTGACAGTGTCTGTAGCTGCTCCACTTGCATGAGTTATAAAACTCCCAGCTGAGTTTTAATATGGTAAATCTTGTGAGTTCCAAATGAGCCTCCTGCTCAATCAGGAAGCATACATTTCACATCTCTTTAATGAGTAGTTTTCCTTCAGCCAAGGTAAGGTCATGAAAGCCTTATAAACAGTTCTTACAGATAACTGTGATTAAAAAGCAAATGTCTATGATCTTTATTTTCAGTAATGTGAGTATCACAGAGAAAAGTGCTGGTAGTTAGTACCTTTTTCTTTGATGCATGAAAATGATCTAAATTCTACTTTTAAAAATCTGAATCATGGGAGATGGACTTATTTCTTACATCTCATTTAATATAATTGGCTAGGTTCATATCTAGACTGATAGGTGCATTACTGATAAAAAACACTGTGAAGCTTCTGGCCATGGGGATTTAGATTGTGTTAATTAGGTGTTATGTACAAAGAACATTTTCTTTTATTCATATCAAAGTTGCTAAAGCTGTTAGGCCCTGAGTTTGTTTTAACATGTGTGGTTCAGGCTTTCTTTACACAACACGAGGAAGTTCCCTCCCAAAAAGGGTAATTAGCTGTGAACACAGCTAATTCCGTGGAGGTAGGGATGAAAGCCTGTCGTGCCCGATGCTGGGACAACTGAACTAACTGTCTGACATCTCAGGAGGGTCCATAAGCCTCAGCACACCACAGCTTGAGTGCAGTGAGAGTACTCCTGGCAGTGGGCCAGCACCAGATGGACATAGTAGCTACCCTCCCGAGCTCTGAAATGTCTGCAGCACACTTTCCTTGGTGTGGGCAAACTGGATAAACCCAGCGTTACTCTGGGGCATGCTCAGACTGTTGCAGTTCTTGTTGCTGCTCCTGGTTTAGAAGCGACCATCCCTGCTAACCTCTGCCTCACAACCTCCTGGCCACTCCACCCATCCTTTTCTGCTCTCTCTCTTTCAGACCAGATCCATCCCCTTTGAGGAGCCCTAAACTGTTTACTAATAGGTGTTTTTGGCTTCACTAAGTTTGATAGAGCCAGCTTAGAGGGATACTCTGTGTGCCATTAAGCTGGCTCGTGGTAGGTGTTTACTACTGGTGACAATTGTGGTGGGCTGTAAGTAGGACTCACTTGTCTTTGAAGAGCGCTTCTGTACTGCTTAGCCTTAATTAACATTTGAGCTGAGACTGCACTATCATTTAGGCACTTCTAGATAGGTTTTTTTTTTCTTCAGACATACTGCTATTAAAATCTGTGTCTTTGCAGCAGGCCAAATGCATCTAAAAGAAATTAATCAAATATCTTGTACCACCATGATTGCTACAACACCTAATAGAGTCCCCTCAAATATTTTTCAAACTAGGATCTAATCCTTTGTCAGCATAACTTGCTAAATTGTTCGACATAGAGGACTCTTTTCTAAAAGACTGGCAAAAGCACACTGTTTAACCATGTATCACTATTCTGTGAATAAATGAATATTTACCAGTGTGGTTATTAAGCATTGAGACACAGAATAAGGTTTGCAGATGATAAACAAATAATTAGGCAGTTTTTATTGTCAGTCCACAGTTCTGACACAGCAGCAAGATTGAAAGCAAATTACAGTGTGAAGAGGCAAATCAGTTTCCTAATCTGGCTTTTTTCCTGGGTTTTTTAGATAGAAAACTACTTGCTTCGTAATCATGAGACCAGGAAGTACCTACAGGAGCAAGCGTATCGGCTGCAGCAAGGCATCGTCACTAGTACCACTCAGCAGGTGAGAATTTGTTACTGGCTGGACTTCTCAGTGCCTAAAATCGACCTGGGAAGGGAGTTCTCTTTCATTTTGAGTACCTTTAAGATGTACCTTGTGGGTAATGCTGTTTCCTGAGAAATAATTATTATCAGTGACAATATATTTGGAAGGAGAGGAAGCATTTGTGAGACAGAGGTCTTATGTACAGCAGTACTGTGTAGAGAAAGACTCGAGCTATTACAAAGTAAACTGCTGTTGAAACCAGGAACAGTTTGGTTTGCTTGGGCTCTACCTGTGTTACTAAAATGTAGTGGGACACTGTTTCATTACTGGAACCCGAAATTGTTCTCTAACCTCTTGAGGGAGAAGATGGTATATGGAGATGTACTGGCACTAAAAACTGCAAGAGCAATTGTTTTATTCTAGTAGTTTATCTCTTCCAATGCCACTTTTTTCCCCCAAGTTAATGATATCTGTATGAATTAAGTTTAGCTCTTATAGTTTGTTAGTTTTAATTGTGCTTTTCTCCAACACCACATGCACATTAAATGTCATGAAATGTAATTTATTGTTATTTGGAAAGTAAAGTTACTCATTTCTATATTAAATTGTGTACTATAAGGATGGATTTTAAAAACAGTTTTAAAAGACAGCTGGAAAAGACTCTGTAGTGTGGTAGAATTGCGTTATTATTCCCAGAATGTATTTTTTTTTTCTGTCCAGATGTCCCAATGAGACTTTCTACTGTCTAATAATTAATTAGCTTTTTTGTACTTGTACAAAAAGACCCACCCAAAACCCTTTGAAGAGAAAGAGTCATGTGGATCCGAAAAGGAGCATGCTGTGAAATTATTTCAGTTCTCATTGCTAATGATATAAGATGCTAGAACTGTAGACTTTGTATGATGATACGTGCACTCAGATGTTGCTTCAAAATGTCAAATAGCCAGTGCTAATGAATGCTAAGTGGGCTGATAAAGACTTTTAACTATCATATCTCCCTGCCTCATATATCTTAATCAAAGCTCACTATGTGTCAGGCATCCTTATTGGCTTGTCTTACAGGATACAGATATACCACCTGCCCTGTATTTGCAGCACGTTGAATAATTGTGTTGTGGGTACAAATTGGGCTCGATTTATCCCACTGTGAAACATCTGATGGAAACTTCAGCTTTGATAGTTTTAATTCCCTTGCAACCAGGAATATTTACATTTTGAAAGAATACTACAGAAGCCTGTGCAATTGCATTTTGCTTAGACTGGAGAAATCAGTGTTTGTTGAACGGGTAGTGACAGAACTTTCTTTTACTGTATCTGAACTTCTTAACAATTCAGAGACCTTTAGACCTTTGCCTTAGGTATATCAGCACCATTTTCAGTATTAAATTTGCTCCAAAAAACAGAGTAACACTTAAAGAGGATAACTTGTTTATTATTTGTAGTCGTCCTGAAGGTAACTGTGGGGGAAATATTCCACAGCATTTCTTTTTTCTGATGGTAAAGTTTTATTTATTTTTGCAATGTTTACATGTGTCTTTATGAGATGTAGTTCTTTCCTTCAGTATTATTGACATACTTCCAAGGTCTTACCATGCTTTTCCAGGTTGTTATATTGTCACTGCAAGTCTCATGATGTTACTGTTGATTTTCTACCTAGACTGGATTAAGTTTGTGTTTGACCAACATTCTGATATTTTATCTTTCGTATTTCTTTTGTTCAAGTAGATGATTGACAGAATATGTGTAAAAGTGCAAGATCATCTCAACTCTTTAAGAAACTGTGGTGTGGATGCTGTACAGGAAGATGTCAAATGTGCAGAACGACTTATGAGGGATGCTAAGAACTCCAAAACAGTAAGCCTTTCCCGGCATGCTGGTGATGCTGAGAGCAGTTCTGTGTGCTTGCAGCTTTTCTCTTTTGGGGAGTGAAAATAATAATGTGTCACAAAAGAGTATTTTCTTCAGATGACCAGCTATAGGTAGTATTTAAAGTGATAAGATAATTTTAATTTATAAAGACTTTGATACAGCTAAAGAGATTGTCTCCTGTTTGTCCTGATTCGAAGACAGGTAGTGATGAGCCTACTTTCTGAAGATCCTCTTCCTCTGTTATAGCTCTTACCAAATCTGTATCACCTCGGTGGAGCTTCTTGGGCAGGAGCAAATGGTTCACTCTCCAATCCAATCCAAGAGACCCTTGAATCCATGGCTGGAGAAGTTACAAGAGTAGTGGATGATCAACTTAAGGTCTGTGGATAGATGCATTACCATCTCTCACATGCAGAAATAACTAAATTTGAGGTTTTCTGTTGCTAAATGCAATTGTGCCACACTTCATTTTTTTTCTCAGTAGATTGGTATGTAAGCTTTCTTTCCAGTATTAGTTTCTTATAACTTTGGGCCTTATTATTTGAATTTTTGTCCAGCTGGAATAAAATAAAAAGTTGCTTTAGTGTTTTCAGGGGGCAGAAGGAATCTATATTGTTTATCATCATCCTTTTTTATCTACTAGAAGGGGAAGACTGATCAATTGCTCCTTTACCCCTTTATAAAGGTATTTCTCAAGCAGCCTAAGAAGCCTCATGCCCTGGAGAAAAGTGCTCAGAGGTTAAGGTGTCACAGTGGAGTAAAAGCTGCTTTTTTTATAGACTCCATTTCAGAACTTTTTCCTCAGTGCTCACTTTTGAACCTGATGTGGGAATTACCACTTTACTGTTTGATTTGGGTAACTTGTACGTACTGAGAGTGCCCAAAGAATTAGTGCAGGCAGCTTTACAGGAAATTTTTTCACAAGTTGCTTGTCAAACCTCAGTTCTTGAAATAGATGTCATTGGTCTGTAATTGTTCTCACCTTTGTGCTCAGCCAGCTCGTGCTCAGGAATGTGAACCTTCAGTTGTGTTTGCTCTTCCTGGGTAAGAGGCAGAGTCATCCGTACAGCATGTGCAAAGGTATCAGTCCAGGAAGAAGACAAGGTGGAAGAATTTTAACAACAGTTGAAATCTATATAGAACCTGATGAATTTAAGAATATGACTCTGGGGCAGCTTGAATCAACTTCAGTTTATGACTAAGCTGCTTTGCCTTTGTTCTGTTGTATTTAAACACTTTACAACCTTCATCTTCAGATTCTTTGATCTTTCAGTTGAAACAACATGAAAATGCTTCAGTCAGTGGGAATGTAATGAAAAACAATAATAATACCATATTACTAACTACTTTTTTGAAATTAAAAAGTTAATGAGGAGGAAAATAGTGCTCAATTTTTAGTATGTTTTTCCCTTTCCCCATTATATGAAATAAGGGGAAGATTTCTGCAGGCATGAAAGGGATTTATCCATAAGATTCTTCCCAATGGAGCTTCTAGCGTATTGTTGGGACAGGAATAGTCAGGTCAGCCCTTTGTGCCAGGCTTATGCAGTGAAATAAGTTCATCTTGGAGAGTCTTATAGAAGGGGGAAAAAAAGGCCTCTTCAGTATTTGGAGTGTTATTTATAGTTCCTGAGTTACTGTGTCTTCCATTTCTACCTTTATGCATTTACAACAAAAGGCTCTTTAGCTCAACCATTCTAACTTTTACATTTACTTTTGATTTGTGTGGCATTCAAGTTTAAGTGGCTTACAAGAAACTAAATCCTAATGCTCTTTGTGTATTCTAACACTCATTTTTATTAATTTTACAGTCAGGGCTGAAAGGTTTTCCTTTAGGTTCTATGGTGGTGTACTTTGCATGGAGGAGAAAGTGGTGAACATGGATTAAGGATTATTTTTTTTTTCCCAGTTGTTTAGGTCAATTCAAAACACCATAAGCAATTTATTATTTGTAAAGATAGATAAAGGAGTTCACAGAAGGACAGTTGTTTTTGTAATTGTTGGGGGAAAAACATCCTATGTGCTATAAGTGGAGTTTTGATTTTTAGCTTCCATAGCAACCAGACCCTGATTCTAAAAGGAAGTTTGGAAATTGGGAAAAGTCAATGAACATTCTTCAGAAGAATAAGAGGGGTTTTTTTTTTTAACTCAAAGAAAGGAAGAGGAGTGAAGGAAGAAGTTAGAGTAAGGAAAAGCAATATCTTGGAGTGAGCTGAGTTGACCAAAGGAGAAATTATAGCAAGACCCTTGCATTTTTCTTCTCCTGCTGGTGTCACTGTGGACACACAGAACCTGGAGATGCTTTATTCGGTCTGCAAAGGCCCAAGGGAAAATAAGCAAGACAAGTAGAGCCTATGCAAAACACAATTATTTTGTAAGGACAGGAGTGCTTGAAATATTCTTCCTAAATTTTGTCCTGATGCAAAGGGTTTGTTGGCTCCAACACCTGTTCCATTTTTTCTTTTACTATCATCATCCTTCTGACCTTTTGCTCACTGTATCCTTCTCCTGAATGTTAAGATTCTTTAACTGTGGGCAGCACTTTGTTTTCTTCTTTCACGTGGTGAATGGTACTTGTAGCCTTGTGACTGAAGTATGTGCCCTTTCACAGTCAATATTGGTAGCTATGGGTTTCCATCAGTGAAAGGTTTTGGGATGCAATTAGGGGGTGAGGAAAGGCTTCTGTAGTTATGGTACTACTCATGTGAAATTAATCCACTACTGAAGAAATTATGTTGAGTTGCACAATTAAAGATAAGATCCAAACTCTGTTTGACTTTTAAATTGCACATTCTCTCAGTTTTTTGAGTAAACATTGATTTTAAAAATTTCAGGAAAAGTCTTTAGTTTTTCCTTGCTACTTCCCACTGACACCTTCACGCAGGATTTTTTCATGTGATCCATTTTGAAAGACCACACTTAGACTGAAATTGTAATTCAGCATAGCAAGTCTATCACTTTTATGATTGTGATCCATCAGTAACTCTTGAGAGGATAAGAATTTTTTTCAAGGTAAACTACACAAATGCACCAGTGAATAAATGCCATGGGAAAAAATGGATATGTCAGGAACTGTTGCCAGTAGTTTACCTGGCTCAGTTTTCTCTAACATTTAAGTCTTCATCCCCCATAGGGATACGGCCGCAGACACTTGAAAGGCTCTTCATTAGTCATGCTGCAAGAATCTGCTTGGGGATTGAAGGAGGGAGTGTGGGAAGAGTTCTTAAAGTGCAAAATGCTTGGGAACCAAGAAACAAGCTCCATTATTAGCTATAATGGCAGTTGTCCCTTATAACTGTAAATCAAATGTTCTAAAGATCGGACTTTCCTGTACACTGTGGCTGCTTCATGTTGCTTTGCTGTCCTTGTGAATCTGTGCTTAAAAATCAGTCAATATTTTTTCAATCTCTGAGAGATACAGGCTGAAGGACGCTGCTTTGAATCATTGAAGTTATCATGCAGCAGTGATGTTTTTTTCTTGCTCAATGTCTACATATCAAAATTACCAGTTATGGTAAGGCTGTGCAAAGAGAAAAAAGCTCTGATACAAAGGAATTGAGCCTGAGGTCACTTAGCTGTGGTGTGGGATTGAGAAGAAAAAGGAAATCAGTAGAGTTTTCAAGGGGTGCAGTTCTTATTTATGTACAATTTACAAATGCCTGGGTAAGATCTAGGCTTACCTAGTACACCATTCCAGTAAAACTTTGATTTTGCTTCTTGTTTTTTTTATTTGTAAGTACCTTTTTCTGTTTGGTTATCAACTTTCAGTCTTACTGGAAACAAGTTGGCCCATTTCAGTAAACTGGACTCTGGCCTGTTGCTTTCTTCTTTCCACTCTCCTTTGGATTTTTCCTGTGGGGGTGACCATGCACTGGAACAGGCTGCACAGAGAAGGTGTGGGGTCTCCCTCACTGGAGATACTCAAAAGCTGTCTGAAGACAATCCTGTGCCATGCACTCTAGGGAAACCTTCTGGAACAGGGAGGTTGGGCTAGATGACCTCCAGTGGTCCCTTCCAACCTTTCACCCATTCTGTGATTCTGTGTGAATAAAAATTGTTGGCTGCAGCTAAAATTCACTGTAGATTTACATGTATGTAAATGAGGTGCATATGTTAAAGGTTTGCCTGCCCACTGCAGATCATACTTGCAGCTACTTCTTAATATTTGGCTGGTATATTCCAGCTGTGTACAGCATACTGAGTTCTCAGGAGTCTCCCTTCCTCATATACCGATGCTTGCTACAAATTGGTGGGTCTGGAGCATTGATGAAAATTGGTGATTGAGGGCACAGTTTAGAGGGAAGGCAGCTGCAGTGGTGGGTGCACAAGGGAAGCTGATTTGTTCTGACAGTTAGACAGAGTTGTAAATGTTTCATATTTGAAAAGGCAAACAAGTGCAGTTGCGGGTCATTTTCAGAACAAGTGTGTTAATTCTCAAAGCTATACTTTGTAGAATGTCTTGTATTGCAGCTGGATGCGAAACGGATAGGAAAGTAGGAAGAACTGTAAAAACTACAAGTCTAAAAGTGTCGTAGTGCTATTCACCAGAATAGTGCTGTCACCTTCCAGCTAAAGTAAATCCCAATATCTCACGTTATTTTTTGCTTACTGTGCTGCAGACACTCCTTGAGTCTATGGTGGATGCAGCAGAAAACCTTTGCCCAAATGTAATGAAGAAAGCTCGCATCCGTGAAGACCTGATTGAGGCCAGCACGGAGAAGATTTCCATCCCACGCACTTTTGTGAAAAACGTCCTCTTGGAGCAATCTGGAATTGATATCCTCAATAAAATTAGGTACTTTAAGAGACTAATCTCACAAAATTGGAATTTTGGGTTTGGGTTTCATGTATGTGTGTTTGTGCAGTAGAAGAATTTTGGAATGCTTTTGTGACTCACAAGAGGCTATATTATGGCATTCAAAGGACAGGAAATTGTCCTACAGGTCTGGGGAACTTAGTTCAGGTGATTCATATATTTGGACTCTCTAGGAGATGTTAACTTAGATCATTAATGCATGTGCTCTGTTTTATTTAGTAAAAGGTTTGGTTTATGGTACACAGATAATGTTTTCATGACTGATACATTTTCTTAAAAAAACTTTATGTTCTTAGGTAAGACTAAATTAATGTAATAGAAGGAAATTGCACTATTTGCTTTGACTGGTAGTAGTGCTTTTTCTGTTGCTACATTTGGTCTTGTGTTATAGCTGTAGCAATCACTTTAAAACTTCATGTGGGAGTTGTGCACAGAAGCCAGATGTACTTAAAAAATGGAAACTTGGATATTCAAACCACAAACCTGGAGCAGAAACCATTACCCTAAATAAGTCTTAATTTGTCCTTTTAAAAAAAATAGGCTTTTACCTGACCTTTTACTTTTTTTTTGTATTGAATGTATACCAGAGAATATATTTACACAGTAAAATGTGGTTGACCTGTACTTAAACCTTCTCAGTTCCTTTCTGCCTGATGCTTGAAAAGCATGACATTTTGAACTGTGATGTTAATATCTTTGCAGAAGAACAAAACAGTAAGACTTGGAAATTAGTTTTACAGAGTGCAGCAAAATAGGCAGGAAAAGGTGTTAGACTTTAGCTATGCCTTCAGATTGTTTAAAACAGTTCAGGGAGCAACTTTTCTTCGCTTCAGTTCTATCAAACAAATCTTGGCCCCAAGACAATAATACTGCCTCTTCCACTTGTAGAAGCTGGAACTGTCAGTGGGGTGAGGCTGCCACACTGTGACCCTTCCTGCCTTATATTATTTAAAATTAATGTCAGTAGCTGAGGGAGATTCCTTCACTCTCATTCTCTTCCCACTGTGGCTTGGCCACCATTCTACCTCCCTATGAATTGCATTGGCTTTCCAGGGAGTTCCTTGCTTTTTTCTTCAGGCTCTCTGCAGCAGTAGTGCTAGCCAGGGATAGAAATAGCTTTGTTAATCCAGTGCAGTTGAGTCCACACATAAAAACCATAAACCAAAATCATGTTACTTGCTGGCAAGTGTCAGTTGAAAGAGCTGGCCTTGAAAGCACCGAGGCAGCAGAGGTGGAGCTTCGGGCTGCAGCTCAGGCAAATGTGCTTGTCAGCTCCAAACCAGCTGCCCTCCACAGCCTGAGCCTTTGGTGCTGTCACCAAAGGTGGGACCCCAAGGGAGCAATTCAAGGTACACATTTCCTTGAGAGGGAGTTACCAGTGAAACCTGAGTGCAGTGCACAGGGCGTGTTGGTGTTCCACGCATGTCTGTGCAGTGGGAATGGCTGACACGAAGTTCTTGAGGCAGAAAGTGGTTGCCTAGAGCAAAAGAGGAGGCAAAGTTGTGGCAGCATAGACTGGAGAACCAGCATTGTACGCTTGTGCTTCAACTGTCAGACCAACAGAAAGGAATTGAGGGAAATGAATGGATTGTAGTTGCTTGGTGTAGCAGTGTTAAAGAGGCAGCACTGTCCTAATCCCGTTCATCTGAGATTTGTGTTTGTCTGACTTCAGTGGTGGAGTGTTCCTTACTGAGTTTCACTTCTTATTTTTATTCAGCTCTCTTACCCAGATGTTTTCATTTCATCTCATGGAAAACTGTTAGACGCAGGTTAAATACGGTACAGAGGCTCCTGTGTTTATTGTGTGATTCATGAGTTTATTTCTGAAACCTGCAGTCATGTATCCTGACACCCTCTAATGTTTTACTTCAAATAAAGCGACAGCACTGTGGATAATCGTCACACTGTTGAATGTGTAATAAAGACAAAAATCTCCTGTGTGAAGTAAAAAGTTTTCTCATTTTTAATCCTCACACAGTGAAGTAAAGCTGACAGTGGCTTCTTTCCTGTCTGACCGAGTTGTAGATGAAATCCTGGATGCACTTTCCCATTGCCATCACAAACTGGTGAGTTTTTTCCTGGTTGATGTCTAATATGCCAGATCTTAAAAATGCCATTTAGATTCATAACTTGTTCAGTTTCTCCTTTGACAGCTCTATTTTGAAATTGGTCTTATTTTCGTTGACATCCTGACATCATTTGAAATATGATTTTGGGGCTCCTGCCTCTTTGCTTTAAGAAAGACGCAGCCTTGGAAGAGATTGTGTTATATATTGTTCCTATTATCTTTTGAGCTGTTGTCAGATCTAGAACTAAAAATGCTATCATGATGCAGCATTGAGTCATTAGTTAAGAACAGTGCCAGTATTTGTCATGGTGAGAGTATAAGGGTTGGTTTCTCTTGAAATGAGAGGTAAGATGTCATTCTTTAGAATTCTTTAGGCATTGTTGAGACCTTGTTCCCTGAATGAGTACATCTTGAGGTTATCTCAGAAATGTAGATATGAAGTGTGAAGAGAGAGGAGTAGGAATGTAGGAAAGGAAGCACTGTTACTTGAAGGACCTGAGGTGTTGGAAGGCACAGATATTTACTACAGAGGTACTTGCCTCATCCAGGGTAGAAGAAATAAACAACTCTGTATCCACAGAAAAACTTTTTTGCTTCTAATGCAATGGGGCTTTTTAAGGACAAGCCAATACTCTTCTTTGAAAGAACTTAGTGAGTGGTCATTCTGATTGAAGTTGCTCGTCATTTCTAATTGAAATTTCTTTGGCTTCAGCTTGCAGTCATGATTTTTTTCAGATGCTTTTCGTGACAATATAAGGGAACCATATATATTTCTCTTTATTTCCTTTCTATGAAAGTCCTCACATGCAGAAAACAAGTCACTCTTTCGGCTGCCCCTCCTTTTCTGTTTTTTTAACGGAAGACTGGGTTATTCAAGCATGCATCTTTGCAATACAGAGCAGCATTGTGTAAAGGTACAACCTCTGGTCTCTGGAGCTATGCAGCAGCAACAGCCTGCTGTTCGAGAGACCACATGAATGAGCTCCAGTTTGTCCCGGAGGAGGCTCAGCTGGCACGAGCAGGGAATGGACTGACTCTCTCCAGTGGTATTGCACAACTTGGACATACCCTGATTCCTGCACAGTACGCCATTTTCTCCAGGCTTTGAGTCACTTCACTGACAATCCTCTGTGATTTCTCCAGCTGTTTAAGAAGTCTCTTTTATAATTATGGTTTCCAGAAGCAGACAGACTATTCCAGTGTTTTAACCAACACTGTAAACAGGAGTGAAATAGTTTTTCTCCTGTTATTCCTTACTCCTTGTATTTACATGGCCAAGAATAGAAGAATTCCATCCTTTTGTCAGAGTTTCAGTTGTAGCTCATTTTCAGGATAGGGTTTGCTAGATCTCCCTCCCACTAACGTCTTCTGTACACTTGTTGCTTTTCAGGATTGTGAAATTGGCTAATTGCCGGTGCTCTTCATTGCTAAGGAATGATTGTACATTTCGGTTTGGGTTGCTTTGCCTTGTGATCCTTTTTGGCCTACATTACTGACATGTCCCTTTCACCATTTTACTCTGCCATGTTTCTGTTAGCTCCAGGTTCTTTCAGATAGTGTTGATGAAAACACTGAAGAGTACTGATCTCAAAAATGCTGGTAGAGGAACTTCTGTCTAATTTGACACTGTTAATCTTCAACTGACAGCTGCAATCTGAGAGCTGGCAGCTAGTTTTTAATACAGCAAAGATTAAATGCACTGATGCAGTTCTCAGCCAGCTTCTTAAATTGGAGTGTCATGTACTACTAATTCAACCACCCACAAATGTCTGCATATGTTGCATTGGCATAGTAGTGTTTGAGGCAACTTTGAAAGATAAATCTTGCTTGACAAGACCTCAGTTTGCCTAATGTGATGATGATTAGCATTAATTATTATTGTAGCTATTTTCGTGTGCTTGAAGGTAAACCCATAACAGTTCTCCAGTTGTTTTACCTAATAGGCACCAGTCTAAATGAGCAATAATTGACTCAGGTCATCTGTTTACTTTTTTTGATGGTTAACAAAACTGCAATCCATTGCTTGTCAAGAGTTGTGCTGATGTTAAGCAGTGGATTACGGCTCTCCCTAGCTGCCTCTTTGGAGACATCTGCAACTAACTGATTTGGGCCAGCTGATCTTCAAATATTTGCTTTTAGCAGATGTTATTTAATATTCTCTTCAGTTATCAAAAGAACTAGAAAATATTTCATCATTTTCATTGCAACATGAACCCACTCCACTCCAAATGCAATCCAGGGTGGTTTATATAACATTCTCTGTGATCCTAGTAGCAATTTTTGCCATGCAGGTCTAAAACTAGATTTTATTGCTATTAGAGCTTTTCCCTATGTATTTCTTCGGTGAAACAGAACTGAGGTATTTAAAGCTGTCCCATTTTTTGAATATCAGATGATAACATTTTGACCATTGAATAACTGAAAATTATATTAGCTGAAATTGTACATGTCTTTGTGTTTGTTAACTGAAAAAAAAAAAAGATTCAGGAAAAAGCTTCTCTTCCACACTTTCATTTTCTTTATAAAACAAACCCAGTGTGAAGACTAACCAACATAACTGAGCTTTGGCTTTGTACTTGATCTTCCAGGATCGCTGAAATTCTGTAAACTTTCTAGTTGGGTTCTGTTGGTCCTTTTTAAGTTTGACTGGTGTCTTTATCTTTGTCTTCAGGCTGACCATTTGACCAGACGTGGCAAACCACTTCCACAGCAAGAATCACTGGAGATTGAGTTAGCTGAAGAAAAACCAACCAAACGCTCTATGATCACAGTTGAGGAGTTGACAGAGATAGAACGTTTGGAGGATCTGGATACTTGTATGGTAAGACACATTCCTCAGCCCATGTGGTTAAAGTACACGAGTAACTGGAGGAAAACTGCTTTTCAGAATATCATTTAGCAAATTCATGGTATCAGGAAACTGAAGATAGGAATTGGCTTCCAGAAGAAATAACTGTTAGCTTGTAAGATTTTGTCTGAATTGCATATTGCTTTTCAGCAAAGGAAAAGTTTTTCCCTTTTCTTCACTTCTTTCCTCCTACCTGTTCAAGGGCCTCTCCCTTGCATACTCTGCTACAATCAAGCTAATACAGTAAACATCTCTTCCACCGGGCCCAGTTTGACAGAGGTTCAGCTGAGGTAATAAATTGGACCATGCTGTTCTTTACGACATGCTGCTTTCTGCCTTTGTCTTCCTTCTACTTGACATGGATTCCTTTCACCCGTCGCAAAAAATGTTTCTGCCTGGAAGTTCCATTATTGACCATGAACTGAAGTTAATTTATGTGTACTTCATAATAAAGACAGCTCCATGCCGTACCATGATCCTTTACAGGATGTGAATACACAGGATTACAAACAAATGGGTTGGTATCTGTTTCCAATCTCAAATCCCCCTCCAGCCAGCTCAGTCTGTTGAGGAACTCTGCTGGGGATAGGAACTTCAGAGTGCTTCTCTATTACAACTTAGTCAGTCTAATGGGTGGCCACTTCTGCAAGGGTTGGGCTTTCTCCTCTGTCTTCCTACTGTCTCCTTGGCCATGTGCTTCCACAAGAAGCTAAAATGGCAGAAAAACTGATGGCAACTTCTTGTAGAAGGTTTGTTGGTTCAACTCCCTGAACACATGTACTGCAGAGTCAGACAAGTACAGCACAGGAGAAGGAGCAGCAGGGCTCCTCCTTTCTGGAGCAGCTATCTGTTGGTCTCATTTAGTTATAAAACAAAATTTCATTGGAAATATCAGCTTAAAATAGGTTCTCTCTCCCTTCTAAATCGCCTGTTTCACCAGGAGGTGATTTGATGAGCATCACAAATTCCTGTGAGGTTTGTGGTGTTGATTGCATCATCTAGTTCATCACTGGTACTATCAAGTTCCAGAACCTTTCTGTGGCCAACATTCAGTAATCATTTTGAGCCCTAGCTCCTATGGAAGAGAGTCATTCCGGTAAAATATGTGGCATCTGAACACTCTACCTGTAAGTTAGTTTTTGCATGCTGGATTCATATGTAGAAAACTAAGCTAAGGAATCATTTTGACACCCCACCCCCTGCCTTTAAATTTATTCTTGCAGTCTGTTAAGGCTAGTAATACTGGAAATTTAGAAAACAGCTCCTGTCTTTATCTCATATCACCATGGTTATATGAAAACATCATATCACTCTGCTGTTATCTTTCATTTTGGTCATATTAAAATAATGGAAATGTGATGATGCTTACACTCCTTAAAAAATGCATTAGATGCTAACTGTACTTATCTTCAGAAATGTTTATCTCTGTCTTCATTCACCCTCATCTTGTACAGAGATTCAAATATCTTTGTGACCCAGATTCTCATTAATATCTAATTTCTGAAGAGAGTGAAGCATCAGATAAACATGAGACAGAAATCTTAGTGCTAAAGAATCCATTTATTAAAAACTGTAATCCATATTTGAGAGCTGCTTTTTCCATCCTGACTGAAAATGATGTTGGTTGCTGTTGTGAAAGTACAACAAAAATAAATAGGTGAATTCATAGAATAGTTTGGGTTGGAAGGGGCATTAAAGATCATGTGGTTCTATGGGTAGGGACACCTTCCATTAGACCAGGTTTTTCAGAGCCCCATCCCATCTGGCCTTGGACACTTCCAGGGACAGGACATCCACAACTTCTCTGGGCAACCTGTTCCAGTGCCTCACCACCCTCACAGTAAAGAATTTCTTCCTAATGTTCTAATAAAAATTCACCCTCTTACAGTTTAAGCCATTTCTCCTTTTCCTATCACTACATGTCCTTGTAAAAAGGCCCTCTCCATCTTTCTTGTAAGCCCCCTTTAGGGACTGGAAGGCCGTTGTAAGGTTTCCCTGGAGCCTTCTCCTCTCCAGGCTGAATAACTGCAGCTCTCTTGGCCTGTCTTCACAAGAGAGGTGCTCCAGTCCTCAGATAATTTTTATGGTCCTCTTCTGGGCTCACTCCAGCGGGTCTGTTTCCTTCCTATGGTGGGGGTTCTACTACTGGACACAGCACTGCTCTGCACTGAGCAGAGCAGAGGGGCAGAATCTCCTCCCTCACCCCACTGGCCACGCTGCTGTGGATGCAGCCCAGGACACATTTGGCTTTCTGGGCTGTGAGTGCACATTGCCAGATCTTGTTGAGCTGCTCATCCACAAACACTCCCAAGTCCTTCTCCTCAGGACTGCTCTCAATCCCTTCTCTGCCCAGCCTGTGATTGTGCTGGGGATTGGCCTGACCCATGTGCAGGACTTTGCACTCAGCCTTGTTGAACTTTAACATTCACACAATGTGATAGCCCCCAAAGGCTGAGCAGTACAGGGATTTTTACTGAGCTAATGTTCTCACTGAGTTTTCTGCAACTAAAAGCACCTTAAGAATGTATCTTCTGTGTGGAGTTAGTAACTTCAAAGATGGCACTTTCCAAATTATGTATTTTAGCTATGGGATAATCCTATGGATTTCAGATATTCTCTTGATATAAATAACCTGATTTGTGGCAGCCTTTAAGAGTCACACAGGTATTTGTGTGGAAATGAGGAACCTTCTGAAAGGGGCGTCAGTGAATGCTTTGTGAGCTGGTCAGTGCAGGACACAGATATGTTGCTGAGAGGTTTTACTAGAAAGGGAAGCATATGGTTTTATGAGCTATAATTAGGAACCTAATTTCCTTTGATTATTTTTAATCTTAAATGTGAAATAGCTATTTAGATCTTACTTCTAAAGTGGCATTAGTCCAGGACACTACCTTGCTTGGTCGTTGGAAATCCCTAAGCACTATGAAGTGTGATGATAAACCATATCTTAGCCTTTTGATTAGATGATACACTTTGCTGTGTGTTCTGCAAATCTCAAACCTGGAACTTTGAATCGCAGCTTGGTATTATGCTTGTTTGGCAGCCTAATCTCCTACTGCCTAAAGAACTTGGAATGTGGGATGAGGCTGTTGCTGGGATGCCAGGGAAAACTTGCCTATTCTAAGCCCAGTCTATCAGCTAGCTGTCAAGATGTCTTGGGAAGAAGAGATTTTGGTCATGTAGGAGAGGCACTGAGCTTGGACCACCTTTTGGAGGAAGCTGCTTTTTTTCCCATTTGCAAAACAGGATTTGTTTTGCAAACCCCCACTATCTTCATCAGCTCCTTGTTCTTGTTTTCTTCAGTGAGTCTACTTCTGATCAGTATTCTGGCTGGGGTAACCTATACAGCAGCATGTTGGTATTTACCAGCTTCCCTTGAGGCTGTATTTGAGCAATGTCAGGAAAAACTGGGTCTGGATTCGCATTTGACTATGGCTGCAGATAGATTGTATATCACTGTAGCTAGGTGAATGACTGTGAGTGAGGTGAATGTGTTGGTAATAAAATGCTTATGAGCTATTTGTTTTTAGATGTGGATTGAAAGTTGAACACAGAAAAGTTTGGAACACTTGGGCTGGCAGCATAGGGATTTGAAACTTCCAGTGCTGGTGACAGAGTGAACAAAGAGGCACTAAAATGTTTAAGAGCCTGCCCACCTGTTCTCAAGAAGAGTGCAGAGTGGCTGGGAGTATTTCCCTGACAGAGTAGAAATTTAGATATGTATAAACAACACAGACAAGAAAAACTGAAATATCACAAATGGGCTCACAAAATGCACCACTGAAAAACAGACTTCTAAACGTTACTTCTGGTATTTTCTGCTGTGTGAATTAGGACTTCTAAATACCAAACTGTGCGCTTAACACTTATCAGCTTCAGCTTAGGGTAAGTTTCTCATCCAGCCTTTAAGAGTGGCCTGAGAGCCCATAATATGAAAGACTTGTCAGTCCTACCAGAATTTGCCAGTGTGTTAAATGAGTTGTGAAGAACACCGTGAGCGATTGAGTGGCTCAGCGTAGGATGCGATTGCTGGAACATTACGCATCCGAGGGTTTCTGATCTCCCTGAGCTGCAGTACAGTAAATTGATGCTTCCCTCATCTACAGCTGTCTTGATTTTCTACATTTAATTAGAGCTGCATTGGTGGTAATAAGTCATTAGATAGAAGTTGCGTGCAAGTAGGATGGAAAGAAGAACGTTTATGCAGAAAATGACCTACTCTTCTCAGATTAAAGGAAAAACCATGGCCTGCTTTTCAGAGCTTAGACTTAATCATGAATTAACTTTACAAAATAGTATGGTTTGTCTAAATTTTGCTGTGTGTATAGGATGAGTGTGACACATTCAACTCATGCATGCATTTTAAAACTAACTTTAAATAATGCACCCTTTTTTACTGAGACTGAATATCATGTGTCTTGGTATGTGTAATTGTGTAGGTAGGTACTAACTGATTTAAATTTGCATAATGCTTCTAGTTGTACTTTATTCTTTCATATGCATTAGTACTTTACAGAAGTAAGATACTAAATAATGCTCAATTGCCAACCAAAAGATAATGGAGCATCTTTGTTAGATTGTGTTTAACAGTTACCTCCTAAAACTTTTTTTTTCCAACTATTTGAATGTTATTTTGGGTTCTAGAATAACAAACAGTCCTCACTAGAGTTGAGCCACTATTTAAAGATGTTTTGAGAGAAACAGCTTTTCTTTTATTAAAAATCCATGTACCTATCATTTTTTCAATATCTGTTTCAGCAATATAACTTTATTACTTTAGGTAGTAACAAGCATACAGCCAGGATAGGTATTGTTTTTAGAGCAAAGCAGAGATTATTTGTGTTATGAAGAGGTATGGTAGGAAGTTATTTGAAACATGTAAGGGAATTCTAGGTTGTAATACAGAAGTTTGTATATAACTCTTCTTAAAGCATTTCAATGTAAAATTTAAACACTTGGATGGTAAATTGTGTTTGAAAAAATGCTTGTGGCTAATAGGACACGACTGCCTGTGATGAATATTGAATCTTAGCCATTTCTCATCTATTTCTAATTTTAACCACAGAAATTGTTCTGTGACTTCAATGAAAGAAAGTTTAAAAAAAAATAATGAGGAATATATTAAAGGTTTATTCTTTATTGAACAATAGATTTCACCTGTACAGTAGAGAAGAAAATTTGCAAAAGTAGCAGAACACTTGTAGATTGGTGGTGTATGTTTTTCCTGGCTAGCCAGAGATTTATCAGATGAGTCCAGTATTCAGGTGAACACTTATGACCTTGTGTGTTCTGAAGGACAAGAAGTGTATAGACTTCCGTGTTTTCAGAGAAAAGGAAGAAATGGCACTCAACAAAAATAAAATTATTAAACAAACAAATAAACAAAAAAAACCCCCATAAAGCACCACCTGAAAGCTTTTTTCCCCTGCCCCACCCCCAACCCCTTCCCCCCATCCGTAGCAAATTAGAATTAAAACAACAGAAGCTGCTTCAGTTGCTTTCACTTGCAGAAGGAAATGATCATGGTACAGTCTCAGGAACATGTGCACTGATATTGTAGGAAGAAAAATGAAAGTAGAGATTCTCTGGTATGCCCTGACTTCTGGCACATCTGATTCTTGCTGCTCTCTATTTACCTGCAAAAGAATTGTCTCAGGCATAGAGAGTCAGCTTTTTGGATGAAAGACTGAACACCTACTGCAATAAAACCCCAGTTTCTGTTGGACTCTGTCTGTTCTCCTGCGCTATAAATAAAGCTCTAGCTCTGTGACTGACTTAATCCAGCAAAATTCTTTTTTTTTGCTGAAATGAGCATTTCCACTTTCCCCTGTACACAGCTCACACTTTCCTGCCCACACCCCCACGTTTGTACTGATGCTCACACAGCCTCACTACAAACTGGGTGTGGGAATTGATTCAACTGACAATTAAGGTTTTTACAGAGGATTTCTTTCCCAGGTTAGTTTACAGACTGACTAGTCCCCTGGTTGAGTCCACAAAACAAATCCTGAGTGGCAGGAACAAGCAGACAGGGATGAGGGCAAAGGCAGCAGCCTGGATGAATGCTGGATTAAATTGATTGTGACACTTGAGTTTCTCTCTTGTATGCATTAGCAGAAATGGGCCTTTGATGTGCAGTAAATACAGCACTCTGTGGGAAGCTAGAAAGTGGCATTATGGTATGTGAGAGTATTCTTGGCTTCTGAAAAGGCTTGCAGGCATGCAAGCAAATCTACTTCAGTGGGAGTCCAGTAATATTTCTGACTCACCCCAAACTAGAACAGTTTATGGAAATATCACCAGGAGGAGCACAGCACAGTGCCAGGATCCTCCCTAAGCCCTTCCCTACATATGCGGTGCTGTGGCTGAGAAAGTAAATACAAAGGGAGCCAGTGTGATCATTTTGCAGAACCTGTGAATATCGTGTTTATTTGCAATTTATGTGTTGTCCTCATTAGTATTAGGAATACATTAATTTTAATAGTGAATATTTATTACCTATCTTTTCCTCTATATATAGTTTTGCAGCATCCTCAATGACCTTATCCATGTTTATTCAATACTTGTTACGTGTGTCGACTACAGAGTAGAGGGTTCTGAGGTTACATGTTCCCAGCTGAAACACTAAAAGAAACATGGCTTTCAGTGTCTTTTCTTGGTCTCTGAGTGAAAGGAGTTGATGGATAATTGATATATAGTTTGTGTTTCTTAATCCAACTGAGATTTCTTAGAGTTAAAAGCTAGGGTATATTCTTGGCACAATATGAAGTAAATGAAGAACATGATGAACTGCGTAACAGCACTGCATGCTTGCTTAAGAAGAAAATAGTATAAAATTAGAGATTGCTTTCTGCATAGGTTATAGGGAGAGTTGTGTAAGGCAGCTGCTGGGTATTCTGTTTGGGTGGTGACACTCCTGTACCAGGCACTTGTCTTCCCATAACAGTGATGCCTTAGCAGACGCAGATTTGTGCTGGGAGTGGAGAGGAGGGTGTGTAGTTGTTGTGATTTAATCTGGCAGGCAGCTGAGCACCACACTCGCTCCCCCGCAGTGGGATGCATGAGAGAATCACAAAAAAAAGGTAAAACTCATGGTTTGAGAAAAAGGCAGTTTAATGGGACAGAGAAGGAAGGGGATGCAGTAGTAATGATGAAAGGATGTACAGAACAAGTGATGCACAGTGCAAGTGTTCCGCACCTGCTGGCTGATGTCCAGCCAGTTCCCGAGGAGCAGCCACCACCCTTGGCCAACTCCCCCCAGCTTTATATGCTGAGTATGATGCCATATGTTATGGAATGTCCTTTTGGTCAGCCAGGGTCTGATGTCCTGGCTGTGTCCCCTCACAACTTCTTGTGCACCTCCACTCTCCTTGCTGTCAGGGCTATATGAGAAGCTGAAAAGTCCTTGACTTAGTGTAAGCACTGCTCATCAACATTTAAAAACACCGACATGTTATCAACATTATTCTCATGCTAAATCCAAAACACCGCACTATACCAGGTACTACGAAGAAAATTAACTTGTTCCCAGCTGAAAATTATGTTAGTTACATCCTTTGTAGCAGTAATTGTCTTACTGATACTGAGTTTCCATCATTTTATTTAATGTGTCATGAAAAAGCCACAATGAAAGGAGAGTTCGGTAACAAACCACTCACTGAAACCCTGATCTGGAGAGTTGAACTCCCCTGCAGTGATTTTAAGAGGGAGTCACTACTAAGAAGTTAGTCTGTAGCAAACAGAAGGGTTTTGAACATGCAGCTGTGCAGTCTGCAGGTAGTGCCAGTCCTGGCCGCTCGATCCCGCTGTTTGCCACTCTGCGAGCAAGAATCTGAATGCCCAGGCTGCCAGCAGAGGCATCTCAGCAGGCACCAGCTGTCACAGGCTGCAGCCTGCTGCTGGACACCCATCTACCACTTGATGAGAGAGGTGACACTATCCCTGGCTGCGTTTACTTGCCCATACAGTCAGCAACAGGGATCACCAAGGGCTCACTTTCCTGCTTCAGGTAAAGTTAACAGGTTACGAGGACAAAGGCCTTTTGCCAGCAGAGCTGTGGGGTCAGCTCAAACAGATACAGAATCATCTTCCCACAGCCTCTCCTTATAAGAACCTTCTTGTTATTTCCCATGGCAGATTAGCAGGAGCTCCTTTGGAGTAGTTCTTGCCAAAATCTCTGCTCTGGAGCCTTTGGCAGAGGCACAACAGCAAGCAGCATGAGAGTAACCTCTGTTAATGCTATTTCTGTAGCACACATCTCTCTGCAGCCATGATGCATCTCAATTCAATTAGTATCTGGCAAGTTGAGCTCCTCAAATGGTTGAGGAGTTTTCTGTATAGGCTGTATGGTCCTTTCTACTGCTTTTTGATTCTTCCAGCATCTCAAATGAATAAATTGGCATGAGACGCGTATCTGTGTTGTCTGGGGAAGTCTTGTTTACTCTGAAATCTGGAAAGCCTACTGAAAATAGCACATGCATGAGTCTTTCTCACTAAGAGAGCTTCATGATTCTCACTTCACCCAGAAGAACATGAGGCTTGCCATTTTTTGCTCTGCAAAATTGATAACTTCATATTGCACGGATAAAGAAGAGTTGCTCACAGGAAGAGGGGAGAGAAAGTCTGTGTTAGGGCAGGCAGTTATAGACTACCATTAGATTTTGCTATATTTTGTCAAGGAAAAGGAGGTTAGGATGAGCTCGGTTACCAGAATAGGAATTTCTAAATAAATAAATAACATCAAACATACATACTGCCAGAAGACCAGGAGACAGCTTCCGAGTCATCAAGTCTCATCACTGCTGTCATTGGCAACTGCATCACACAGCCTTATCATAAATCTATCAGGCTTCCTCTTAAAACGTCAATCTATTAGACTGGAAAAGAACTTAGAGGTAAACAGATATTTTTTTCTGATGTTTTTCAGATCAGCTAAAGCCTCGTTACAAAATGGTGGATATATCGCTGTAGTGAGATCTCATGTTAGTAAATATCAAAGTACTGTGAATTTTTGAGATCAGTACTGACAGGATTGGAATACTGGTCTGAAGCCAAAAGCATGTAAACAGGCGAAAAAATCTTCAAATATGCAGATATTAAAGAAAACTAAAAGAAAGTAACAAGAGAGAAAGACAAATCCATAGAAAAGTCAGTTTAGTTTCAAAGTTGATCCATGGTATTTTGATACTCTTGGGGAATTTTGTGGGGAATTTTGTGCCTCTACTCTGAGAAATTGCAGAATCCAGTGCCTTGTTGCCAGCCAGCACTTAATTCCGTGCTTGTGGGTGAGCAGTCCTGCTTTGCGGGGTAGGCATCTTCCAGTCCTTTCATGGTGTTTCTGTCCTTCGTAAGCTCACGTGCTGCCCCTTGACTGTCTGACCAAGCAGCGTTATTTAAATCATGTGTCACACTCCAGCATCATCACTCCATAGATCAGCTCTTGAGTTTTGCCATCCTCTCTTGGGTTAATAATGATTGACCTTTTCTACCAGTTTGTTTTAGAGAAGAAACTCAAATACTCTACTCAAGTATTTCTGTTTCTCATACAGAATCTTAGAATATTTGCTAGTCGCCTGTCAAGATATTTCCTGTTTTTAGTAGGGAGGTGTCTTGATATAGACAGGGCTTAAAATTCAGAAAGTTGAGGGGTTTTTTTCAGTGTTTTAGTTCATAAAGTATGTTTTGAAGTGTCTGAGGGGTATAAAGATTTACTGTGTATGCTGGAGAGATGTCTGAAGCAAGCTTCTATGAGAAAATAACAACAGCTCAAGTGTGCCTGGGTTTTCAAGCGTAAAACTTCCCATCATAATTTTGAGCACAGAGTCTACTGGTCCACTTGCCCATCCAGGGTAAACTGTATCTGACTCACTGTGATGAATCTCCCTGTAGCATTTCCCACATCAAATGTCACTGCAAGCAGTGCATCATCTGCCCGCAAAGGCTCTGACGATGGTGGCAAGATGACTGGTTGTTTTTGGCTGGTTGCCTGCTTATCCTTTTGATAGCTGTTCACTTCAGGCTGTTGGAAGGAAGGAGAAGTGCAGAAGCTGTGTTGGTTTCTCAGTCCTGGGAAGCTATAGGCTGGGCAGGTGCAACAGTTCTTGTTCATAAAGTCATCAAATGGTTTGGGTTGGAAGAGACCTTTGCAGATCATCTGGTTCCAAGTTCCCCTGCCATGGGAACACCCTTTGCTAGATCAGGTTGCCAAACCCCCATTCCACCTGGCTTGAACACCCATTCAGGAGTACATTTCCTTATTCAGGAGTACATTTCCTCAGAGTTGCTTTAATGATGTTCTTGCCCAGGGCACCTGATACATATGGTAGCTGCTAAAGAATTGCCTAAGGGTGTCTTGAACAGCTGTCCACCCCTTCATGTTTGCTGAGTTTAAGAGCTTTTTATTCTTACTGAATGGAAGATTAGGTCATGAACAAAGTAATTTTTGCATCAGCATTTGCCAGCTGAAGGTAATGAACAGTGACAAGTAAGTGGGTTTTGGTGACTTAGAGATAGTTTGTGCCATCTGACCTACTCTCTGTTCTACACTTAGTTTTTAACTAAAGTAACTATAAAAACTAAAGTAATGTAGGTGGAACCATCCTCTTTGATCATCTTGAAGCCCAGGTGCTGTAGATGATGTTAACCTCTTCATAATCAAATAGAAAACAGAACTGATGATATGGAGAATTGCTTTTTCTCTTGCAGGTGGTAGTTGCAAGCAGAATTCCTTGCAAGATACTAATTCAGGACATGAAATTAAACATTTGGTTTAATAGTTTTAGGAACTGCTCAGTTTAATTCATGTATCTGGTTTTTTTACTCCTCATAATAAAAGCTTTGACTGTTTATATGCAGGAATGTTTATTAGCGGGAATTTTACACGACTTGAAAGATGCAAGTGCAGAATTATTAATTAAAAGAAAATATTGAAATGCTTGATGAAGTATCACAGAGTACATGAGCCACATCTCAGCAAGTAGAAAAGCAAAGGTTTCTTGGCTACTAAAATATATAACGAGGTCAAGAGTAAATCTATTGAGCTTATCTTACTGCAGTACTACTCCTTTTCTTTCAGAAAATGTTTCTGTACAAATTAATTCTAAAGGCCAGGCTGGTTTAGACGAGACTAATTAAATTAATTCTGAACCATAGCTCCTTCTCTAGAAATTCAGCTCCTGAGGAAGGGAAGGAAATAAACATGCATCTGAAACTCACATATGAGTTATTTGTATGCCATATTTATTTACACTATCTGTCTATCTATAGTATTTCTGTCTATCTATAGTATTTCTGTCTGGAGTACAGAACTCTGAAATATAAAGGTAAGGACTAGGTCCTCTGCTGATGTAAAAATACATAGCCCCTACATTCAGGACTGTGAGGGACTTTGCTCTCCTGTCTGCTGGAAAATACTCCATTAGCTGTCATGGATTTTAGCATTGCATTTAACTTTCCAAGGACAATGGTACTCGAGGGAGAGATTCTAAGGACAGTGATTCAGGTTACTGTCACTGTTAGTGGGAAGTGCATCACTGAATTTCTGAGGCCATGCTGAGGGTTGTATCCTGGAAATCACGTCATAAAATCTTCTGTAGTTGAAGCAAGCGATAGCAACTTTCCAGTTTCTCAGGTTTTCTGTAAAGATGGTGAGATACATGCATGTCCAGAAATTCATGTGCGAAACCCAGAGTTGGTCAATTTACTGCTCTGCTTTATAAAGTATGACTGAAGATTTATTTTTTTTTTAAATGAGACAACAGATGTGTGACACGTCTGTCAAAGTTAGTTAGGAGACTAGAAGCAGCATGGGAAGTATTGATTGACTGAAACAGTGTCATGGCAGCTTTACCGGTCAGGATTCCTTACAGCAAAAGAAAACAGCAGAACTTGTTATAAAATGCCTTATTTTCTTATGTCTCTTTCTTTAAAAGGCATACCCCACAAAATACATATAGCTGAAATGATACAGCACTGGATAAGTATGTTCTGTAAAATTCCTTTGAAATATTTTTTCTGACATCTCGAACCTGGTTGGCACATTGTTGTAATACCCCAATGCAATTTGTGGTTTTGTTTGGATTTGATTTTCTTGGGATTTTTGCTTGTGGGTTGGTGTTTCGTCTTCAGCGATGGCCCCTGTACACTCGGAGGCAGAGCACTTTGTTTTGCAATTACCCAGAGAGCAAACAAAGAGAAGGGTTGAGTGGCCTCATGGTCTGTAGCACTTCAGTGATCTGAAGACTGGCATTAGGTTCCCTGCAGAGCAGCTGGGTTCCTTGGTGGCTTCAGGCAAGTCCCTTAGTCTTTGCTTTGCTTCATGGTGCTTCCTGGTCCAACCTGTTGCCTGCTGTGCGCCTCTTTCTCCCGCCTTTACTCCCCACCCACAAGCTGTTTAGCACCTTTTAACTTCTAAGTGCCTCGGTAGTCGGGAGATCACTGAAGTGTGGAAGGTAGGAGTTTCCATAAGCCCTTGTTGGATCGGGACCATAGACTGTAAACGCCCTCAAATCCTGGGATGGCTTCCATTTATGTGTGTTACTTTGCACTTTGGTCCTAACCACATTTCCAGCTGCATGTATAATATAAATAACTTTCCTGCCTATGCATTAAATACACAGAACATTGGAGTACTGCCACAAATGCTGTCTGAAAGAGAAACAGGGCTGCAGATTTATTTTTGAAGTGTGTAGGAGCACTTTTTAAAAGATTGTGTCAGTTTTCAAGAAGTTTGTCAAGACTGATTGTGCAGTCTCTGCAGCAATCTCAGAGCAGCCGTGGTGAATGGTAGTGTAGAAGATGGGCAAGATAAGAGAGAACATAGATTTTGACGGAGAAATTGAGTATGTATGTGTGTATGGATAGCATACAAAAATGGAAGTAATTAGGAGGTTTGCCTCCATCGCTGTTAGCTGAGAACTCTTGTAAAAAGTGAAAGTTTCTGAAGCTAAAAGAAAATAAAGACCAAAAAACCCCAAAACCCTGAGGCAAAACCCCAACAAACAACTAACCCTGAGGACAGCAGGAAAATAAAGGAGAGGAGCTGTGTGTAAGAACATGCAGCAGTTTCTTGCTGAGAAGTTTAATCCAGACTGTGACTATTGACTTCTGCCACAAACACTCTGCTAATACTTGCAGTGTTGTTATAGCAGCAGTTCCCATTCTACTTGAAAACAAAACCACACTTCCAATGATTGTTTTTTTCTAACTTTAAATTGAGGAGGAGCATGATTGGTCATGAGCCGTAGAAGAGGTGGGATATGGCATTGCTTCATTTCATATAACAGCTGTGCTGCTGCCTTTTTTTCTTATAGTTTTTGAAGGGAAGAGAAAAGGTTGTGCTTTAGTAACGAAACAGCATTCTTCTCATGTGCCAAAAGTGCTTGTAAGTCTGTGCTTCTAAACCTCCTTATGGGAAGGAGAAATACTGTTGCTTTGGTTTAGGTGTATTTAAACCTCAGGAGAACAGACTTGCATCCTTTTTCATTCCTTCAAGAGAAGCTTTGCTTTGTTTTCCTTGCTTGCTTGCTTTCCACAACAAACTGGCAATTTTTAATTCAGAATCTTCCTTCAGACTAGGAAATAATAGAATTACTTTTTTTTTTTCTCGCTACTGGTGCCAGCAAAATGGAAAAACACAGTGCATTGGGACAGCAGGTGGCAGGTTGGCACCACTGGCAAGTGCTGTATATTGGAAACAAATATCAGAAAACCTTAATTTGTCCCAATGTAGATCAAACAAGAGACCACATCTTTCTCTGGTTATCCTCTGGAAATATAAAATGTATATCACTTCCAAATACAAGGGATTTTTACCTCATTCTTGCATGTCACCTTTCCTGCTAAGACTTCCAAATGTTTTGGCTTTAGTTTTCTTTATTTTGGTGATTTCTGGTTTTGCCTCCTTTCCTGAGAACTGCTATTGCTTTATCTTCCCCATTCATATTCTTTTTTCTTTCTTTTTTGCTGCATGGAGACTCTCTGCTGTACAAGTGTAAGTATTTTTTTAGCTCTGCTGTTTCTGGCCTACTTGTTTATATTTTTGTGCTCCATTTGCCTCTGTACTGCCTTGTGAGTCTCCTGGGAGACTGTAGTGCCATCCATCTGCACCTACAAATGAAATAGGCTGTGGTTCAGGGATGAGATTGGATTTACAAAAAGGTTCAGCTAATGTATCACCTGAATTTAAAGGAACTCTTGGCTTTAAGACCAAACCAAAGCAGAGTGCTGATGTTGGAGGTATAAGCACCAATATTACTGCTCAGGAGGAAAGTCTGTTGATTTGGTTTTATATTCAAGCATCATACAGCTTAATGAAAGAATAGTCCTTAATGTGTTCCTGAAGCTGAAAACCCATATGTTGTTTTGCAGGAAGGAGGGCTGAAGGGAGACTGGTTGGGGAGCTGAATTTCAAGAGGTAGCAGCAAGTTGTTCACTAGTTTGTTTGAAATCTTTTGAAAGTGAAGTGACAGGAGGGTCACAGAGCATCTCTGTATCTAATGGGATTGAATATCAATTACTTTGTAGTAGGAGGAGAAAAACATGGAAATAAGCATATCCCTCAGCACTGAGAGTAATTTCAATTATCTGCATGAAAAAGGACAGTATCTGAGACCCTGTTGCTAAAAGTACACTGTTTTCTAGCATTCAAAATAGAGTAATTTTGGTTGTTGTTTTAATTCCCAAGGTACTAGTGTTCTTCCACAGCTGATAATATAATTTCAGAAAACTCTAGAGAGCTCAGATAGTTCTGTGTGGAAGGCAGTCAGGAGGGAGGAATCTGGAGAAGTGATCATGGGAAGAGATCCCGGGAGTTTAAAGTTAGTGAGGACACGTGACGGTGAGTAAGCCCTCATTTGGAAGCATAGTAGAGATTTGCTGGCTCATCTACTGCAGAGGAAAATGTTCATGGAGCCATCTCCAGAGATCTCAGTGGCATTGGTGCACACAGACTTCCAAGAGGGCCTCTCAAATTCCAGAGATGCAGTTAATATTTCTGTCTGTTCTGCCAAGCAGCGTACAATGTGCTCGTGGGAAAGTAGGCAAAACAGGGAAGAAATTCAGGAGGTGGTCTGCTAGAATGGAGAGTCCGTGGAGGGTCTGAAGGAGGGGAGGTTGATACTAACAGCTATTCCTCTGTAAAGGCCACAAGGGAAACACAAGGCAGGAGAACCACATTGTGCTTGTGGGGCCAGGGGTGGTGGGAAGGCAGAAGATGCGTGAACTGCTCCCATGAGCTATGGGAAATGGGGCTCAGGCTGGGGAGTTCAGATATCTCCTCTAGCAATGACATGTGCACTGCTGCTGTAGCAGACTGTGCGGTGACTGAGATGTTAAGCAGAGATTAAGCCTAATATTTTGTAAAAGAGCACGCTGGCCTATTTAAATTAATGCTTTGACCCATTTTGTGTGATCTAGAAAGTTCACTTGGCAAGAAGCCTTTCATCTGTGCACTTCCTAAACAGGCTAGAAAACAGAAGGTTTTCAAATAAAAGTGTGTGTAGAGCTGTTATTCATGCTGTTAAAGCAAATGGAAAGCATCTCTATCCCTCTGCCTTTATCCCCAGCAACCAAGCTGCTGATGGATCATGCCAAGCTGACAGTAAGTTATAGCGGTGATTCAGAGACTGGCTTATGGTCATCAGCACAAGCTCTGCAGGGTCATTTGGGGGCATTTTCTTGTTTGGGAAGGAAGATGAGATCATTCTGTTCCTGGCTGTTGGAGGTGTGTTTGGAGCATTCCAGTCCTTGCACAGGAACGTCAAAACTTGCCCTGCACTGTTTCGCATTGGTGCCCTGTGCCAGTGCAGCTCTCAGCTTGTCCATGTTCATCCACTCTGGACACTGGCCGTGGCTCTGCAGCTACTGAGTGACTCCCATCAGCCCTGAGGTCTCCCATCTCTGAGAGACACATCTCCCTGTGTTCTGTCCTCCTCTCTGATCTTCTTTAGCATGAGTTGCTGTATATACTATGTGTAACTTCCAGTCACACCGCCAAAAAAATTTGGGAAACAGACCATAATGCATGTGAATATACCTTAACAAGAGAAATGGGCTATGTCTGGAAATAAAACCAGGACTACTGATAGGGACTCCTAATTGCTGTCCCCCTAATGCTGAGCTGCTTCAACTCTTCCTTACGTGAGGTGCAAATGACTCTGGTTGTTTCAGGTTTGGGTGATGGATGGACAGCTGTTGAGGTGTGCAGTTCAGGGGCTGCCCGGCTGCCTACCTGTTGCACAGTCCACTGCAGTTTTGGCTGGAAAAGTTCAGCACCTCTCCAGCCACTTGCCATCAAATCCATCGTATTTAATTTATTGGTGACCCTGAAAGTAGTGTCTGACCTTTTGATGCAGCAACACTTTGCCTGCTCATTAGTGTCAGAGTAAGTCCGCTCAGGTGGCAAGCTACTTCCTGGATGGTCTTGAAATTGTGTCATTTACTGATGGTTGTCAAATGTGGAAGTGGAAACCTGCAACAGTAGATTATGTCCTTTTTTTCCCAACAATGTGCTTGGCAATAAAACCAGAGTTCTGTTGCCCAGGCAGTGCTATCACTGCCCGCTCCGTAGTCTTCAAGTCCTTTTCTAGTCTTGAGAATATGGGTTATAGCTGTCCTGTTACAAAAATCTGTCATAACCCTGAGCATGTGAATAGTGGCATAATGATCCTCTTGACTACTTTGGGAACATGAATTCAGTACAAGTAAGTCTGTGCACTGAGCTTTCCGTACAGAAAAACTAGGAAACGTTTGACTTAAACAGTTCATGATTTGTCTGAAATGTCAATGCCAACTATGTCTTTTCTGGCTTATATAAAATCGATACTGCTAAACTTTATTAATAATTCTGTTAATGAGTTGCGAGCCATAACAGCTTCCTGAGTGATACTCCAGAATTTGAAGCCACTAGGCTTTAATACTAGCAAGAAAATGGAAGTATATGGGTATCACTCAAGCCAGCAGGTACTATCACAAAAGGCGCCGATCTTTATAGAAGCTGAGTCATTTTAAATTAACTCTTGAGAAAACCTGCAGGTCAGCTTTTAAACAAAACGTCTTACAATGCTGAGCTACGTTAAGAGGTTTGGAATTGGTGATGTGTGGATTTCCTGTAGCAAAACTCTCTTTCTCACCATGCAAACTTTCAGTCAAGAAAGTTTTTTTGAGAACTTTTCAGAACGCTTCAGTCAAGCAAAGAAAGGCAACTTTCTTCCAGAAATAACAAGCTCGGGTCTTAGGTCTGGGTATTTCTGCTCTTAAGGCAACATACTCCTTTTTTATGGCAATGTGAAGATGAGAAGACTAATAGTGCATAATTCAGTAACTATGTTGAATGTATGCCCAAGTAACTTTCCACGTATTCTCAATGTATCTAAAATCCAGAGAAGCCATGTTTGCTGCTGATGCTGCTAACACTGACATGGCATTTTTGTTTTTTGAAGAAGGGCTGTCTGCTCCAAGATTCATTTTCCTAGGGAAGTTGGGTGAGATGGGTGGTGGTGTCCAGAAGCATGGATTCCTAGTAACATGTCATTAACAAATGAACTGAGGAAGTGTATTTTGTATCAAAAATAAAAGCCAGAACAAGGGCTAGACTATTCCTGATATTGTCATTAACTGTACAATACTGGACAAAGTAGTAAAGTCTTTCGTCCTTCAGGATCTCAAATGCAGAGGTGAGGTTTTAATAGTTCCCTTGTTTTGCAGTTGGGGATAAAAGAGTTAATGCCTGGACAATTTCAGTAATCATCCTGTGTACAGCCTACAGTTTTAGTGGGAAGAATAAACTACCTCCCCAGTTCTGTTCAAAGTCAACTGAACAAAATGTCAATTTAGAAAAAGTTCTGAATGTTTGAGAGAGGGAGGAAAAAACTCATTCTCTTCTGGTGTTAAACCAAATAAGATCTTGAAATGGTTCATAGGCTTAAAGAACTGATGTGTTGTCATTTCTTCTGTCCCCTAAAGTAATTTTTGTTTTGTTTTATGTTGATAGATGACTCCTAAATCAAAAAGGAAAAGCATCCACAGTAGAATGCTCCGGCCGGTGTCCAGAGCTTTTGGTAAGTGAGAATTTCTTAAAACCATTTTATTTCTTTCTTGCCTGAGGTGGTTCTAGGTGGTTCTTGATTGAAAAGCACAGGTGATTCTCTCTCCCTCTGGACTGCATTTGTGGTCCACGCTGGCTGCTTTGTTTTGGGACTCTGCTGATGTGTTTGATAGTAAACAGTTGTTCACAGACATGTTGTGGCTAAGTTCCCTGAATGTGCTTATAATTTTTTGCCACAAAAGAGAGGAATGGCATTGTCTTTTGTTTTAAATATCATGTTTAAATCTAATTAGAAAGTTTTGATTTCTCTTAGAAATGGAATTTGATCTAGATAAAGCACTGGAAGAAGTACCTATCCATATAGAAGACCCACCATTTCCTTCCAGCAGGCCAGACAAACGAACTTCTGGATTCATTTCAGAGCTGCCATCAGAAGAAGGGAGGAAACTGGAACACTTTACAAAATTAAGGCCCAAAAGGAATAAAAAACAGCAGCCCAGCCAAGCAGCAGTGAGTCTACGTTAAAATATTGCTGGCAATGTCATGTGTTGATTGCTTTTTGCCACGAGTCAGGTCTTGCAATGTAATGAGGACAGCTGTTGAAGTTTTAAAAGCCATAAGCAACTACTTATTTTTCTCTGGCACTCATGTCTTTCAGTGTGCTATCCCTATTACAAGCTTTTTTGTCTTGTTTGACACAGCCTAAATCCAGGATATGTTTTATCCTTTTTTATTTTGCTTTTTTTTTTTTTTCATGGAAACACTTTCTGGAGGTACTTGGAGCTTTCACAGGAAATGCACAAAATATCATGAGACTTTTCAATTATATTGTAAGGGTTTGTTAAGTCTTAATCCTTTTTTCTGCCTGCACTAAGATGTGGTAACTTGGCATGAATTCTTATTTCTGTCAGCTCTCAGAGGAGCTGCTCTGTGACACCCAGCTTCCCACAGCTCCTGAACTGAAGATGGTGTTTGGGCCAGCAAATCTGCATAGTCACAGATCTGCTTTTCATGCTGGAGCCTGCCTTAGAAAGGCAAAACAGAAGACCACTGTCTGTTTACGAAAGGCATCGGTGTGAACTCAATATATGTGCGTGGAGTTCCCACAGTTCCATTTCCTTGGCATACCACATCAATAAAGATTTATTTGTGTGATGGTGTGTCCTCTGTAAGGACAGATCTGGAGGAGTTAGAGAGTTATCTCACAGCAACAGAGCAGAGCTGATATGATAAGTAGCCGTATCAAGGGGCAGCCATTCCTTCTTTGAGTTAGGCTGCCTAATAATAAATGCCTGTGGCCTCTTCTGCTTCCTGAGGATTTTCAATTGAGAGGATCCTTGAAAATTTCCCTAATACTGGGAAAGATCATATCAGGCAATGAAGAGCTTTTTGCACCACTTGGAAAGGGAGAAACATTCAAGCAAAGGGAATATTCGAGCCAACTTTCCATTCCCTTGTGCTTTACAGGGAAGGTTAGAGGTTGCAGAAGAATGGATTTGTCTCCATGTAGTGAAAACACATCTGTGTTTACTTCTTCCAATTCCAGTGCTGCAGACGCACATGTTTTCCCAGTTGCTTCCAAACTCAGCACATCCTGTGCCATCAGCACAGGGATGTGGAAGGAGTGGGGGCATGGGAGGGGCAAATGCTTCCCTACCAGGCATAGAACTAGGACATACCATATCTTGTTCAACAAACAAAAAGGTTGTGCCTTGTAGAGAAGTGTTAACTTCCCGTGATAGTGCAGTGTTGTGGGAATGCTCATCCATATTGAATTAAGTAGGAAATTGGGAGTTTATTTAGCTGCAGAAATTGAAAGGAGCTTTTTTTCGTTAAACTCATTTGTCCCTGTCTTGTTTTTATGAACCGTTTAGTTTCTTACTGGTTCTGACCTCAAAACAAGTCCAAACAAATTGATGAAAGACTTAAGATGTTTGTTTTGAGGCTTCTGAAAGTCAAACAGCTGAATTTTGAAGGCCAGAGTCATGAGTGGATTGTGACATTGCTTGCAGAGTTGATTTGCTGCTGGTTTTGCCATTTCAAGAATACAGAAAGCAGGGCTTAGGGTAAGCACTTGAAATGTGAGAGGCAAAATCTTGACCTTTTTGCCACTTAAGGCAAGTCTGTTGGGTTGTTTGCTGTTCCCATTATTTGTATTTAGTAATTCAAAGGGTCTCAGATGATCATAGTTGTACTTCTCTGGTTTTGCTGGAAAACAGATTTGTTCTTTGTAAGCTGAAAAATGTAAGAAAAGAAAGGAGAAAACTGAGAAAAAAAGAGAAACAAACTTGAGTTGGGTGGGCAGGCAGACAAAAGATTTGTAGTTTTGTCAGAGTTTCTACTGAAATGAGGGGGAGAAAGAGAGGGGAAAAAAAGAAACAAAACCACTCACTCTCAAGTAGCTTTAACTTTGAAGCAAAATGATAAAACAGTTGTTTATCATTTCGATTTTTGTGAGATCTTAACCTCATGAGTTCTTCCCTCATGTGAAGATTTAGTACAGCAAAAGAGATGAATCTCTAATGTATCAAAGAGGTTGGGATTCATCTTATTTATTTCTGCTTCAGAGCCAGTTTTTTCCTTAACAAAGAAACATGCTGGCTTTTAAACTTAAGCTAAAAAAAGAGACAAAAAAAGGACAAATGAAACTTAACACCTTTTCTTTTTTTTAGAATTAGGAGAGTAAAACACAAAATAAACCAGAGGTCAGTCTTGCAGTTAATGCTGATACTAAAAGGTGTTACAATAAACAGCTGTAAGAAATCCTGTGCCTTGAGGACCTTATTAGACCCTCAACATTTGTGTACCTCTCTAGTTAATTTTTAGGAACTTGCTGCTGTTTCAGATGCAAACTGTTTTCTTTTTTTTTTGAGGTAGATCTTCTAACTTGCTGTAGATCATTGGATTCTGGAATTACTTCCCCTTCAGGAGATGCTCTTGCTTTTGATACTCACATGCTTATTCCTATTATCTGGAGGACTCCACTACCAATATGAAGTGGTTTCTGGCTTCTGTTAAAGCACGTCAGCCACTTTTATTTTGTGTTTCCGTTGAGACGCCAGTGATAAGGAGTTTGTGACTGAGACCTGCCCAGATGTTAGTATGTGCATTCCTGCCTCGTGTCAGATGTTCCAGCTAAATGAGTTCTCTACAGAAAATTCCAAAGGTGGCAGAGTTGGAAATCTGATAAATCAATGTGCTTCTTAGAATAAAACTGTTCTTTATAGAAAACCTGTTTCCAGTTTGACTGGTGCCAAAGCAGTCATTACCAGGTGGACTCTTTTCAGATCAGTATTAGATTGCTACAGCAGATATCAATAATCTGTTAACTATTACCTTTGATAACAAAAACAAATACTAGACTTCTAACAAGATTCAGCCTTGGAAAACATAAAGTTTCATGGTTGTGTCAAAGCATTAGTTCATATGAAGCCCATTGTCATGACTTAGTACAACTGGGTTTGATGTTAACAGCAGCTTTTAAGAGTATTTATTTTTCTTTTTAGAGGCATAGAAAAGAGTTTGTATCCCACATCAAAAGGGGAGTTGGGATTACTCTTGAGTTATGGTGGCAATGAGGAGATTCCTTGATTTGAATTGTTTCAAAATTACAAACCTTACTATTTTGTGGCAAATTGAGTCCTGGTCCCTAGTACTACCAAGAATGCAACTGGGGCTGGGTCTTGTGGAGTCCTCTGTAGTCATCTAAAAGGTTTCCATATGGCATTTAAATTGAAGGAAGTCTCTTTACTGGTAATAGAGCCTTTCCACATCAAAGCCATGTTCAGGAGCTAGACCACATGAGAAATCCTCCCAGGAGACTGCTTGTTTCGTCTTCAGGAGGCTGCAGAACCAACAGCTAATCTTCACAGGGCCTTTGTGGTTGGCAGGTATTTCAAAGCCAGCCTGGTTTATGTGCCTCAGGTCACCCCTATTGAAAACGTGGGCACTGAAACCAAAGATGGAGAGCAGGTTTGCTGTTTTCAGGCGTGGAGCAAAAGTCTGTGTTTGGTTCCTAAAGTGGAACACCTGATTCTGTGTTCAGAGTTGCTGCTTCTAGAAGTTCTGGATTGAATGAATTATAAAAGGCTCTGTTAGACTGCTGGAGTTCTGTTTCTAAATCTCTAAGTCCAAAATCCAGAACACATATATTTCTCCTAACAGGGAGACAACTGGCTGTTGAAAATACTTTCTCTTCAGGTCACCACCTGATCAGGATTTATTTTTTCTGCTGTTTTTTCTTGTCTAACTGACCTAGTGCTCTGTTCTCTCAAGACCAAGGCATTTGATTCCTGGCCTCATGCATTGCAGCATCCAATTTGTCAGTGGTGTTTTGGGTTACTTTGCATTCGATGTAATGCATCAGCTGGCCTGGCTAACAGGGGAATTCCAGTGGTGATTTTGCTGTCTGCACTGAGGTTTGGTTGGCACACATAATTTTTGTAATGTCTTAACTCTTAATTATTATTGCTGGAGCAAACATGCTCAGGTTATTAGATACCAGAGAGAGTTTTTTCCTCTGCCAGGTGTCTGCTGGAGTACCTCCAGAAGGGGATCAAAATGGCCTCATGGGAAGAGTGGATGAAGGTGTGGATGAATTTTTCACTAAGAAAGTGACAAAAATGGATTCAAAGTAAGTTTGAACTTTTTTTTTTTTTGAAGTTATTTTAAAAAAAAATCCATCTTGATATCTGGCAAGTAGCACTATTAAGCTGTTTTTGACTTCTGTTGCCAATATCCAGGGTTGCTGTTGTCAAAGCCAGAAAACACCTTAGTAGTCAAGACATCGTGAATTCAATTACTTGTGCTTAAAAGCAGCTAGTTTGAAATAATTTGCTTTAATATACCATGTTAGGGGGATTAATGACTAGTGTGTATTTATGTAATTCAGTTGACTTCATTCTACCCTTTAGCAAAGCTCATTAGAGCTGAAGCAGAGCTTTGTATTGGTGGAGAGTCTCCCCAGTGCTCATTGTACACATGGGTGTTTCTGTCTAGTGAGGACTGCTATTGGGTACAGTGTTTTCAGAGATGACACTAGATTTATGCTGGTTTTGAAATATGTTAGAGAAGCGTTTGACCAATTTGTAGTATTCCAGGTTTAAGCAAAACATTAATCTGAAAGATACATCTCCTTCAAGTTTATATAAGGGTTATAGAGTTTATACAGTTGCTTTGTAGCTGGCTGTATATTTACAGAGCCATGCATGTAGATATTCTTGAATTCATCCATGTTTGTGCACAGGTGCACACACAATACTTACGTAACTAAATAAGAAAGCAAGAGTGATTTCCAGGCAACTTGGAATGACCCTTTTGGTGCTTGTATATGACATCCATCAGGGAAAATTGGTGTTAACTGGTAGATAGCTGTGTCAGGAAAAGCAGATGTTTTAAAGTCACTATGAGTTATAACTATCTATAGTGACATGTGAAGCCATGTGTGACATGCTGTGTGTGGGGGTGAAATTATGGTAGCCTTGAAAAATGGCCTGGTCAGGTCAAGTTCAGGGTGCTCACAGTCCTGTGTTCTCCCCTGCTTCCCCTGGGTGCCTGCCAGCCTCTCAGTTCAAATGTCACTGGGAACTTGCATCATCTCTGTTTGCCCATCCCTGGCCATGCACTTTGCTGAGAATCTTTATTTGTGACACCAGTGGCCCTCTCTCCAGTTTGGGTGCTTTCATGCAGATGTGTTACGTGCCCAGCTTTGCCCTTAAGTTTGAATACTCTGCTCAGAAAATGCCTCTAGAAAATCTTAGTGGCAGGTGGGTTGTTTTGGGGTTGGGTTTTTTTTGTTTGGTTGCGGTTTTTTGGTTTGGGGGGGGTTGTTGGTTTTTTTGGGTTTTTTTTTTGTTTGGTTTCGTTTTGGTTTTGTAGGTTTGGTTCGTTTTTTTTAAAGATTTAAAGAGTATCTGCACAATAAAAGTGACCTCTGTGTTCCTTATTGAGAGAAAGTGGCTGTGCCAGCTAGTTCCTATTTCAAGCAGGGCCCTTAAGGAACAAGATCTCCCAAAAGCTGTGTTAGACATATGCCTAGATCAGTTGCTCTCCTTTTACTAATGGGCAGATACAAATGAGAGGTAGTGTACTCTGGAAACAGAGCAGAGTAAAATTGTATGTTGTGGTGGGTTGACCCTCTGCCCACCAAAGCTGCTCTATCAACCCCTCCCCAGCTGGATAGAGGGGAGAAAATATGGCTTGTGGGTTGAGGTAAGGGCAGGGAGAGATGTCTCACCAGTTACCATCCTGGGCAAAGCAGACTTGACTTGGGGAAAAAAAATATTGAATATATTGCAAATCAAATCAGAGTATGATAATGAGAAATAAACCAAATCTTAAAAATACCTTTTCCCACCACTCACTCTTTCCAGGGCTCAACTTCACTCCTGAACTTCTCTACCTCCTCCCCCTCAGCGGCACAGGGGGACAGGGAATGGGGACTGTGATCACTTCATCACACGTTTTCTCTGCTGCTTCTTCCTCCTCAGCAGGAGCACCCCTCACACAGAAGCCACTCCTCTGGCCGCCCTGCTACCAAAACCTGGCCATGCAAACCCAATACATACATATGTGCATAGACAGCTTGGTTAGAGCTGTCTGGTGTTGGAAACAGCTGAATGCCTAGTGCAGATGAAACAGTTGCACAAAGCAGCACAGGAATCCTCAAGGTGGTATGACCAGTGTTAATTGTCCAGTTTTTAATATAGAGACACTAGGTAATGATCGGGCCTAGGGCAACATATGGTCATACAAAACATTGGCTTTGCCTGGTAGAAGTTGGTACTATTTAAAAAAAATGAGGGGAGTGGAGAAAAGTTTGAAATGTCTGTGTCATTTTTAGGAGACCATCAACTAAAAGTTCAGACAGCGGTGAGCCCAGTGAAGCAGGTGATGAGAAGAAGAAAAGGGACTCGAGGAAGAGTGGCTTCCTTAATTTAATCAAATCAAGAGGCTCCAAATCTGAACGCCCCCAGACTGTGTCGGTGGCAGAGGAGCCCTCCTCGCCCAAGGTTGCTGCAAAAAGCCCAGCTCTAGACACAAGCAAGAAGGAGGTAAAGCCTGCAGAGCAGAACGGTGGCACAGAGCGATCCGAGGAATTAAAGACACCAGACTCACTGGAGGAGGGGCAGACAGATGATGTGGCAAAAGCTGAGAGGGGTGACAGCAAAGGAAGCCCCCAGGGAGGCCGGAGGTACGGTGTACAAGTGATGGGCAGTGGACTTCTCGCAGAAATGAAAGCCAAGCAGGAGAAGAGAGCAGCCTCTGCTCAGAAGGTGAGGACAGTTTGATTTCTCTTGAGTTGTTAAAAAAATGAGCAAAAGCTCTTTGTCTTCAGGAGAGGTGGGTTGGGACTGCAAGGGTTGGTGGCTGGTCTGCTTTCCGACAGGGATTATGGTGTTCCTGCAAGAGGATTGCTCTCTGCCATGGTGGTTGAACACACGTAGCCTGGCCAAGGAGTAGGCTGCACATGCAGAGCAGGAGTTGCACCTTTAAGCCTGCACTTTCTCTCTCCTTGTGGAGGGAGTGACACCTCCCCTTGCACTTGATGTCAGACCATCACACACACAGAAGAGGACATGTAATTGTTTGCTCTTATTACAGAGTAATTTGGGGATGACTAGTAAGCACAGTTTAGTATCTCCACTCTGTATGATGTGTGGTTTGTTCACAGTGCACACTGGAATTGTTCTTTAGAAAAGGTAAAGCCAGGACAGACATCTTACTGCATCTTACTGCACCCCTGCACACCAGTACCTATTGTATTTGGCAGAGTTAACTACAGTGGTAGCTGTCTGTACTCTTCTCTTTTGGGAAGTGATGTAGACAGATGGAGAGACCTACTGTATATTAAATTATATATTCCATGCAGAGAAGTAAATCTGGCTACCAGTCACCATTTACAACTATTTGGCATTTACTTTTCTTGTTGCACTTTTTGATTTTTATGTCCTTTTGTACCACACCTAATTATTTTTATGTCTTTGATTTGTATAGTTCAAAAACGAGCACTGAAAGAAAATAAGCACATGTTAAAAAAAATTGTTTCCAGTTGTCTGTCCATGCTGGGCAAGAACTCTGCTTCAGATTTCAGAGTGGAATATCCTTGTGTTCTTCCAAAGCATTCTGTGCTGGCCTATTTTGCCTGATGCCCATTTCCCATGGGCCTTCCCCATTATTATCCTCTGCTTCCCGCCAGCTGCTGTTGGCATATTTCACAACTACCAAAGGATCAGCCTTTTTTCACTCCCTCTTCCACGTTCAGGGCACTCAGATGTTCTCCATTCCCCACCATTGTCCCCTGTAATTTGAAAAGTGTTACCTTATGGCAAAGCTCATCTCAAGCTTTGTGTTATTTTCCTTCCTTTAGCATGTACAGAATTGTCTTGCTGTGACCAAGCGAGGCACCCAAACTCCATTTTTCCCTTTCTTCATAGTCTTATAGTGCTCGCCATGATGTGTGAGCCATTCCTGAAGACACCAGAGTCTTGTCATAAGCAAATTGAAATTAATGCAGTAGTCTATGCATCATTAAAGGGATCCTCAGTGTGAAAACGATTTTTCTAAAGAAATTACTAATTCCCACCTTTCTTATTGGTTTTAAGTAATGCCCATGAATAGTATCATTGACTTCTGAGGCACCAAGTTTTCAAGTAAAATGGCATATGATTTTAAATAAGAGTGTTATGCCCTGCCTGTAACTTATAAAATACCAAGGTGTTCCAAATTATGTAAATTTTTGCAACTACATAATTTTGTATGCTCTGTGGTCCTTGGATTCTTAATATTTGTTAGCTATGGTGAGTCAAATTTGGAAGGACATGACTGAGGTAGAATATTAGCATGTATAATTTTTTTTTAAACTGGGGAGAGTAAAAGCCCTCTTCGACTGGTGAGCTTTCACACCATTGATTGAAAACTTTAATTTCATCCATCAAAAGGAAAAATTGCTGCCTTTTTCCAGTTTTTTTTTTTTTTTTTTTTTTACCACACTTCACTTATTTACATACTGGAAAAGTTAATCCTCTTATTTCAGGTTTAATTGACAAGAAGATAATATTGTTGATCTTATTTTTCTGTAAAAATGTAAATTTATGGAATGAAAAACTATGTCTTTATATTTTTTTTTTAATTTAAAAAGTGACAAGAAAACTGAATTGCAGAGTACTGAGTTATCTATTCTTGCTGTTGCTCAGTGGACATAACATTGAACTGCTGTTCCAAAGAATTTTTCACATGCTTCATCCTAGATCACAATATGGAATAATTTAGATTTGTACTTGTATTGATTATACTGATGAAGTTGAAAATCACACAATATCCTGACGCTTGAGCTGCAGAAGGCAGTGTTCCATTGCTATTACATTGTTTAGGATGAGTATGATAGCAAGTTCCCTAACATCTTCAAATTTATCAGAATCTCAGTATGATAGAAAACTCTATTTTCCTTTAAGGTGCAGATGGCTGCTTATATTCTGAGCTATTTTACATGAAAACAAAGCCAGAAGGAATTTACTATTTCATTCATACCCTGCCACAGTCTTGTTGCAGATAAAAGTCATGAGCAGGTGCAGAGTGGATGGGAAGATGGTAAATGCATTTTTGTTTTCTTTTACTTAGAATACAACTTGGGAACTGGCACTAATGGTAGAGTCAAGTGTTTGCAGATTAGTGTTGCGTCAGGGCACACATAAAAAGATCTTTTAGCTCCATCTAGTGTTACATACTGGATTCTTAAATACCTGGAGCAAACCATCATCCATAACCTGTTTATTCCCTCTCAATGGCACCCAACTCTGCAGCATTTCCCAACCTTGCATGATTTCCTCTTAAAAGGAGAGCCTGGGCATTATTTTTCTACACGATAAATTCACTTGAATTGATCTGACTTCTCAGGGTAGATTTTTGCGGCAGGTGTTTAGTGTTGTCTGGGGACCATCAGCGGTTTGTAATGTGTGTACAGTAGGTAGCCAAACATGCTCACATCCTAATTGCATTTTTAAGTACTACACTAATAGGTGCCAGCACTGGCTTTCGTACTTGTCTCAGTACATGGTCATATGTCCCCAGTAGTCTCATAACTAGGGAGGGAGGAAGGAATTACAATGAAATTAGTTTCATACTGTCGTGCAGCTCTCCTAAGTCATTTGCTGTAGCTAAGTGTTATGCATCTAGCTTCAGTATTTACATAAGAAAATTAGTGTTTCAGTGGAAGCTCATGAGAATTTACATTCCATGAAAAAATTGTTGTAAAAAAAAGGGTGCATCTGTCCAGAAGACTTCATTGTTGGGCTTACACATGGTTTTTAGAATACAGATTATTTTATACTTAAAACCTGTGGAAATATAATCCCTTTGAGTAGATAGTTACATCTCTATCAGGGCAGACAGTACAGAAAGTTTGATAATTATCCTAATAGAACCCTCCATAATGCAGTGTGCCATTTTAAGTGTTCGCTTATACTTAGGGGAGAGGTTGGGCGATAGCATCACACTGCCAGGAATGGCAAACACTCAGCATCTCAATACTTCGTTGTATCGAAGAGAGGCTTTGTTTTAGGAGCTATGAGATTACATGAGTAAAATGGAGATATCAGTAAATCTGTAAAGTCAACTACACTGTCTTCTGCATCACTCCCCAAAATCTTCTCTTGAAATGCCTGTGTTGTATTAACACCACAGGGGAAAGGCACGCAGCCAGCATGGACATTGAGAGATTGTTTCTTTGTGCCTGTACTTGAAATACTGTTTTCACTCTAAATCCATCAATTTTTCTGTAATAAGTTTGTACTCCTGCTACTTGGAACCATTCACTTCCTTCCTACGTGTACTGTTGTCCCATTTTTACCCATGTGCTATACTTAGCAATCTTTTAGTAACCTCCAAAGGGCAGTGATCATGTTTGATGTACACTATGTGGCACATGGTGGAGGTTTCTGAATGCCATGGGACAGTCAGATCGCAGCATGAGTCATGCAGAGTTGGTGTTGGAGTAGTAGTATCAGTGACCTGAACACGTCAGCATGACTTACGTGTGGGTATAACCAAATGCAATGGTCATCAGAACAGATCATTTGCTTTAAGTCATTTGCCATACCTACTGTCTTGAAATAGCAAATAAAGATCAAGAGTGAAGCTGCCTGCCTGCAGAAATCTGTCCCTACGCTTTTTTAGTTTTGAAAAAATCTCACTTTTATCCCTAATCTTATCTTTATAAGGCTTCCTCTCATAGTATATCCTGCACTTCTGTGTGCTTTTTTTATATCTTCCCATTTATCCTTCTGCCTAAGGTTTGGTAGCAGGCAACGCAGTAAAAGGAGGCTGGTTCTTTTACAAGTGCTGCATATCTAAGGTTCTCCTGGTGAATACACAGGTTTCAAGCTCACTTAGCTATGATATGACAAAAGTCTGCAGGGGTTTTTTTTTGAGGCCAAGATGTTAGGAAACCGATTTTTGACAATAGAAGACTTAGGCAAAATACCAGCACATAAACAAGAAGTCCCCTTTCCTTTGAGGTGCTGAGCACCCAGTGGTGCTTGTGATGGGTAGCTTTAAACGCTTCTCAGTAAGTAAAGTCTGTTTGTCTTTAGAGGAATCCTGTAAATGTGTGAGTACTGCTACTTCTGTAGTTGCAGTTTTATGTAAAATAAGAAGTTCTTCTTCTAGTAGAAGAGTGTAAGATCCCTTCAGCAGTCATATTCAAAATCTTCCAGCTAGCACCTTCAGTTTCAACTCCTGTACATTAGGAGACCTGTCACATAGGAGGTAGGGTGTCATTGCAGCTTTGATAGGCATGTGACAGTGTTAGCTACAAATCAGTGCAGTTTTCTTCCCACTTTAGCTCTCCAAGATCTGAAACAAAGAGAGAAAATCCACCATTTCTTACTATCACTGATTTCTCTGCTCCATGGCTTCCAAATTAGAGGGGTTTTTCCTAACAGGACCACTGAGTTGTATTAATTGCAGATATATTACTAATATGAGAGCTTTTCTCACTCTTTCAGAAACTTGGGAATGACACGACTCTCAGAGAGTCTTTTGACACAACAATGAGCTCAGAACGACTGGATGGAAGTGGTACAGGTACAGTATGAGTTTCCTGGTATAAACTCTTCATAGAAAATGCAAAATGCCTAGGGTCAAAAATGTCACTTCCCTCTTCAGATTGTTTGTCTGCAATTGCTTAAGCAAAATAGGAGCTTACATTGTGTGAAAAGCATTAGAAACCAGCTCACTTTTTGTGCTGTGTTGGATGGCACTTCTCATGAGGTCAGCTCTAGGGCTGAGATTATGGCTTACTTTTTACTCTTGTTGCACAGGAGAGAGAGTACTTGGTGTAGATGCTTGGGGCACCTTCGAAAGGATGCTGATTTTAATGGGATCAGCAAAGCCGAAACTCAACCCAAGAGCCCGCAGAAATGTCTGTGCACAAAGAAGTGCAAGTGATGAGTATATCTGAGGACCAAAATATGACCAGTTTGCAAGGTTTATAGTGGTCTGCACGTACTAACTTGAGTAGTCCTGACTTTCAGCTGGCTGTAGTCCTGTCAGTCTGTCAGTAGTCCTGACTCAGAGTCAATGGCAGCTGGCTCTTCCCAGGATTTACCTGGTTTGATTGAAGCCAGGGCTGTCCTGGAAGGCTGGGGGCACTGCTGACATTGACAAAATGACTCTCCATCGTGTACAAAGTGGCATCCAGCTTTGCAGTGCTTACAGCACTGATTCCCTCTGCACCTCGTCTTTCCATGCCCTTGTCAAGCTGTAGTCCTGGACTCTGACATGGCAGTGCCTGCACTGCAGCTATCTGAGGACAAGATGACATTCTGGTCTCCGGGTATACTTTAGGGACTGGCCGGTGAAGTCTTCAAAAGGGATTCTGCTTTGGTGATTTGTGTGTACTACTTGAAAGGAGCTCCTGGAGTTCCTACTGATCTAGGAAATCCAGGTGTGATTTCTCAGCAGCGGTAGTTTCCTGCAAACCTGGCACATAGGATTGCTAAAACATAGAGAAGCAAAGCTGGAAAAGCAGGCTAAAATCAAAATCCAGATGTGACCATCCTGATTGAGCACTTCAGATGTCAATTTTTAAGTTTTATACCTTTCTAAAGGTTTTATTTAAAAGCATATTCAGAGATGCCGAAATCTGTAGATCAATGTTTTTAAAGCCTGCTTAACTTCTGAGGAGGACCTTGTGGACTGTATGTGTCTCCTGGTGACAGCATACTGAAGTCAGAGGAGCAAGAATAGTCTTCACTTTGGGCATTAGAGTAGCTAGGGGTGTCTGACCCCAACTTTTCTCTGGTCTTTGTCTCTGTATATGACACATTTCACCCCCAGCTCACTGCACTGTGCTTGCCCCTTCCTTTTGGCCTCCAGCTGTCAATTGTTTCTTTACCACTCTTGCTTGAGAGCTCCCCAAGGCTCCTTTTCATTGTTGCAACCACAGTCTGGCTTTGATTTGGGCTAATTTATTTTAAATTACTGTGTTCCAGTAATGTTGGAAGGCCTGAGGTCAAGGAAGACAAGAAAGAGAGTTAATGGAAAATTGCTGAATATTGTTACAGAACCATAGATAGTGATGCAGAAGGAGAATAAGTTTTGGGGTTTTTATTCCTTGCTTTGTGTCTGGATGTTGCCTGCTGTTTGTGTGTGTGCACACACACAGGTGGAGGAGGTGTCCTGCCATTCCACTTGCAGCAAGAAAGTATTTCATGCATGCAGACACAAACTCTCCCTGTCACGCACTCACACTCATCTATATGCACCACACAGCTGTCGGGTTTGCCAGAGTTTAACTCCAGCTGGGCTGGAAAACAGCTACATAGGCTGGAAAAACATATTGGAGATTGGCTTGCAACAAACTATATCAACACTCACCTCCCTCCCACTGCCGCTAAAGTGTTTGTGCTCAGCACTTCTGTGTTCAGTAGGATTTCTGAATGGGAATAGCAGGTAGGTAGGTCAAGCCAGCATCTGGGAGCACACACTTGGTTTTGCCAAGTACCAAGGCTACCAGTCTGCATTTCAGTTAGTCTGTAATTCTCTGCTGAGATTAAAGGTGTGGCAGCTTTTGAAAGTCCCCGGCTAACATACAGGTTCCAAGATTATCATTGAAACTGCTAGATATAAGCCTTCAACCTCCAGAAGGCTGCAGAGTGGGAAAGTAGGACAGGCTTTTTGCTTGTTAGCAACTTGGAGTCCAGCAGGCTTTCTACCAGTTTGCACAGCTAGATGGGACTGATTTATTGCTTGGAAGTCACTGCAAATTTATCTCTAAATACGTTGGCCTTTGTTTGGGATAAATAATATGTTGGTAAATTTATTAATGTGGAGTGGAGTGAAAACTGTAATCCATGTACAGTGTTATCAGATAAATCAAAATACTAGATAAATAATACTTTGATCTGGGCTAAGTTTCAAAATCTCCTCTAAAGCTTGCTAAAAGCAACAAATAAAAAGATGTAGCCTGCTGGTCACACACTTGGGATTTATTTTCTGGGCCAGGATTTTTCTGTTGATCTTGGAAACCCAACCTTTTGTCTGTAGAGACAGAAACAGTCAAGAGCTGCCTTTTCCACTGATCCATCGCTGTTTTCTCAGCAGGTAGGCTGTGCCATCTGCTCCTAGAAATATGAAGGAGGAAAAAGGTCCAGCTAGCCATCACCCCAAATATATTTAAAAGGGGGACGTACAATTGCCCTCTTGGGCAATTGAATTATGAAGCTTAGCACGTGTAAAAATTCGCAGGTTTAGATGCTTTGCTTGCAGTAATTTTGAAAAAGACATTATGAGTCTTCTTTCACGCTCACATAGCAGTGCATGAGTTAGCTTATGGTGGTGTTTTCCACACCAGTATACCTGTGCATGGAGCCTTCTGTGTTGCAGCAGACTTTATTTTATGTGTCTGTTTATTTCAGTGCCTAAACAACAGCAGACCCTTCCAGAGAGTCGATTTGCATCGAATAAAGGCGACTCCATCTCAGCATCATCAGAAAAAAATTCAAAAGCTGAACCAAAGGCAGAAGCTGGTGCAAAGGCAAGAAGTTCTTCCAATACACCAACTAGCCCAAAGCCTCCACTGCAGTCAACAAAGCCCAGCCTGGCAGGACGACCCACAGTGCCACAGAAACCACGCTCTGCCTCTCGTACTGGTGAGGAGCTCTTCTGGGCAGTCACTATCCCCAGCTCTGGGTACTTCTGAGTGCTGATTGTGTGGGCTATGGGGGAGACACCCATGGCCACATCCTGAGCAGAAGTTAAATGTAGGGGGACAGGTTCTTCAGTGCCTTGCTCTTGACTCACATCCTTTTTTTCCACTTCCTTTTGCCCTAATTCAAATAAACTTATTAAAATGGTTTAGTCTGTGATCCTCAATAGTAAAGTGTGAGAAGCAGTAGTGGCAGTGGCAGAGCTGTTTTGAGTTAGCTGGCTTTCACAGAAGAGGTGAGCACAGAAAGCTACTTCAGCATCAAAGCCCTGTTGTAGTAGCACTGACAAAAATAACTATTTTCTCTAAACACCTGGCTCTAAATGCTAAAGTCCTTAGGGTTTTGTGGCAGGCTGCTCTTAGCCCCTCAAGCAAGTGCCTGTTATTCTTAATAGCTTGCACAAACCAGCTGTCTCTTACTGTCTTTTTCCTTGTTAAGCATTTGTTTCTTTCCTTATTGCTTTTGACTGGAAATAATTACAACTGTGATTTTATAACTCTGCAAGACTGCCTCCTGCCCAGATATTATCTTAAGGTTTCCAATAGTGGGAAATGCTGCAGCAGACCTTCCATGCATTTGTCTGTCTGCTGTTTAATAAGCCAGTGCCACAACCCCCTCTTCCCAAAGTGCAGCCACTGCAGTTGAGGAGAATTAAAAGCCAGTTACAGACTTCCCAAGTATCTATGGCAAATACAGCTTATTAACTGCTAGTGAGTGAAAAATGTGAGCATGGCCATCTGTAAGAGCTTGCAGCCCTCTTGGCTTTTCCCATACTCACTGTTGACCTTAGAATGATGTCATTTCTGGTAAGGATGAGGAGTCAAAGGGATTTTACAGCCTCCTCCCTGCCCTTGATGTGTAACCTGAGCATTACTTAGTCTCAGCACTCCATGGGCAGAATGTTGTTCAAATACAAAATCACCTTCAGATTTTAGGTGGATTTACATTTATTTTATTGACCATTTTAGAAATGGTCATAAAAGTGAGAGATGTCGAGTAAGGTGCTCATGAAGATGAATGCAACAGGAAAGCATGGCTTGTTTGGCGGTGCTTGATCTGTAAAACAGGCAGTGTTACACCAAAGTCTTAGGTATCAGAAAGACCTGAGCCATCTGTTTCTGCCAGCTCCTATTTCCTGCAGAGAGAGCATACTGTAGGTTTAACACAAGAGAGCAGTTAGTACTTGCTCATAATAAGCCAGCTCCTTGGGCAGCAGTGAAAGCAGCACCAGCTCTGTTGCAGTCTAACTTCTGTGCAAACACTTGTAATAACCCACTGCCTAAGCATGCCCAGGCAACGTGATGAAAAAAACCAAGCAATCACCCTTTCTGTGCTCTTGCTCCCACTGTTGTTTCCAGCAGTGTGGCCAAACAAACGGTAGAAATTTTTGCTAAGTAATGTGGGTGCAAAGGGAACGCAGCTCGGATGTCCACAAATTGTCACAGACTGGAAGTCTATATATAGCTGTGTTTGCCAATCACTGTGCTCGTCCGTGTGTTGATACTGAGCTTCCCAAAGCAAGTGGCCTCACAGGAGGATCGAATGCATGGAGAAGGTCCAAGAATTGTTGTATCTGTTCATACCAAGTTGCATTTGGGAAGGTCATCACTTTTCTGTGAAAGTGAAAAGATTGACTCCTTCCTAGTGGCTCCTCAGCAGTGAGATGAATTCCTATAAATTTCTAGTATGCAGCTGAGTTAACACTTTGTACAAATACACAATATAGGTGATACTCTGAGTTCCTTTTTTCCTTCTATCAATGCTAAAGCATCTTCCTAATTCCTCTGTTGTGTATATATGGCACTGTTTACTCCTTGAGAAGCAAACATAAAAGCAGTTTAAGTAATCCACTGTGGCTGTACTTCCCTACTATCCAAACGAAGGCTGTCTAGTGTAACACTGAAAAGGTCTTCCTCTAAGGACAGTAAAGATAGTCAACTTGCCAATCCAGCCTTTTATGGAAACTAGATATCCAGGTGGCTTAAACTATGGATTTGAATTTAAGTTCCAGATTTCCTCACAATCCAGAAGATGGAAGTATTTTTTCTTTTTAGCAAATCTTTACGGATGCCCTTTTGTTATGCTCTGAAAAGTTATTCATGAAAGTACAGAGTTCTGTAAGGCTATTTATGTAATTTGTTGCCCTGGTTCACTTTTCTGCCTTATAACTGTGAAACAGAACATCTAAATCTACCGGTTCATTATGTTTCAGGACAATAAAAATGTAACTAGGACAAATATTTCCAAAATCCATCCAAAATTTTTTCAGCTGTTCTTTACAAATTGCATACTTGTGTCTTGCAGGTAAGTCATTTGGTCCCATCAGATTTCAATTTGCACTGCAATAGGAGCACACCTTAAAAATGCTGAAATTGAGATCTTCTCTTTCACTGCTAAAATTCTTTCACCTGGGCTGAGGTCCATATCATGCGTTCTCTTGTCATAATGTAAATTCCTGAATCCTTCTGTTTCTGACACGGGTTCTGGCTATTTCTTGTTTGTGTATTGTATTGAGGTTTGGCCTGTCATAAACAGCACTGTTTCTGTAAGCTTCAGTGCAAATAAAACTTCTCACTCTTTTGTTTGTGGTACTCCACAGAGGATGCTCCGGAGTCTCCCTCTGGCCCCAGTTCCCCAAAAGTTGCCCTGCTTCCACCGGTGTTGAAGAAAGTTCCTTCTGATAAAGAAAAGGATGGTCAGAGCAGCCCCTCAGTCAGATCCTTTTCTCAAGAAGGTAGGAGTATTGGTATAACTTGTTCCAGCATGCCAGTCTTCTAGTGAAATTTGATGTGTCATTGTCCCCTGATTTGTTTTCACTTGGAAGGAAAGAGGGTTATTCTTTTCAAGGTGAAAAGAGCAAGGAAAATGTATCTGGTCACCTATTCAGCATCTCCTCCACCCATCTTCCTTTGATCAAATCAAGTGAAAGAGGAATCCCTTGGTATTAACAATATAACGGAACAATTAAGGGACTCTTGTGTATTATTTATGGTTAGTTTGGTCTGAACTAAGATTCTGATTGGTATTGGTCACACAGTAATGTGAAATGCAGCTCTGTGGTTCAGCATGTTTCCAGGGGAACAGCCACGGCTTTTTTCCTAGCAGCCAGCCTGTTGCTCTGTTTGTGCTCCTCCCTTCTGTGAGGTCTCTGCGTGTGACTGAGCTCACCTCCTTCTCCTCAGGCAATGAGTCTCTGTGTGCCAGAGCAAGGCTTGGTACCTTTTATACACAGCAGTAGGCTGCTATCTTCTCTTTGCTGATTTTCATGTGTGCACTGGATTTCTACTTTTGCTGATGCATTTTCTTGCCCACAGTTGGCTCTTAAAAGAGCTAAGGCTTCCTCTGATAGCATAGGATATGTGGAGAAGTAGTCACAGAAATATTGCTCAGCACGGTTTTAGCTGGCACAAGTGATGATGTTTGAAATCTGGGCGTGAGACCTTTTTTCCTCCTGGGTCTCTCCTCGAGAAAGACATCCAAGGTGATTCCCTTTCACTGAAGCTGTGAAACAAAGGGGTGCCTTTTCACACTCCTACAGCAGATTTTCATAGTGTAGAATGGGGACAAACGAGTTGAGGCAGCTACGTAACGCTGGGTTGTGAAGGCTGAGGAGTTGTGCTGCTCACAAAACCCACTGCCACACTTTAGATGAGAGGAGGGGCAAAGCCATCCCTAAAGCAGGGTGATCCACAGGTACATTTTGAGAAGCTTCCCTCTTTCTGTCCTTAAGCTTCCATTTTCTTTATGAAACTACTTGCCTCACAGTCTGGGTGTTGTGCTGCTTGGAAAATTGTTGCATTGGTGGCTGTGATTTGGTGACTGCATGTCAGCACATGTGGGGTATTTGTTTTGTTTCTCACTTCAGCCACCTGTATGATGGTACAGGGCTGCTCTTGTGCCATAAAGGTAGCCCAGCAGAATCCACTCACTAGCTTGTGTAGAGCTAGCAGGACTCAAGACACCCAAGAACCTCTGCTGTGTCTGGAAAAGGGCTGAGTATTCAGATGATCCATGTTGCCAAAAGCAACAGAAGTCAGACATTGTGCTTTTTTACCCCTTGCTCCCTTAAACCTTTCCAGACAAATTAGCCAAACACAGGATTTTCTATTTGGCTCTACATTGCACTGTACAAATTTTATCCATAATAGTTTAAACTGGCTGAAGCTGGATTTCCAGGCCCTTAAGGAGCTGCTGTGCTTTGCATAATATTGGTTGGGAAAGAGTAAATTCTATTTCTTTTATTTTTTATTCCTTTTCATGTTTTCTTTTTTCTTCATTACTACTCTGCTTCCTCACTCAGTCATTTCTCTGTCCTTCCTTTCTGCGTCTCTTCAGGCTAGCATGTTCAATTTATTTCTGCAACTGGTAAATCACTGCAAATCTGTCTTACTTAGTAAACAAAATTATATCTCCTGTGAAATAAAACTACAAATTAGATGATACTTGATTATAAAATCACTTTATGTTGATGACTTTAACTGTACTTTGTGGGACAATCTCCAAATACACCTCTTTGCACTGTGCAGCTGTAAGATCAGGCTGCAGTTACCAACATACCCAAATATCTGGGCTACATTTAAGCAAGCATCTGGCAATGCTTACTGATTACTACTCTTTGAATAATTGATTAAATGGGTTGGATAAGTGAAATTATTCATATTACTTTCTGTACGTGGGCCTACAGAACAGCTTAGCAGTATAAATGAATCCTTTTCCTTGCTAGAGCTAACAGGAGATTGTCAAAAAAGAGATGCAGCTCATGACTGTGCCAAGCCATCTGGCAGCGTGAAAACCACTCCGGGGCAGTATTCTACCAGTGCAGAAGAGGAAGCTAATGTGCTTGGGCAGAGGAAGGCACAGCCAACTTCTGGTTAGAAGTTTTCATTTCTCATCAGGATGGTGCTTGATAACTGGCACTAACAATTGTTAAGAAACGGTAATAGCAAAGAAGCCACAGAAGAGTGGGGGTTTGTCATTGGATTATGAGAAAGCTAAAAATCTCAGGGGATTCTATTTATCTTTCTGTCCCCATGGGATTTACATGGTGTGAAAAAATTCCCAGAGAAAAAAATGCATGTGCATTTTTCCTTTGTGGCAACACCAGTGACCAGTGCCATCTAGCACACTGCAGAGGAGAGCTCACTACAGTCTGTGATTGCTCAGTGCAGCAGCACAGGCACCCTGCCCTGTAAGCACACTGCAGGTAGGCTGGCTGCTGCTTGGTGTGCTTGCACACCTTTCCTTTCCAAGATCATGCACTTTAGTATTTCAAAATACATTTCAGCTTGAATATTGTTAGTGCCAGTTTCAGTACATCACTCGCAAAACCATTTGAGAACTGGGTAAATCAGGTTAGTTATTATTACTTCAATTTTCAGTTGCATAAGCAAACAAAAACACCACCAAAAGAACCCAACCCAGCACTGTGCTGCATTTAGGAGCAGCTTTGGCTTACAGTGAGCCCATTCAGTAGGTTATAAAAATGTTTCATTGCTCTATGTGCTTTTAAAATATAAAAAGTCCTGTTCTCAAATGGTACATGTTTACACGTGTTTCTTTGCATCTTAACTGATTTATTTAAACAATTGCTTAAAATTACTTTTTATCTGAAGTATTTTAATTGGGTATTTGAACATCTTCTGCAACTCCATTTACTCACAGTTTTGCTATTTATAAGACATCACCTATCCTTTTTGTAACATCCTCAGCCCAAAATTTATAAATTCTTCATACTGTAGAATCAAACTTAGTCCATCCAAACTTAGAATGTCCCCTCCCTATCGTAATCAAAGTATTATATTTTAGTTCATTCTAAGATACCTCTCTGATAAAATAAGTTTCAAAAGCTGAGATTCTGCCATAGACTGAGACAGGTCACCTGTGTATGGTTTCATCAGGGCAAGGATAAGCTCTCCTGGCAGAAGCCTGCTTGCACTAAGTGGACTTAAATTCCTGGTGTATTATTCAGTCATTTTTGGGGCAAACTACTTGCCTAGATTTATCAGGCCATAAGCTAAAATGGCTGCTGCAGGATGTGTTTTGGGTTTTGTTCGAAGAGTCAAGGAAGGCCAAACAAAGGCCAGGTAATTACTAGGAGGTACTGGTGTCAAAAATGACTCAAAAAATTTCCAGGCACCTGTTTCTTTGAAAAGCAGCGGTGTTTTGGAAGGTGGAAATGCCTGAATATTTTTTACAGGATTTAGGTATCATAATCCTCTCTAATTCTATGAAATGGCTTTAAAAACCTTTCTCAAAATCCTTTCCTGTTTCCCAACTTGCAAAGCTAGGATAAGACTGCAGTGGGTGTGTAGCTGCTGGCCCTCATTTTGTCACAAACTTTGACTAGTGCAGTTGAGGAAATGGGTATTTTGGGCTCAGGAGAGCTATTGGTCTGCCTCAGGATCCTTCTCTGCATTTCCCACATTCCTGTCAGTCCCTAACACAGCCTGCCACAATTAGAAATGGCCACAGAATGGTCAGTGACAGGCTGCTGCTGTGGCTGGAGGTGTGTGCCTGTGACAGCACAGGCTGTCCCTTGCAGCACTGAGGCTACAGGTGAGTGGTACGTGGGGAAGGACAGGTGGTACCATGGCCACAGTGGCTGCTGGTGCCTCGTCAAGAGAGGGATTCACAAAAGTGGTCAGGCACAAGGACCAGTGTGAACCGAAGCCAGCCATCCTTACCTGAAATAGTGGAACAAAGAAGATCTTGTAATGGCAACATCTAATTTTTGGGGGGTGAAGTGAGGTGACTTGCAACAAGGTCACACTTAAGGGCCACTGAGTGTTTAAAGTTTCATTTTAAGTGCAAGTGTGAGATTTCTAAAGCTATCAATCCATGGATAAGGTTGCCCTGGTTGATGTATATAACCCTCTTGTTACCATAGCAGTAACCACTGTATTGGATCAGGAATCTTAACAAGGTTTTACAACCTTCTTTCCAATTTATTTCAAAGCTTATAGGTTTGGAGAAAACCATGGCTTTACAGAGATTTTAGAGTGCTGGGTGAACAAAATGAGTACTGTTTGCATTTAGATTGTGGGAAGTGGGTATACCCTCCTGCTTTCCCCATTCCCAAGCACAGCAAGGTGCAGAGCCTGTGGTCTCCTCTGGAAGAGCCATGGGTGTCCCTTCTATCAGGGAACAGGGAGGCCATTGAGACCTGGCTGTGTAGTGAGGCAGGGAGAAGCAGTTTGGGTAATTTGGATGCCAAGGTGAATGTCTGTCCTGATCAGAGCGGCTGAGTCAAAAGGGAGGATATAGATGTGTCCTGCTAGGGAGACAGGCCTGCCTGGGTTGTACACCACTGGTCTGAGGGGTGCCCAGCAGAGATATTCACCTGAACAGTCAGGAGTGCACTGTTTGAGATCCATCCCAGCTGGAAAAAAGAATGCTGTTCTGATTCGGAAGTGGGGTGATGAGAAGAAAATCTCCAGGCCTTTTCTAACTGTAATGTTTATCCATGTCACAGTGAAGTACTAAGTGTCATATTTTAAGTTTGCCTGTTTGCCAGCCAACAGTGGAATAAAGCTTTCTCAAACTCTCTTTCCTCTCTCACCTTTTCCTGGCCTGAAGAATTAATGGACCTATGCTACTCCTATTAGTGCAAATGAATTCAGCGGGATCAGGAGCAGGTCCCATGTGCAAGAATGGCTTTTTTTATTGTTATTTTTTCTTCTTCTCCTTCCTCTCTCTTCTACAATCATTAATAAGACCTATTTCTGTTTTATGCAGCTGCAAAAAGAAGCCCTGGGCAGCAGTCTCATGAGTTCCAGGAACTGAAGCAGAGGTCCTTAAGTAAAGATGGCCATCAGGGAAGCAAGTCCAGTGACTCTGGCGAAGAAGCAGATAAAGATTTTATTTTTGTTTAGCAATCAGTACAAGTGCTTTGTAGCGCAAGAGCTTTTTATAACAATTGGGGTTCAGCAATCAACAGCCCTTTTAGTCAGCTGCTCTTTCACCACAGGTACATTTCCATGCAGGAAACCTGATCTTCCAATCCTGATTTACAGTACACTTGGCATTGATTTGGTCCTTAATTTCTGGTCTGTACAATGCAGACATTCCTTTCCATGCCTTTCCCTAAAGCCAGCCATTCTTTCATGTATTCTACTTGAATTTCTCTGAAGCAGCTACAAAGAGTGCCCTGCATTAGGGCATTTAGAAAGCAAAGCAAATTAACTGGACGCTGTCTTACACTAATACACTGTACAGCAGGTAATGTGTTGTACTGCTGAATGTAAATGTGTCAGATCTGCACGTGACTTACCTATAAATATATTCTTGCGGTATGCAATTGCACATTGTAATTATATTAAAAGAGCACACTAATAAAATAATTTGTATAGATTATATATATTAAATGCTTGGGTATGGTTTTTACATTCTCCCATAGGGAGCTTCTTTCTTCCTGTTCTCCTACTGTACATAAAGCTCCAACGCTTACATTTGTGTACCGTCTGAAAGCACAACAGAGGATTTGGATTACATATAATCATGGTATGCTTCCACATTCGTATATTAATGTATATAGTTGATTGGAATGAGGGCAATTGAAATTTTATTAATATTGGTGTTTTCTAGAGGCCTTCCTCAGTTCTGTCTGCATATTAGCTTCCTTTCAATGTGTAATTCTATGAGAAACATAGTTCGACATCTGTAAAAACATTTCAGCTTTTGAGGGAGGGGATGCAAATTTCACAGCTACCCACTTACATTACAGGTTGAAGGGATTTTATTCATATGTATATTTGTAACAATAAAAAAAAAGATTTTACAACTGAAATACTAGTCTTTGTTCTTACAGCACTGTTTGTGGTCTGGTGGTCTCTGCTCTTTGAATGCTGATGTTGGGTCGGGTAGGCAAAGTGTGCAGTTAAGACAAAACCTGTAAAATTTTTCTGCTTTTAGTAAAGTGCCTGTTCCAGCTGGAAGAGACAAATACACATCATTATAAAACTGCTGAAGGAAGATCTCTTTGCTAATCTCCTCTCTTGGAATCTTTAGCAAAGTAGCCTTCACGTGAGCCAGAAACACTCCCTATCTAAATTCTCAATTTTGGTCCAAGAGGACACAATAAAATTGGTTTGGCAACTCTCTCCCAAGATCAATTTCCCTGGCCCTTTCTATGGCTTTTTAACCAGACAAAAATCCTCAGATTGCCTGTCTGATGACCCTCTGTCTGATCCCTGTGCACATGCCTGCTATTGCCACTTCTCCTATTGCAGCAGAAAGGGCTGCTAAGTCAAAACTGAACGTCTTAGAAGCACTTGGTAGAGGTTTGCATGTCAAAAATAGGCCACAAGGCTGTGGGAAAGAGGTCCTGAAGGCTGGGGGTTCATACCTGGGATTTGCAGAGTCTTGAAACGATGCATTTGTCTAAAATCATTAAGAGAGAGTTCTTCATATTCACATATATACTCTTGATTTATATGGCATCGGTAAGAACAAAAGACAAATTGCAAAGGAAAACTTGAAATATCTGTATTAGAAATGAAAATTAATTTAGTCATAAATAAACTGCAATTTTATTCCTATAGGACATGGAAAAGACAACTACCTGAGAAGTGTAAGTATGCAAGAAGGGTTGCCCTAATTAATGGGTTTGTGAATTAAAGAAAATTATAGCAAGAGTTGTGGTATTAATTAAGACAAAAATTAAAAATAGTCTCTAACTTCCAGAGCAGTTAGTTGCTGAGAATTTCTTAGCTGTGCTTGATGTCCTTCTTGTCAGTCATCTGAGATACTGTTCTGGTCCTGCTGTGAGAAATCAGAGCAGTAGTGTGTGCCCATCACCCTGGTATCAGTAAACCAAAGACAGGGATGTCTCAAATGCTGTGGACAAAATGTGGTTTTGCTGTTAAGAAGAAGAAAAGCTTTAGTGCTGTAACATTTGTTTGCTGGAGTATGAAGGATTTCATTAGACAGCAGTGTTTTTCCATATTAGTAATGGAAAGCCATTCCAGTACTTATTCCAGCCATCAATGTGTTGTGGGCAGGCTGAGTGGTGGAGAAAGAACTTTAGGGGAGTGATAGTGAGAGCTCTTGAAGACCTGGGGTTTGGCTTTTTGTGTGTGAGGCTTTGGGTGTGGGTAGGAGTGATGGTTTTCATTTCTTTTCTGTCTTTCTGCCTGGCGTGTCCAGCACTATCAGCCCGACTGCCAAGAATGCATGTTGCATCCAGAGCACCCCTTTTGTACCTCTTCTGCATCTAAGAAATAGTGACTTTTATTTTCAGTATCTTGAGCTCATGCAGGCCATGGCTAAGTGCCAGTGTGTTTCAAGAAAGGAACAACCACTCTACCATGGTGCCAAGCCAAGCTGGGAGGTTTCAGGGGTACACAGCTCTGCAAGGCATGGAAGGTACTGCCTTTCCGTGAGCTGCAGGCCCTCCAAGCGGGTGTGTGGGTGGCAGAACCCTCCTTTCTCTTGTTTCCTCCCTGCTGCCTGAGCTGCCCTGTGGGTGGTCCCCTGTGATCCCTGCCTTTCCCGGCCCATGCGCTGCCCTGGAAGGGTAAGGGGCAGGGCCAGAAGCCACGTTCAGCTGCTTTGGTGGGCTGCCAGTGGCAGAGATCCTGGGAGCTCCACAGAGATCGCGAGTGGTGGTACCACTGAGGGAAAGGGCTGCTACTTGTTCTCCCAAGGCATCCATAGTGTCTTGGAGTACCAACTGTGCTGGCAGCAGTGGGAGCGGAGTTTGGCATGGGAGCGAGGAGAAGTGGCGTGTGTCCCAGGCATGCTGCTGGCCTTCCTTTTGCAGCTGAGAGTGTCTCCACAGTGCCGTGCTGTGCAGTCTGGTTGCATGGCTCAGCGAGTAGGTGAGGTTGTGTCTGACACGATGACTTGGTCTCTGGGCCATGGCTGGTGTCAGGCAAGATGGCAGCTGTGTGTTGCCTTCACTGTATTTAGGGGTGGCAGCATCTGAGGTGGCAGCAAGGCCCTCTGCTTCCCCCCATGCACACAAGCACTTGTACTGTGTGAGCAAATGAGGGAAGGACCAGCAGCCTTGGTCACCCAGTTAGGAATGCTGCCCTGGAAGGGGTCCTAGCACCAGCATCTCAGTTCAGAGCTGCACCCAACTGATCCACCTTTGGAAAAAAGGGTCAAGAAGCTCTCCTGGAGGCAGCTGCTCTTCTCTTTTCTGCTCTTAAACCTGGTTTTTATGTTTTGCCATCAAAGAATTTAACACGTGATGTACATAGTGGGAGTGCCTCCCTCTCTGAGAGGCACTGGAGAAGGGCTGTGGCTGCCTGCCAGGCACCAGTGTGAACTCAGGCAGCTCTCTACCACAGCTGCAGGACCTACTTCCCACTCCCTGCTAAAAGAGGTTAAAATCTGACTGATAAATTTTGAGCTTTTTAAAGTATTCCCTGATGTGCAGTAACAACAGTAAATAGCTGCTTCCTAAGATGGAAATTGCAATCATCTTAAATCTTCGCTCTCCACCAGAGCCAGCCAGCCAGGCTGAGATGATTTGGGAATTAATGTGGCCCATTAGTCACAAATCTGCACAATCCACCACACTTAGCTGAGAGCTGTCACCAGCATGAGCTCTCGCCACCGCTGCTTATTAATTGATTAATGTGGAGATGACTTCTCTCTCCTGTTGCAAAGAAAAAAGGTACTGAGAATAATTTTTGGGAAAATACCAGAAGGCTCTACTGCTGTTTGAAACCCATGTGAGAGCTGTGCTGCTTTCTTCATGCCCAGTGATGCTAATGCTGGGTGGGCTGTGCCTGAATCCCACCTCTGGAGATAATCCTCCGCTTGTGCTGAAGCTCTGGTAAGGTTTTAGGTACCAACACTGTCCATTGCTTCTCCTGGAGCCATGGCCCAGAGGATCTCATGACAAACAGCACAGGTGAGTAACAGAGATTATCATTTAGTGCTGGACCCCTGCTGATCAGACCTGGAAGGCAGAGCAGCCTTTCCCTATCCTAAGAAAGAGCCTGTAAATGGGGAGGATGAAAATCACAACATAAACACGTGGTGCCAACCTTCTTCCTTCTAAAGTAGGAGCTCCCCATCCTGGAAATAAGGGATCAAAGCAAGATCTGCCAGGCACCTTTACAGCTTTTCTACTCACCTCTGTGCCCATCCTCCTGCAGTCCCTCATGCCTCCCCCCAACATGAGCATCTCGCCAGCACCACAGCAAGTGCCTCTAAAGCCACCTGAGCCATCCTCCACTACTGTCCAACATTTCCAATGCCTCCTGACCACAGGCAGGGCAGAACCCCATAGCAGCTGAGGTGTCTTCCCCCGGGGGCAGAGAGGGGTGTGTTCATTTTTGGTTGAGAGCAACAAGCTTCACCAGACACTGCGCCCTCAGGCCATGATGGCACCTTGTTTCACCAGGCACTGCCAGTGACTGGCAGCTTTAAATGCTGCTCTGATCATTGCACATGGAAATCTTTTCCTTTGCTGAAACTGAGATTTCTCCAGCTGTGACAGGGAGATTTCCAAACTTGAGAATTTGCTGGCAATGTCAAGACTTCTGTGGATGTGGTCACGGAACTCCCACCATCTCATGTCACCCATCCTGATCCCTTGAGACACAGAAATGGGTGGAAAACTGCCTGGAGCACCTCAGGCAAAGGCTAAGCTTATCCTCTCGGGGCTGCTCCTCATTTTGGCACAAGGCCAGTCTGTAACAAAGGCAGAAGGTCTGGAGGTGATGAAGGTATTACATCATCCTAGAGGCAGTGGTTTGGTTTAGTTATTAACTTTGGCTATTTATATAGTTACTTATTTATTTTGTGTTAGAGAATTGCTGAAAGGCTAAATACTCCATGGTTGTTTTTCTGAGACTTTGAGAGGAGGAGCTGAGTGGTGCCAGCTTCAACAAAGGCTCCTGAAACCCAGTGGTTGCTGGCAAAGGACGTGTGATGTGCCCTTGGGATCTGCACAGAGTTTGTGTGTTCAGAGACCCGGGAACAGGGTGAAGAAATGCAAAATTGAGGCCTCAGGATGATCTGCAGAGTACAGAAACAAATCAAATAGTGTAAAAGTTGATAGCAAGTCCCTAGAAAGCAGCCTGGTGGGGGGCTGCATTCAAGTGCCCCTTGCGAATGTGAGACGCCCCAGAGGTGCCAGGGTCACATGGGGTGAAGAAAGGAGAAATCCCAGCTGATGGAAAAAAGCTGGTGCAGAGCAATGGCAGAGCTCCTTATAAAACTCTCTTTTCCTCTGAGTTTGGGACAGAACTGTCCATTCTCCATCAGCACGCAGCCAGGAACAAGGTTGTCCTTGGGATGAGGCACTTGCTTGGGCAGGAACCAGGACCAGGCTGCCAGCTCAGCCCCTCCCTGGACCATCTCACCCGTGGTTGCTCCTGGTGCATCAGGAAGACCTCACAGGGGCAGGGGCTGCGACTGAACTGGGGGTGCAAATTCCCTCCATGCCAAGTGCCGAAGAGAAATCGCTGTGAGAGCAACAGTGCTCATCAGCACCAAGAAGATGAACAATGAGACCCTGTATTTTCAAGCAGAGAGAAACAATCTGAGTCTCTGCACGACAGATGAAGGAGAAAATACATTTTTTTTCGCAGGTGTCATTATCAGGACTGCATTATTACAGGACAATTTGTTATGCTGTATCCCACAGCATAAGAGTCTGAAGAGGCTCCTGCAGACAGAGAAGTTTCTTCCCAATTAGAAAGCCACTCTGCCTTTGACACCTCTACATCAGCTGTCCTAGGGATTTAGTAGATGCAGGTTCCAAGTACCCATGTTTTCCCTGCGTGGAAAAGCAGATATGCTGCCATGGGCCCTCCCAGCCTTGTGTTGAGGTCTTTGCCCTGATGCCACTGTGCTGATGGTGCTTTGGCAATTTGTGATGAGTTCTGCCAGCTGACCCCAAACCCAATCCTTCAGAGCCTGTTTTTTCTGCTTTTCCAGTAAGTTGAACTGAGGAGAAAAAAGCTGCGTGGGAGAAAGAGTATTTAATTAGATTGATACCGGCCAGGGACAGCAGGAGAGGGGCTGCCAGCTTGGCAAATCCAATTTGGTTTCATTGAATGGAGGAGTAAAGTTAACTCTGTAATCTCTGTTTAGCATCGTTCCAGGGATGCCTACTTCCTTTCCCATTTGCTTAGGTGGGTAAGACCCTGTGGAGGGTAGAGTGCTGTGGAGGCTCTACAGCCTGGGCTTTATTTGTCCTAAATTAAATTCCAGCCAAAGACTGAAATTATGAAAGTCATTAGCTGTAACTGAAACTGCAGTCCCTGTCTGGGTAATCTCGGGCAGCATGCAGCTGTGGGAAACATCAGCTTTTCCTTTGGGAAATCTCTTCTTGGATCACTTCTGATGGCCTGAGTCCTGACCCCTCGTTTTCAGCGTAATCCATGTGGGAAGAGGTTGGCTGCTTTCCTAAAACACTCAAGGGATCCTATTGCTGGTCCAAAATGGAGAAGAGGACTGAAGCTTCACAGTTTGGGTGGTTACACATGGGAAGGCTGGAAAAACCTTAAAGGCCTTAGTGGGAATCTGTGGATGGGAACATCTGTGGGATGGTAGTCTTTGTGTCACACCACATCTGTCAGTACCTGACCTGAACAGTCATTGCAACCTCTTTGCACCCTGAAACCCACACACTTTGCACCACCTGAGCCAGAAACATAGAGCCAGCATCTAGCCTGGCACAGGAATGTGGGATTTGCTGGGCAGAAGGAGGGAGTGGAAGTGGGGGAAAAGGAAGGGGCAAGAGAAGGGCACCCTTGTTGGAAGGTGGGGTTTGTGGTCTGCCGCTAAGAAGCAGCTTGTACCCATCTGAGGCTGGGTTGGAGAGGAGAGTCTGTTTCTTTTCTGCAGCAGACAGCTTCATCTCTGGCTTGACTTTCAAGCAATGGTAGGGGGTTTCACTGACTCTATAATTTCCACTTTGATTCCTTTTCAGCTTGCCTTTTGTCTGCTTCTACAGCATTTTCCTTCGCTGGGATGCTCACAGCCCCCTTGCTGGGCAGCGATGCATCATCTCCACCCTCGGCAGCCCCAGCTGTGTGACCTCATCCCACACAGCAGCTCAGCTGGCACGCTCGCCTCCCACCACTCTGATACAAATCAGGGCCTGGGGAAAGTGGGGCACACTGAGGAGCCAGACTGGGGCTTTCTGCAGGACCCAAACTATCTGCAAAACACCTTTTCAGGGCAGGATGAAATGCTAATGGTTGCTAGTGTTGCACCTCCTCGGTGTCTACTGTCAGTGCAAAGCTGAGGGAAGCTGAAGCCATTTGATGAGGAAAATAATTACCATTTATCTGTGTCTGCACCTATTTGGAATTTTCTTCTGAAAAGGAGAGGAACAACGTTGTGTCACAAATTCAGATATTTGGTTTGGTTTTTTGTTCCCTATTCTGTTCATGGAAACCTAAATGTTTCATTTTACTTCAATACTTTGAGTCTGGCCTGAAGAATGAGGCATTTGTCAGCTGCCCCTTATTTCTGTTTCCAAATCAGCAATCTGCACTTTTATCCATGTTTTCCCATTTACAGTTGCTTGATTAAGCCTTTCTACAAAGTCAGCCCAGCCTGGGGTTTGGCCACATGCTCCTTATTTTGCTCTTTACTTGGGAAAAATTGCCATTTATTGATTGATAATCAATATCAGTTAAATAATACAGCATTGCTGGTGTCCTCAGCTGGAGGGCTCCCTGACCCAGAGCAGGGTCAGGCAATGGTTGTGTAAATGCTTCCAGCCTCAAGGAAGCACATTCATTTAAGAGCCAAATGCCTCTGTAGTTGGGGTGGATGCACTTGCTGCTTTTTTTTTAAAGCTTTTCAAAACACAGATATGAGATCTTCAACCTTGAGGATTACTGTAGAGTGCAAGGCTGAAGCCAAAGTCCTTGATCAAAAGCCTTCATTACTCTTTTAAAATACTGCCTACCTTTCATTCTTATTTGTTCCTCTAAGGAAATAAGCCAAGTCCGAGTGGTTGCCGAGTTTGGTAAGTGAACTGCACACACAACAGCTATCTTCAGTGTGTTGCTGTAATACTAATGCCAATAGATCCACAGTTCAAGATGCTCCTCAAATTTGGTGTTCCACAGAAAGTCCTGCTGGATGGGTAAAATTTGCTCTGAGCTGTGTTCTGTTTAGTTTGTTTGGGTTTTTTTTCTTGTTCAGGATTTACTGAGTCACCTAAAGCAATTGGAGAAGCTGAACCCATTTTAGCCAGGCAGCAGGATGGCCACATCCTCACTGCAGGCTGGGATTTTGCTCAGTTTACCTGATTCCAGTCACTTTGAGCTAAATTTTGCAATTCCACCTCTAAGAGCCCTAAATCCATTTTGTGCAATACATTAGGTGGGGCAGAGCAGCTAAGCTGTGCATCTATGGGATGGCCCCTATAGTGTATTTCACTGGGGGTAGCAAAGGCATAGCTGGTGCAAGCAGAAGGGGAATCCATCATCTCTACTCCTTTTCCCCCGTTTGCCAGTGTGTTCTGCTGCTGTGTGAAATCAAAACCTCTCTCTACCATCACTGAGAGTGCATGGGAGGACAAGGATGCTCAGAGGGATGGACACATATCATCCACATCCACAGGTTCTTGTGAGAGCCCATAAAGATTTAAGGTCCTTCTTAATCTCCAGCCTGGACCTAGTTTCACTGGAGTTGTGTGAGATGCTGAATAAATATGGGTAGTTTAAATAAGATGTCACTTCTGCCTGCTCTTCCTCCTGTGAGAGCATGAGGGAGAACCAGCTATAAGGAGCCCCTTTCACTGCCCTGAGCTTTGCTTCCAGTCCCATAGAACCTCACTGTCTCCATGCCTGTCTAATGTCAGGGTGCTTCTCCTTGAAAAATATTTCAAAACATGGATAATATTTCCTCTTAAGTTAGTTTTGTTATAAATATTTTTTTTGTAAGAAACCAGTTGTCACAATCATACTACCAAGGGACCTTGTTGCTTATCAGCCATGGTGGTGGTTTCCAAAGCCAGGTTACAAACCACACTAGAAACTGATGGACTTCTCTTTCCTAGAAACCTGGATCAGGATGCTCCCTGTCTGGAGCCCATGGCCTCTGGATTGTGGGAAGACAGACATGGCCAAAAAGTGATCTTCATGCCATGGAGCAGTGCCGGGTGACCTCATCCCACACAGGAGCTCAGGCAGCTCCCATGGGGCACATGAGGCCACCACTGCCAGGGAGCCATGGTGGGAAACACTGGGAAGTAGAGACTGCAGGAAAGATTCCAGGGGGAAGCCCTCACCTGGGGGCCAGGAATGCCTTTTGGTAGTGAGGCAAGGACAGATGACAGAGAAACCTGTGGAGTGATTCTGGTCATGCCTGCAAGGGTCTTGGGCAGGTGTCCCCTAAAAGTTTAGACTTTCCCACATCTTTACCTAATGAGTTCCTCTCCCATGCTGGTGTCCCCATCTGAGCACTCTCAGGGGTGCTTTTGGCCTTGCCATTGCATTGAGATCTTGATGATCACTTTTCTGAGGCACAAAGATGATCCCAGGCTGAGGGATCCCAGGCTGATTCCAGGGAATCCCCGCGTTGAGCCTCTCCCATGCTGCTGTTTAAACAGGTCAGCTTTACAGCATCTCCTTTTTCTCTGCACACTGGAAAAGCTGGATATCGCTGTGTGATCTCTGTTCTGATCTCCTTAAAAGAATGTGATTTGCAGACCTCATATTTCCTAAGTAAAACACAACTCTTAGTTCTTCAGGGGTTTTTTTTCCCCCTTCAGATCAAATAGGAACATGCTCAGTGAGTGAACAACAAATACTTTTAAAAAGACTTCTGCTTCTGAGAGACTCTCTAAAGCAGTCGATATGTGCATAAAATTGAAGTATGTATATATTGAATCAAAGGCAACCTGGAAAAAACTGTCTGTAAGGGGTCTCAAAGGACATAATGATTCTGGGAGCACATATGGAGACACACAGCCCAGCCCTCGGTGCGGAAATCACTGCAGGTGAACACACACGTGATATTCAAATCAAATCTAATCCTAAACAGGGCCACCATGAATGTGATGTTCTATCAGTGCTAAGACCTTGAACCCCACGGTTTCTTCTTTTGATTAGTATTATAGGAGGAAGAGGGTGAAAGTTTCTGCCCATCTTCATTCTGTGGCTCTTCATTTCGGTGAGGGAAATCCTCCTGATGGCTGTGAGGGATGGGAAGGTGAGAGAACTCTACCTGCTGCTGCTCTGCTTTCATAAACCGAGAGAGTTACAAGTTTTAGAAAACTCCTTCCCCCCCACCGCCCTTAAGTTTACTACTTCTCTGAAGCCTCACATTTCCCTCCGGCACTTCTGCCTGCGTTCGGGGAGATTTAAAACTTTAAAGGTCGTTCGCAAGCGGCGCACGGCTCTTCCCAAGCAGGGGCTGCGGCGTCGGGCTCGACGGCTGGGCT
>VZRJ01010085.1:2850320-2932547 GCA_013397565.1 Ptilonorhynchus violaceus
CTGGGCAGAGCCTGAGCTGCCGGGCGGGGGCTGAGGGCCGGCAGCAGCACCATGGAGAGCGGCGCCGAGGGCCGCCTGGACGCCGCCGCCTTCCTCGGTGCCTGGCGGCGCTTCGACGCCGACGGCAAGTGGGGACACGCGTGGGGGGAGCCGGCTGAGGGGCGTGGGTGGTGCCTGTCCCGGTGGGTGCCACGCAGGGACGTGCCCGTGCAGGTGGGACGCGGGACCGCCGGGTGGGTGCCCGTGTGGGTGCGGGTGCAGTGCGGGTGTCTGGGGTGCTGCACACGGGGCTGGGTGCCTGCGCGAGTGCGTGTCTGCCGACATGCCCAAGCTCCACCCACACGAGGTCCTGCAGGTGTTTCCGAGCCCCCCTCGTCCTCCTTACCACGAATATCGCAGCTGTAGAGCCCCCTTTTCACCCCAGAAGTTTTGCCTTTTCATCACTTCCCCATTCCATCTGCTGTTCTCTCTTTTGGTCCCAGTTCGTGGATTTTTTTTTTTTTTTCTGAAAAGTTTCTGTAAGGAAAACTAAGGGAGCCCTGCAGCTGTGCCCAGCCCTCACACAGAAATTACCAGATCAAATTAAATAGGACATAGGACCCCCTCAGTTTGGGCAGGCAGGACCCCAGCTGAGATCCTGACCGGGAAGCCTTGGGCTCCCTGCATGCAGCCCATGGAACCTAGCCAGTACTCACTGACGATTAATATATTTGCTTTCTATTTAGACAATGGTTACATAGAAGGGAAGGAGCTTGACAATTTTTTTCATCATCTCCTGGAGAAACTGGGACCAGAAGTAAGTACCATGCCGTGTTAGTTGTACATCAAATCCAAGCAAAAAGGTTATGCTAAGAGATGGTTTGTGTTTGTTGTTCCCTGATTGCTGACTTCCTTAGCGATCCCAAGGTAAAGAGCTTTTCTCTTGGCAACAGGGTGGCATTTAAGCAGGTACAGCAACAAGTGTAGTCACCTGAGCAGTTTGATCAGTTGTTTTCAGCCCAACAGCTGCCGTCGGGGTGAGATTGCAGCTGGCACCAGCTGAAGGGGCTGGTTGGCAGCGTGGGGAGAAAGTTATTTGCTGTTGTTGAGTGGAAACAAGTGAGAGAGCACCAGCACCCAGCCTGGCTGGGTGAGCAGGAGGGCAATGTTCATGATTTATTTATTCAAGCTTGTGCTGATTAGTTTTGTTATTATGATAGGTTTCTTTCCCAGGTCAATCTTTAACAAATATACTGTCATTAATTTTAAATGGTGCTAAGGAGAAGGCTTATGTCTATATTGCTGCAAATGGCTAGAAGCCAAACAAGAGTCAATTCTGTTGCTTCTAGGATCCAGACCTCGCTCTCAAGTATTCCTGTGTTTCTCCCCTGGTTTCCTTTCCTGGTTTTGGCAGCATTTCCTCTCTCCCACCCTCTGCATCTCAGTACTACCAGAAGCTGCACGACAATTTACAGGGTCTGGTTTCCTTAGCTCCAGGTCATGCATTGCCTATGAGTGTCACCGTCAGTGAGGGATAAATTCTACTACTCAGGCCAGCACTCGGAAGTATACAAAGAATATATTAGTATTTTCACTACACAGCTTGTGGCCGGAAAGAAAAAGAGGAAACATCCTCCAAATGGAAGGAGAGGGTGTGCCAAAACCCAGAGATGCAATAATTCCTTTAAGCAAGAAGTAATTAATGAAAAGAGAAAAGTCAGCAGATAAAAGGCATAAATTCATGAGTATCAAGTGTAAAATCAGAATTGTACGTACAAGCCAATTAATATTCCTGGATCTTTAAAGCTACAATAAAACAACAAAAAAAAATAGAAGCTGTGAGTAATTTTTTCAAGCATGTTTTTGTTTAATTTGCAAGTAAATTTAGATTGAAATATTGGCAGTTTCTACAGAAGTGTCTTTCAGAGCGTGGATGATTAGATGAACAGATAGGCACATAAAAAGACTTCAAACAAATAAAAAAAGATTCAGCAATAAGCGCAAAGAATCATTAGGAACACAGAAAAGCTGATTTAAAGAGAAATCAGAAAGCTCATGATTGTTCACCCAGGACCAAAAGATGAAATTGGGAGCTGCTAGTCTTGGTGCATTGAAACACCGGTGCAAAGCATGTTCAAACAAACACAGTGACAGCAAACATGAGATGTTGAAGGAGGTGCTTAAAATGAGGCTGCAGAGCCCAGTGCTGCAGTGGGTAACTGAAGCAAGGAACCTCCAAGAGGGGCTCTCTGGAGTGAGCTGCAGATGGTGAAAAAAACCTAGAGTTAAGTGAGGATGTCACGCTGCAGGCAGCTTCCTAATGATGAGAGGTCAAGGAGAAACTCTAAGCCCCTCTCAAGCCCATAGCTGCCCTTGTGCATCCCTCATGTGAGCTGTGGAGTCACACCAGCTGGGTTGCAAACCTGGGGTGTTACAGCAGTTTTTGTGGCCTTGCTGATATCAATGTGAATATTACATTGTGTTTGTTATCAGCACACAGAACTTGCAAAATGAGGGTGTTCTAGCAATGAGCTTCCAGCTTTAAGAAATCAATGACAGTTTTATTTTTTATTAGAAGTCCCTGCTCAGATGATTCCAGACTAACTCAGCACCCTGATCCAGTTTGCATCTCCTTTGCTTCTGCTGTCTAGATTTTGCAGTTAAAAGAAATAGCTTAACACAAATTGAATGGAGAAAGAACCAACTCTCTCTCCTTCTATTAAACAGAAGAAATAGGCTAACTCTGGAGGACAGTGCTCACTGACTTTCAGGGTGTTCAAACAGGCTCTCTAGTGCTTTTGGTTTTCCCTCCTAGTTTTCTTGCCTATTTTTGGCAATATTTCCACTCTGATAGTATTAGGGACAAAACTACATGGCAGGCAGCAGGCAGAGCAGGCTGCCTTGGTGGCAGAAAACCCAAGGGGAATTTTGTCCTGAGAGACTGAGGGCAGTCCTCTGCCCGCTCCCCTGGGTATGGGGATCCCTGTAGCACCAGATTAAACAAAGGTCTCTACTACCTTTGTACAATGAATTTGTCTAACAACGCTGAGCCATTTTTCTTTTTCACATGATTTGTGTTGTACAGGCTTGTGATTATAGCAGCAGGGACAAAGGATCCTCTCTGCCATTGGTTTTACCATCCTAGAGAAAGAAAGTGTCTTCTGTGATAGCAACAGTGAGCTGGGACTGAGCATCTCTCTGCTGTAGCACTCGTTTTGACCTTTACTCCTTTGGGTTTTTAACGTCTCTGTTTCCTTGCACAGTAAAAGGGGGGAGACAGCAATACACTGGCATAACTTACAGATGTGTCATAAGGATTAATTAGTGACTGTGTCTAAAGTGCTAGACAAGTGATAAATAATGTTATCAGCGCTGGAAGTTGTCTGTGCTTGAATAGAGAATGGCTTCATAATTATATTTTTTCAGCCTGCACTCTCTAAGCTGTTATTTTTCTTAATGACCACTGTAGTCCTTCAGCTCTGTTTTTCTTCCCAGCTACTCTGCAGCATCCCCAGCTGACGCTAAATGTCAAGGGATGGGAGCAGCTGGGAAAACAATGCAAAAATGAGCTTATTGGGAAGCTGAGAGGCACAGCTCTTCCTGACGACTCTGAGCGAGGAAAGAAACTTGAAATAGCATCCAGTGATGGAGGCTAATTTATTGTCTTTTGTTGAACCATCAACAATTCGGGGGGGTGGGGCAGGGGGAAGGGAAAACTTTGCAACAAATGTAGACCTGTAGTAAACCAACCAAATCCCATATGCTGCTTTCTGTCCCTTTTCCTCCAGGAATGGGTGATTGCTGGAGGCATTTGGACAATGCCCTTAACAACATGCTTTAACATTTGTTCAGCCCCAGAGTGGTCAGACAATTGGACTAGATGGTTGTTGTAGGTCCCTTCCAACTGAAATTATTCTATTCTATTCCATTCTATTCCTAAGAAAATGCCTTCAATTTCCAGGTGTGTGTAATTCAGCCCCACACCAGCATTGTTTGTGAACCGCTGGCATTTTCCACCTGCTGCTGTTATCACTCCTATGACTTCTCACTAACCATTTGAGCCTCCAGCTTTCAACCTGCTGCTGCATGGCTCTGTGAACTGCCTGGGCTCTCTTCTGCTCCTTCATAAACCTCTTTCCTCTACATTATGGCACCTCTTTCCACACACTTTCTAAAAGTTTTTATACTGAGGTGAAAGCTCAGTGAAAAGATGGTTTCAGCATCAAAGAAGTAATTTTGTTAGAACAGGAACTACAGCCACTTAATTTCTCTCTTATATTCCTGTTCATCTTTCTTTCTGCATCAGGATCATTTAGGATATTCCTTGCTTGCTCTTTTCTATAGTTTTAACGATGCTCTGTGTATATTCTCATAATAACTAGAGTTTTATAGATGATTTGCCATAAATTTTGGGGTTGCATTACTGACAGTTGACATAAAACCAGTGATGTCTGAGCAGATATGGAGAGAAATGCACATTGGCATTGGGCTTTCTCAGAAAGGTATTTCACTTTGCTTAAATTACACTCAAATTAGATAGAAGACTTTCAGATAAAAGACGGTTGCCTTCACATAACTGTAAGTGTTAGGAGACCACCATAACCACATAACTGTAAGTGTTAGTTCTGGTAGGAGACCACCAGAATTTTTAAAGTATAAATTTGATCAGACAAGATAATATTAGCCTGATTATAATCCCCCCGCACCCAAAAACCACATGGATAGTTACGACTGGAAGGGACTGAAGTTAATCTCCAGGAGCTCACCCTGAACAGCCATTAAGGATTTGTCTTTGCTTCTCACTTCCAATGGAGAGAAGAAGCCTCCATCTACTCTTGCACTTCATCCTTGCCTTGCACACTGCATTGTCTATCTAAATAATGCATTTAATTTAGTATGGCCAGGAGTGCAACAGATAGCCAAACAAAGTTTAATGGCCAAAATATTAGCCAGCCTCAAAGCCATCCAAAGCAGACTTTCCCTATGTTTTACCACCCCAAGAGACCTAAGGTCTCTGGTGACCAGCAGGTCAGCTGAAAGAAGACCCCTAGCAGAAAGCATTCAGCTTGCATCCACATCCAGAATATTTCAGAATTCTAACTATCAGGTAATCCTGATTATTTAGATATTAGGAAAGGAATTCTTTACTATGCAGGTGGAGAGGCACTGGAACAGGTTGCCCAGAAAAGCTGTGGATGTCCCATCCCTGGCAGTGTTCAAGGCCAGGTTGGACAGGGCTTTAAGCAACCTGGTCTAGTCGAAGGTGTCCCTGCCCATGGCAGAGAATTTGGATCTGGATGATCTATGAGGTCCCTTTCAACCAAAATCATTCTATCATTCTGATTATTGCCAAATAGAGTTATTTCTTTAGCTGTGGCTTTCATCAGCCTTGATTAGCCTGACCAGTTCCTATTCCTGTTCCTCCACATTAAGGCATGGAAGTGCCTCAAGGTATTTCTTAATGCAAACTCAACATGCCCATGGTAAAAGAGAGACACGATGTGTTTTCATTGCCCAAATCACGTCAAACATCTTTCAGCCTAACAGAAAGGACAGAACAAAGAACCTGTGCAAAGCCTAACCACAAAACCATGATGGCACAAGGAAGGTTGCAGTAACCTTTGTTGGATGCTGGTGTCTTCTACGTGAAAAAATCTTTCCCACATTTGTGCTGATGAGAGTTAAAAAAAGGAACCAAAATGCAATGTGGGATGACAGGATAAGTGCTCATCTATTGTAGCTGGCAGGAGTACAGTAAATCCTACCCAAAATACAGGGCCAAATTCTCAAGTGATAGCACTGAAGTGAGCAAGATTGGCCCAAATGAGAAGTTGGCTCAGGAGCCACAGGGTGATATCCCTGCAGGCAATCCAACATACAACTGCTCGGGGGAAACAAGGTCATTCATGAGATTAGTTTTTATAATGAAGAAATATTTGGCCCCAAAAAAATGGTTCTTCTTCTAAAGTCAAAGTGTACATTACTGATGTCTCATCTGGTCCTTGCTGGCCTCATATCTGTTCTCTGTGGCTTTTGGCATGATAATAGTTGGTTTTGTTTTACAACTCTCCTTCTTGGCAGACCCAATTTATTTTCATAGATCTTGTAGGAACTTGGTATTTCTGGGACCCTTGGCCTTTCTATCGAATTTGGCTGAAACATTAGAAGACACATGTGCTTGAGCCAGCATTTTCAGAAAATTCTTGGTTTTTTTTCAATAAACAGGGTATAATAGTCACTTAAATGTAGTTTCTTCTTTTTTTATACTCTAATCAATATAGTGGCTTGCTTCTAAAATCACGTCAAGAAGGAAAAATAAATCAATTTATTACAAGATTGTCTCGATCAGCAGGCATTAAATGAGACATCCCATTTCATCAAGTAGGAAAGGCTCCACAGTGCTCCATACATTCACTTTTTGTCCCCCAAACCAAATGACTCATACTTGTGTTTTCATCAAGACAAGCTTCTGCCAAGCACATGAATTCCTTAAGGAGAAAAATTTAATTAGTTAGCACGAGGCAAAGAGTACAACAATATAAAATGAATGGATTAACAAAGAAGACAGATTACAGCCAGGTTTCCAAACAATCATAACCAGCCATGACAAAGAAATTAAATGCTATGGAAATTTAAAAAATACGTGATCATGCCCTTTCAGTGATTACAAACACTATTAAAAACCAGATTACCTTTGTGATGCTAAATACTTCTAAAGGGTTTTCACAAAAGGGAAGACTGGACAAGGAAAGGAGAAAGCAGAAAATGCATTTGTTATGGCAACTTGAAGCACAGAAGCTTTTCTCTGTAAAACTCTGTGGAAGAGCATCCATAGTAAAAAATTTACTCATTAACCCTGAAAAATATGTGAAAATGTCACAGCAATATTTTAAATGTGTGCTTTTATGAGAATAAAAATGGCATGGCCTTCTCCTCATGGTAAGTAGTAAGGATTTCTTTCCTGACTGGACAGTGAGACAGTGAGACAGTCTCACAGTCCAGACTGGACAGTGAGAACATGCAGCAGCCCTTGGAAACCACACAGCATCCACAAACTCAGGGAGGTGCATGCACCAGGGAAAACAAGGAACTACAGGAAAGGCTTCTCTGTACAGACAGTGACTGGAAAGGATGCAACAGCATTCACTTAAACCCTCACAAAAGGGAAAGCTTTGCAAACCTTTGAAACTGGGTAAGGATCTGCTGACTGAGACAGGCAACGTAATCAAGACAGCATTCTCTGATGAAGAAAGATGTGCTCAGCTGCAGACATTTACTGCTGCAAAGGCATTTCCCCCTGTTCCATCTTATGAGATGAGGCATATTTTTGTATGCTGCTATTTGTTATGGCATGGTTTAACTCAGCAGGCAGCTCAACCCCACACAGCCACTCACTCAGTCACTCACTCACTCACTCACTCACTCACTCACTCACTCACTCACTCACTCATTCCCCAGTGGAATGGGGAAGGGAATCAGAAGAGTGAAGTGAGAAAACTCATGGCTTGAGATAAAGACATTTTAATAGGTAAAACAAAGCCCACAGGGACAAGCCAAAGCAAAACAAAGGCTTTATTCACCACTTCCCATGGGCGGGCAGGTGTTCAACCATCTCCAGGAAAGCAGGGCTCCATCATGCTGACTTGGGAAGCATGATGGAGCCCTGCTCCAAACGTCCTCCTTTCCTCTTTCTCCCGGATCTATATGCTGAGCATGATGCCATATAGTATGGTATATCTTTTGAGTCAGTTGGGGTCAGCTGTCCTAGCTGTGTCCCCTCCCAACTTCTTGTGCACCTCCAGCCTCCTTGCTGGTGGGGTGAGGTGAGTCTGCAGATCATGTCCTTGCTTGGACAAGGCAAAAAAATGGGTATTTTCCAGCCTTTTAAATGTTTTTGGACTAGAAATGCAATCAGAGCAAGCTACCAGTTTGCACCACCAGTAGGTCGATCTTGGAAACCAGGTTTCTACTTGGAATATGTCTTATTTGATATACTTTTTTTTTTTAATCTTCTGGGATTTTTTTTTGGTAAACATAAAGGTCACCTTTGAAACCTAATGGTCATAACGCAAGGTGTATTGTTCTTAGTGTAAAAAATTTTTAATATACAAATAATTTTGCCACAAATGTGCATCTTGGGAAAGCCAGTTTGTACAGTATCTTTTATTCTTTGTGAGTAAAGGCTGGGGTTTGATAGAACTATCACCAATTGTGTTCCATAAGTAGAATATTTATGAAGAGAGAAGCGATGTCCAAATTGAAAAATCCATTGTAGTGTAACCCCTTGGACTAAAAGCTTTTGGAGTTGTGTAAATATTGTAGGTATTCCAGGCGTTTACTTGATGTATCCCATAGTTTAAATCAGTTTACAAAAAAAAAGGAAGCTGTCCTGTTTTAATGCAGATAACAGTGCTCGGGCCGCAGAAAGCTCAATGAAGTGTTGGTTGATAGCTGACACAAAGTTGAGCAATACGTTTTTTTAACAAATGACTAGTCTGAAATGCACAACACACTTTGCAAATACCAGCTATGATTATCCTTTTGGAAATAACTCATCCTGCTGGGCACGGAGGAGGATGATTTCAGAGTCCTTTGCAAGCCCATTGAAGTCAGCAACTGATAGGCTTGCTTAACTCCTGAGAGGTGTCTCAAAGTGTCAAGGTGCTGCCAGAAGACAATTTAAATAGCACAAGGGTGAGTTATAAAGCCAAGGGGAAAGAAAACCAAATGTGTGTGTTCAGTGATGTGCTGTGCCTGCAATATCTGAGCCCACAGGATTTTCTGGACCCACCATGGGAAAGGAGGATCCTGCAGCCGTGCCCTGGGACCCACTCAGCCCCCTTCCTTGGGCCTACCACCTTGGGTACATCCCTGTGGGATCACTGCTGGGTGTTTCACCCCCAAACTGGGACCTGCCAGCCCTTCGTGTTACTCAGCAAGGAGGCACCCCAGGGGCTGCACTGCATGAAGCTGTGCCCTGAGTAAACTTGGGAAAGTCACTCATGATCTTGTGTCACAGTAATAAAAAAGGGAGTGTGCAACCTGATGGAGCTTCAATAGCAGCTGGAAAGAATGAGAAACTGGGTTAGAAGATGTAGGAAGGGACAGCTGTAGTCCTAAATCCAACTGGATGTAGAGATGAGAAAATCTTTGAAGGACTTCAGGGATTGGGAAGAAGTTAATTTATTGTCTTGTAAAAATCGCTACAAAGGTAAGCCAAGCCAAGAGCCAGTCTGGGTTATCTTTCTCCCTTCCTTCCCTCCCTCCCAGATAGGACCACCTCCCACAGGACTGGAAGAGAAGCCAGGACCTGCCCAGTGTGGGTGCTGAGAGTAAGGTGGGACTTAATTGCTCGGGCAAGATTAACTAGATGAGCTTCCCAGCCCAGCCACAAAGCTCATATGAACAGAAGCCTTTTCCTAGGATGGGGAAATTGTATTTTGTGTAGTCCAGGCAGAATAGGTACCCTTGTGATTGCTGCCAGAAAAACCATGCCTGATGAACCTAAGCATTGTATTTCACCTGTCACAGCAATGCCTGTCAAAACATAACCTGACAAGTCCAGAAAACTCCTCACTGTGTATAAATCGATTACGGGGCTGAGCAGATACAAAATGAATGTCAATTGCTTGAAATTCTATTCTATTAACCCATGAACACTGACAGGGCTTGGTGCCAGGTCTTAAACCAGTTGACAGGCAATAATAAGCAACTATCTAGCTCCACTGACACCTTTCAAGGCTGATGATCTAATGAACTGCAAAGATGTCATCCAAGGATAAGGATGTCTTCCTGAAAAGCACAAGTTGAAAACAAGCAGGATGGAAACTGCTGTAACATACACTTGAGCAAAACCAAACCCCAGTGATATAATGGGAAGAGCTGGCTAAAGAAGCAGGTGTCACTGAAATATTTTGGGGTCTCCAAACACTGATCTTCCAACTGAAAGCTCAGTAGCTGCAATGCTATGTGTAGGATTTATTTCCAAAAATTCATCCACAATGTGTGTCTGTCGGGCTTTAAAAGCATTACCCCCAACTCCAGAGATGCTGCAATGATCCTGGTGGTTATCTATGAGTGAGGAGAGATTTCCTCCAGGGGGCTCTTCTAGTGCCCTCAGCAATTTTGATGCACTTGTTGTTTTCCCCATGGCAGAGCACCATCACAGAAGAAAAAGTTCAGAGGATGAAGGAGCATTTCATGTCTGTCTACGATGTCACCGCAGATGGACGCTTGCAGATCCAGGAGGTACCTCTGCCCAACCCTAGCCCAGGATTTCTTTTATAGAAGGACAGAGAATTAGAACAGAATTTTATAGGGTCTGTAGCAATAGGACAAGGGATAATGGTTTTAAACTGAAAGAGGGTCAATTAAGACTATATTAAGGAAGAACTTTTTTAAATGAGGGTGGTGAAGCACTGGAAGGGGTTGTCCAGAGAGTTGGTTGATGTCTCATCCTTAAAAACATCAAAGGTCAGGTTGAACGGGGCTCCGAAGAACCTGATCTTGTTGAAAATGTGCCTGCCTGTTGAAGGGAGTTGGATTGGATGACCTTTAAAAGTCCCTTCCAACCCAAATCATTCTATGATTAAGACCTATAGGAGACTTAGGATATCTGGAAGGTAGAGTCTGGGTGGGGAGGAGGCGAGTCATGGAGTATTACACGAGCCAGATCTCTTTGGAATTTATTTCCAAGGGAGAAACATGCCAAACTTATATTTCACATACTGGGTCAGCAGCTACTCAAGTATTTTCTTTTCTTTACTTTCATGGTGTGAGTTTGTTTTTTGTTGGGGTTTTTTTTTAAATGTTTTTTATCCAGCTTGCAAATATGATCTTGCCGGATGATGAGAACTTCCTACTGCTTTTCCGATGGGAAACTCCCTTGGACAACAGTGTGGAATTCATGAGGGTCTGTATCTCCATGTTACCTCCTTCCCCTTGCATACCACCAGCTTCTTCAACACCAACCCTTCCTCCTTCTGTAGAACACAGCATGGGAAATAGATGGGTATTGTGGAAGCAAAACACATTCTGACCTGGTCAGGTAGAGAAGGTTTTACATAATTTACACCAGCAAAACAGAGATGGGGTATCTAGGACTGGACCACGGGTACCCAGGGAGCTCATTACACTTCACAAACACTCTCAGCCATCTATCAGTCATGCCACTACAGACAAAACCTCCCCACTCATAAATCCACCCATGCAGCTCCTCACCTGCAGCACAGCATAGACCAAGAGGGCAGACCAGGCACATTTTAAGCACCATTTTATCCTGAAACATTAGGTTATAAGGGCATGGAGAGGCAACCTCCATAAGCTGGGTCAACAAGCCCATTTAACTTTGCCCAATCTCTCTCTGAGCTCTGCCCCCAAGTATCCCAGCATGGAATTTCAATTTTTTCAGACCACTTGCAGTTACTTTCATTTCACATGCAAACTGGGGGCTTCTGCAGCTCAGTGGCCAGTTGTGTATGGCCTTGACTCAGGGCAATAAAAGAAGCTGAACGTACAAATTAGGTAAGAAATGCAAAGCAGTTTCTTAGTATTTTCTTCCTTTTATAGACAGCGTGTCTGCATTAAACATGTGATAGCAGCATGTAGCATGTACAGCATCCAAGTGTGAGTAAGAGCTATTGTGTGAAAAGTTTATTTTATTTCATCTACAATTAATTATCTATTGGATAATGCAACAGCTTGCTCATTATGGAAGTTCTGCTTTGAATCTTTAGAATCTATCACTGAGCAGATGATTAACTGCAATACTTATGTGCTTGTATCAATCTATCCCCGTTCAGATCTGGCGCAGTTATGATGCTGACAGCAGTGGATTTATTTCAGCTGGGGAACTCAAAGTAAGTTATTCTAACAAATCTCTTTGGGCTTGACCTACAGCTCACTGATGTCAGTGGGAGCCCGTCCATCAGCTTTACCGATTTGCTGCCTTTTTGTGTGGTTGACAAATGGCATTACTGGGTTGTTCATAGCAACTTTAAGGACTTGTGCCTTCTGGCATGGTCTCAGGGACCCTGCAGGAGGGAGGATGGTTTGCTGTTGTCCTTGATGTCCTGCTTCCCCCCAGCCTTCATCCCATGACCCCAGTTGTCTCGGTGACCCTGAGGCATCCAGTGAGCCCCACAAACACTGCCTCACCTTAGCTTTGCACATGTGCCTCTGCCAGCCGAACAAAGCCAAAGCCATTGTGTTTTATTCATGGGATTTCTTCACAATCTCTTCCTGAACCTGCAGATTTTCTGAACACTGATTTCTCATTAAAGCTTAGGCTATTAAGGCAAGAGCCTGTTCAGAAACTATAACTCAAACACTTTGAGCCAACCAGGCACAAAAGTCCATCCCTGGGATGCAGACCATGTGCTGAACTCTCAGTGTGTGGCTTCAGCCTATGTCCTAGCAAAGATATGAGGATGCTTAAGTGTTTGGCTGAATGGCAAATATTTTGATTTGAGATCAGTTGGTAAATATCGCAGGACTTATGTTATCTTTTACTTATTTTGTGAGTTAATGAGGACTCATTCCAGTATGCCTGCTCTGGGGAAATTTGGTTACTTTCTAATTTACTTGAAAAAATATGTTTCAGCTAAAAAAATTAGAACTTTGCTAAACTGAAGACTCTAGCACTAACCAGAAATGTGAAACTAGATTCACGTAACCCTGCTGAATTTGAATTGAATTTCTTACTGTTATTTCTTGTATTTACTCTAAAGAGTAAAATTTCTCTCTTTTCTTACAACAGGATTTTCTGCGAGATCTCTTTTTGCAGCATAACAAGATAGTTGCTGAAGGAAAGCTGGAAGAATATACTGACACTATGGTAAGAAAAAATAGCATTAATGTTGTTTAGATCAGAGTACTGCCTAAAATCTCCTTTAGAGTCAATGTCTATAGGGACATAAAAGCCCTCTTAAAAGGTGTATCAGAGATCCCTGTGGGAAGTTAGCACAAGCTGCTGCTGACAGTGGACATCAGGTGTGACTTTACACTGGACATCAACTGAGAAGGCATTTCAGATATTTTTGCTAAGAGTTGAACTATTTCCTATGAGAAAACAGCTCAACTTTACGACAAAGCAGGCTGAGCTCTAAACTCCTTTAAAAATAGGTGAGGTGCATCCTTCTTCACGTTGTGTTCAACCTCAGCCAGATCTCCAGCTCATTCACTTCCTCCTTCCCTCCTTCCCTCCTAGCAAATCCTTTTGCTCCCAAGACAGGCAGGTGTCCGGCTTTTCCGCTCTGCGAAGTTCAGCAAGCCTTGCTGGCTCCCTGCTGCTTCCCTGAAAGACTGGGAGGTTGAAAGTTTCAATTCTTCCCCGGCTTTATCACAATATAGCTTTTATACTGCAATCAACAACATAATATTTGGCATAGGTTTAGCATCAGTCACCTGGATTTGAGAGCATCTTATTACATCAAAACATCTAAAAACAAGAAGAGAAGGAAAAAACTCTCATTTCTGATGTCATTCTCAAACATATAATTTGAATTCCACTAGCAGATATCTATCACTGCAGTTTTCTGAATGGTTTTCAGATGAGACTGCCTTGTTTCTTAGCACAAAATCTGTGTTTGTACCCAAAAACCAGCCTGGTATGCAAGCAAACAAGGAGCTGCCCACATATTTGCAATACCATGTTATGTATGAGTGATGTGTCTGTGCCTAGAAATGTGACCCTTTAGAGCAATGTGAGAAACTGCACTGTTACAGAGGAGTGGATTTTTTTTTTTTCATATTTATAAGACAGTGAAGAGAGAGGAATGCCAGCTGCAGAAATTATTTTCCAACTGGCAGAGCTTGAAAACAATAAAACCTTAGAAGTTACAGCTAGAACAGAAATCTTTCTGGTAGCATTTGCTGGTAGCAGATAGCTTTCATTCTGCTCCATTAAGGTTTCCATCCCTGGTGCTTAATCTCTGGTCAGGTTCTGGGGAATAGGTGATCTGTAGCTTGTAGACAGTGGGTGGTTCATTTCCTCCAATTCCTTTCCCTTCCCCTTAATTTCCCAAGAAAGATCTGCAATTCCACTACCCCAATGCAGTTAGGTATCAATGCAGCCCAGGGCTGAGAGCCAGGAGGCCTGGTTTCTATTCCCATGGTTTTTTATAGAATGGCTTTGTATCTTCAGAGAAACAGTTTAGTCTCTATGTTAGAAGATAAGATTTGATCTGGGAAAAGGGATGCTTTGTATATCTGGGGAAATATGTGATCTGAAATGCAAATCTGGCTCCTGAGGACAAAGGTTTGCAAAGCTACAATGCCAAAAGAATCAGGGATGTTAATGGTTATTAGAAAATAAGGATATGGCAGATGATTATTTTTTCCTTGCAATTATTTCCCCTAAGCTGAAGATCAAGTGTGTTTATAAACACACCTCATCCTAAAAGCTAAGGCAGGTTGTGAAATTGCCACACACGTAATCTTACCCCGTGACATCCTGTAGTGAAATAGAGGATGTGAATTCTGTACATCACAGCAAAGTATCCACATGGGCAGTATCCTACAGCATCAGATACACTGCACAGAGTGATTGCGTGGGAACTTATCTGAAGTAGGAAGGCAAAATTCCAAGGAAGGAAGAAAGATTCAACCTTGCATTTGCAGGACTGAATTAAAGAGAATTAAAGAGGGAGAAGTGACTCAAGGAGCAAAGGTGCAATGTCAAGGCCCAGGGCAATGGCAACGCTTTGCTTTCCCTCTGCTTTCCACGCAGAGTGAGGAGCTGCTGGAGAGCAGAGTCCCACTGGGACTCTGCCATCATCCTCACTCTTTAGGAAAAAGGGGTCAGTGGCCCTTCCGTTTCGTTTCTGAGGCTTTCACAGTCTTTCTGTTGTTTTCTTTAGCAACCAGCAGCAGTGATTCCTTTACTGCAGATGGGACACATTTATATTTCTCTCCCCTATTGCTTTGCTCCCACCCTTTTATCTTTTTAGCGTACAAGGTCCTTGGGACCAGCATCTGTTTTCGCTGCACACAACTACAGGGTCTCTCAGGGTGGCCTTCTATCCAGCTCAGGGTTTTCAAGGGCCACTGTAATCATTATTCAGTTGAAATAAGCCTTGTCCCAAGGAGCTGTAAGCCCGTCTGTCTCCACAGGAATATACAGATCTCCACCTTTTTTTTCTGTACATGCACAGCTGGCTGCACACATCTTAAGCAGCTACTGATATGCTGAGTGAACCCTAAAGCCTTCTGGAGATAGAGATAAAGGGGGAAAGGCAGAAAATATAATTTTAAAGAACCTAGCCCAGGCTTGGCTTGAGGAAAAAAAAAAAAAGGCAGCATTTTATGGTTCTGTGCTGGGATTTTGCAGCTTGTGAGCAATGTGGGCCGACATCATACCACCCAACCAGGGCATGCTAAATTCTTGCCCCTTATGCTGCTGTGAATAATCTTATGCCACAAAAAAAAAAAAAAAAAAAAAAAAAAAGGCTGAGAAGAGGGAGAAAGCATTTCTTTCGGAAGAGATTGCTTGTCTCTGGAAAGGAACATCACTTTATCAGGTTGCTTAGCAGCCGTTTCATTAGAGGCTATTCTGTTTCTTTGTGACCTTGACATCCTTTCTTCAGAGAACACTGATATAGGAGTTTGATGAACAAGTGATGAACTCCTGTAAAGAAAACAGGTAGTGAATGCCTCAGCTTTACACAAGCTCTGTGAGTCTGCTAATTCAAATCTGAAAGAGCACTGAAGCCACTGGGGAAAATCACAGAAGAACATTTGAGTTCTCAAGACTCTTCATGGGGGAATTAAAATGACAACTCTGCGCTTAGGAAGCCCCTTTGTAGGCACCGTTCTTTGTTTTTTTTCACACCTACATAGGTACATGTTTGTATAAATAGTCATTAAGTGTGTATTAATAACTATTTACATGCACCTACTTCTATGAGAAGTTACACAGTCATGTGCAGTTCTGAGTCTCTGAAAACAGTCTGTAGGTTTGTTGCCTTCCCGTGGGCACAGACCAAGAGCTGTTGGCAGGGAGCAAGTGCTTGGAGGTTGAAGTGAAGCCTCGTATTGCTCTGAGCCTCATGAGAAGAGGCCTCAGGGATCCTGTGATGTGTGTTACAGGAAACAGACTGAGCATAGCTGAAAATGCAGGGTTACAATAATGTGGTGAGAATTTTCTGCCTTCCTGAATTAACACAAGCTGGAGAAATGAAGACTGGCCTCCCTTGCTACTTCATGATGAGGAGACTGTGGAGGATGGCAGCAGAACAACCTTTTCCAATCCCTCCCCACCTCCCCTCAGCCCCAAACCCAAGCTGTTAGTAGGCTTCTGGGTCCTGGTGAAGTTTCAGCCCATAAATGTCCATCTCACACATGCATTTGACAACATATTGTTATGAGTGACATAATCCCTACCTGTGCATGCACACGGCTGTGTACTTAGCAGAATATTGTAAATGCCAGGATATGATAGATTTAAGATATAGTTCCTGATAGTTCACAGCTTCCCAGATAGCAGCATGTTACTTCTAGTTTGTAATCCCAATGTCTACAAGCTGCATACAGGGCAAGCTCATTACTGAGGCAAACTTCAGCAAATTCAGTTATATATTCTGCCGAAACAGTCACACATGCAACGCTGACATTCACTTTTTTGCATTGCCTTATGTTGATAATGTCAAATGGAGCATGAAAACCTCCTTTAATTTGAGCATTATTATATTTTAATAAAATGTAAAGGATAATTCTCGCCCAGCCAGCATGCCATCTTTGACCACCACAAGTTAAAATCCTAGAGAGACAATCATGTAAGTGCAGTGACTGATAACCCAACAAACATTGATCATGACCGACAGCATTTGAAAGCTTGTAGATGGAGACAACTGAGGATGAAATCTTAGCCCCAGAGAAGTCAGTATAGATATTTTTCCCATCTGTAATGACAGCAGGGTTTTGCTGGGCTTATTTGCAAAGACTCTCCTGGGGACTGAGCTATGTGCCCTGAGCACACAAGCCTGCAGCTGACTGGCTGAGAGCTCCTCATCTTCTCAGTGCAAAGGGAAAGAGGTTGGCTTCTCCCTGAAAATGGTCTACATCCAGGAGTATGCATTGTGGACTACCTTTATTGTACATTGAGGGGATTTCTGGTGCTTTTGTGGCTGCTGCCTGTCCCCTTTGCAAGGATAATGCCAGAGTCTCAATGTGGTCAGTTCCATGGCCGTGAAAATCTATGTGTGCTCAGTGCTAATGCCAGTGTACTTATGCAGGGAAATAAAAGTCAGAGCACAGAAAATTCAGGAGATTTAGACCCTTAACACCGTGATAGTCAAGCTAGCATATCTTTGTTAACAAAGTCTCTTATGACCAACAAAGAAATGGTGTAATAATGGAAAGACAAATATTTACTGTATTGAAAAAAGCCTAAACAGAATTTGTTATGTTTGTGAACACACTGAGCAAACTTCCCAAAGCTCCAGAAAGACAATAGGGGTGGAGTGTAGCCTACCAGAGTGGTTGTTTAAGGAGCAGTCTGTGCACATCCCTTCTCCTGGTAGTGGTCCATGGTGGCCTCCCTCCCAGGCAACTCTGTAAGGATGCTGAGAGGACCCACACAGCTGATGAACACGATGGAGGCAAATCTGCCTCCTCTGTCCCTTCTCACTTTAATGCCAGTGCTGCTGTCACCTCCAGTTTTGCACCTCACTTGCTGTGGCATAAGCCAAGGGAAGCAGAAAATCCCATTTAAGCTCAAACTTCATTTCTGGAGATCAAAACCAACAGAACACAGGAGCCTGCAGGCTTTTGAAAACCCCAACAGATAATGCCTTGGTCTCCTAGGAATCAAAACGCTCTTAGAAATCCTGCGCTAAACAACTTTCCTATGTGACACAGGCAATCTGGCTGGGCAGGGCATTGAGCTTTTGTCCTGAGGGTAACTTGCTGGCCACAGGGCCCTCCTGCCACTCTGCAAAAGCCTTTGTGACCCCATCCTTCCTTAAAGAAAGAAGCCATAGACAGTCTTGCAGCTTGGGCTTATTCCTATCTTTATACAATCTCGATAATCTCTGTACTCACTGGCCAACTTTTGTTTCAGCTGTTGGGCATAGGCGTCCATGAGATAGATAGATATATGTATATTTGTGAGAGTAGGAGGTCAAGCAAAAGTTGGCTCTTTCAGTGTCCCAGTTTATTACACACACAGAACAAGAACCAGAGAAGGTCTAAAAGCAGGTTTTAGTGAGCCCACCAATCACAGAGCTATTTATTTCGATTGTTTACTTCTTTCCTCATCTCTGTCATGGAAAATAATTCAGATTTATAGTCATATATTGCTCTTCAAAGCATTTGTGTATTTGTCATATTGTGGTGTTTCAGTGGCCTTCTTTACCACACTGGACTGGGAAAGCAGAGATATTTCCTTTGCTGAATTCAAAGCCAAAGGCAGTTTTGATTTTGCACTTAAAAAAATGGAGATGTAACAACCCTTATTTGCAAACCCAGCTCTTACATATTCTCTGTCTGCCTCAGAGTGCCCCAGAGTACATTCAAACAAACAGAGGGTGTGCCCTTGGTGCACTGCCATTAAAATGTCAGTGAATTAATTTGTGCAAACACTTTAAAACAGGGGGTAGCTTGACAGTAAAGGAAATGCATCATTTTTTAAAGCATACTGCTAGATGCAACAAAGCTTTTAGTAAAATTGAGTGCTATTTAAACATGCCAGACCCTGTCCTTAACCACATTGAGACGTTTCATATCAGCCTGGCAGTGTAAATATACCTTTCAAGAGTGTAAACTGAAAATCCATCAAATTTAACATATCAGGATGGTGTGTGAAGGCAAAAGTTTAAATTAGAAACAATCTCATAACCGTTTCAATTATGTGCTTCTTCCATGATGTATGCTTTGTCACATGGGGTGAGTACCCTCTGTCATTCTTTGTGTACTTATGCACACAATTAGCAGATCAGATCAAACACTCACACGCTTGAAACTTGGAAGTTTAATTAAAAAGCATTTCCCCGGGCTGTTCTCCAAGTAATGCAGCATGCGATTGCCATGTAGTGGGTATGCATGAGCTCCACTTGTCCAGATAAAAGGATTAGGTCTATCTTATTAGCTGTGGTACCTGAACTAATTCATTGAACACTAGTCCATCTTCCCTACACGTTTTTCATCTTTCATGTGTTAGTCACTGGAAAGAATTAGCTTGGCCTAGCTCTTCCAGCCAGACTTTTATTTTCTTTCTGTTGACTGGTATGGACAATCAAAATATTGCATATGTCTGAAAATTTTATTCAGGATAGTTGTGGCAGAAAAAGGCCAAACAAATAGAAAAAAAAATATTATCTCTGGCAGAGCTGAGTGAAGGTCAGGGAGGGCAGTTGGTTAGCAGTAGGTAGACATGGTCAACCACTGAAAGTTTAATATCCAGCTCAAAGATAGGGTGAAAGAGAAGGATGTTTCCTGTCATTATGCAATCCACTAAGGGATTTATCATCTCTTCAGTTAAATGGATTTTAATGGAGTCTGCACTGCTGCAGAAATATTGTAAAGGATTCAGAAATGGGTAGGATTGAAAACCACTAGCTCACAAAATTGATAATGAAGCAGAAAGACTTTCACACCTAAACCACCATTTCTAATCGAGTCTGTTTCATTAAGGGTGCACAAAGCTCTTCAGCCCTACAGCTATTTGCAACTTCTGAAACCGTGAAAGTATGCTTGACCCACAAAGTAGAGCAGATGCAGGGCAGGTGGGACACTCAAAGCCCCAGGACAAGCACACCTATGCTAGGGTGCTTATTTATTTATTCTATAGAAAAGGGCATGAGGCCAGAGATGCTTCACTGGAAAAGAGACTCAGGACTTGTCTGAGACAAGCCTATGTGAAATGAAAAATGTGCCCCAAGTCTGGCTCTTGGATAGGAAACCACCAGATCTGTCTTGGTCCCATAAGCTGCTACCATCAGTATGCTCGTAGGGAGACAAGGACATTGGGACCACAGAGCTGAACTTCTCCCAAAAACTCTGTTTGCTTTTCTGAGGCATCACAGAGGGAAAAACACATCTGAATTTGAAGTCTAGGCTGAAGCACCAAATTTTAGTCTCAAGACAGTAATTCTGAGATGCACAGGGAATGAGAGAATATAAAACACACTTTCAGAGCTCAGAAATGTGTAGGAGAATCCAAGTAAAGTTCAAAAAGTGCTAAAGGCAGTAAGTTTTAGTGTGTTTTGGTAAGGACACTGTATTTTTGTGTGAAGAAAAGGTCAGTGCCTTCAGCCAGAGCTGCCCTGACCTGACAGCAGAGTCCCTGAGAGCTGGGCCCTGTGTTTCCTGCCACATGCTGTCCTTTCCCAGTAGATGCTGTCCTTTCCCACCACCAGCTGCACTGCTTTGTGGTGAGTTCCTACAGACCATGTGGGTAACTAATGCTCCTTAGTGGCCTAAACCAAGGGATTGAGAGTGACATTTTCAAAAGAACTGAAGTTACTGTAGAGCCCAAGGACTATGGTATTCCCACCACCCACATGCTGGTACTTTCTCTAGCTGTCTAAATAGGGGTTGTCGCCATAAGCTTCCTTTAGGGAGTATTTTTTAGAGTAATGGTGTAAGCTGGATGTTGCAAAGTCACCTGTAGTGGAGAGTTTGCCAAAGTGAAGTAGTAGGGGTATCTCCTTCTCTCCTCAAACAACAGGAAAAAACAGGTTAGAAACTGATGTTCCATTTCGAGAGAGGCTTTTAAAATCTTATCTAGGATTATTTATTTCTAGAAAGAACATTAATCATTTTCTATGGCCTGCAGAATAACTCCTTTATCAATCAAGAACTGAAGGCTCAGATTTATCTCTCTGACAGCAGTGGGAGGCTGTCATTGCAAGGACATTTCTCCCCTTGGTGGAACCAACAAAGGGAGCTTCTACTCCCATCCCTTCCTCCAGCCTTGTCCCATTGAAGCTCCAGCAGAGACCAGGGAATAGTGCCATATTGCTGTGGGAGAGCTGATGGGGCAGGGAGCAGGATGCAAGGAGTTAGATCGGCTGGAAACGGGCAGCTTGGACTGATGCAACCAGAGAGATGTCCTCAGAATGGCTTGGCAGCCTTATTCATCTCTCCAGCTCTAGAGCAAAGGAAGATCCAGAAGCCTTTCTTCTGTCATTTAGTGGCTGTGCACAGAGCACATATTTGGCAGAGGCCAGTTAAATGGGAAAATGGCTTTCCTTGTGGCACTGAACACTCACATGGCTCTCATGATGTCATTTTTCCAAATGTCCTATGAATGATTGAAGGCCCCAATATGGGCCTTCAATCACTCATAGGACTTTTATACTGTCTTTCAGTTGGAGGAAAAGGGAGACTATACTGAGTACCTCTTCAAAAATCCCACCCAAACCTCTGTAGTGTAAAGTACTCAGAATAATTAATGGATACAATCTGTTGCAGAATCTGAATCCAAATGTAGTACAATAAAGGGTTGCCATAGACTTGCTGTCCTTGCTGCCCTTGAGCAAGTGGCAGGGAAGAGGCAGCACTGATGAAATAGGCAAAGTCTCCTCAGGAAATGGTAGCTCTCCAAATGCTACCTTTTCTCACATGGGTGCTAGGCTCTGCTCCAGCTTCACTGCTGGGAAGTGCTCAGGACATGCTGCTGGCTTCCACACATTCAGGCTGTGTCATAGGGGATGATCCTGTCCCTCTGAGCTTTGTGAGATAGGCACTGGTAGGAGCCTTCTCCAGCAGGTGTGTAATTACAGGTCCATAGCTAACTGGTTACTCTGCACGGCCACTAAACAAGCAAATGAGATCTATCAAAGTAAGATTAACACATATTCCTTAACTGAATATTTGACAAAGACAGCTGGCCTGTAATAGTAAAATATTCATCTTCCCCCCCTGCTATTCCCTTGTGCCACCCTTGCACTTGGTGCTAGCTCAGGATGCCATGCTCTCCAGGGTTTGGGCAAGCACTCTGAGCAAGTAGAGGTGAGGACACAGAGCAGAGAAAACTGTATATTGGCTTTTTTTTAATGTGTTTTCTTCTCGTGGCCTATTTTATCTCTGTCTTCTTGATTTATAGATGAAAATCTTTGACAAAAATAAAGATGGACGGCTGGACCTGAATGATCTGGCAAGGTAGGATTTAATAATGTTGATGGGGTTTTTCAGCTCACAATGGTAGACCCGGGCAAGGTGATGTTCTCGCTCTGGGGATGTGCATTTGAATTCTACCTCCTTTTGAATTAAATCAACTCTGATCCCACCTCTCCAACACATGGTCCCCACTGCAATCATCTGAGAATCTAGAGCCAGGGACAGGAGCAATGCCAGGACCTGTCTGTGCAACACCAACGCACTCTGGCGTAATCTCTGCTACCTCTGAGATGCTTCTCAGGAGGCGACAAAGCAACCAGTGGCTCTGTTTCTCCAAAAGAAGTATGACAATCCCTGTAGCAGGGTCACAGACATGCATGTATTTTACATCATGTGCAGCGGGGACTGCAAAGAGCTTTTGCTGCATTTTGAATAATGAAAGTGCCACGACAAAGGAGCTTGGCAGCGGCAGTAAGAAAGAATTTAGAGAGCCAAGGTGAGATGCTTGTGAATGAAGCTGGGGACTCTGTCATGGGCCTCTGTCTCTTTTCTCTCCTTGGTACCTCAGAGGCTTTTAGATGATTTTCACTGCCTACAGATAGAGAGTATGCCTCTCTATGTAAAGGCATGTGCATTGATTGGATAGGACTTTAAATGTGCTGATGCAGTCTTAAAACACCAGTTTAGGCGAAGAGAAGTGCTGGTTTGCCACTCTTACTTTCTGCTTGGGATCACAACAAATGCCAGCACAAATAACTGCAGTGCATGCAGCAGTTCCCTTTGACCATGAATATGAAGAGAACCAGAGGCAGAATGGAGAATATCTAAGGGGAGCTGCTGCTACAATTTTCTCTTAAATATGGTTCCCTAGTGGGAACTAGGCCATCTGAGGCACCCCTTCAGTCTGAGAACTTTTCTTGCACTCCAAATCCCTCCATGTGCAGACACAGCTCAGCATGCCCTGTGTCAAGGGCTCTAAAAACCTCAGGGTTAACAGAGTAGTTGGAGAGAGCAGGGTTTATCAGTGCTTGACAGGCTTTAGGAGCTGAAAAGAGAGGAATTTGGCCAGTCTTGGTGCACAGGCCAGTATCACTTTGTCCTTAACTTTTACAACCACCAAGTCTCCCTCCAACAGAGAGCAATAAATCACTCTTTCATTTAAAGCAGCACAGCGATCCAGTTACAAGGAATGATTGTCTGGTAGCTTTTGCTTCAGAGGCTGACAACCTCCATTGCACAGGACCACCAGAAATGCTCTGGGAGAAGCAATGGTGCTAATGGCCATGTTTGTGGTGAGCCAAAGGGCACCCCCTGTGCCCCATCAGCCAGGGAGGAAGATGTGTGTTCCAACAACAGCCCTCTTTATATAACCCCACAGGCAATTTTGTTTTTTTAGGCCTATAATCTGACATCCCTTTGCTTTACAAACAAGGAGAGTTCAAAATAGTTTGTGTGCAGATGATAAAGCAAAAAGATCATAATTTAAATCTCTCCATTCAGGATTCTGGCGCTCCAGGAAAATTTTCTTCTACAATTTAAAATGGATGTAAGTAGCACTACTTTTTTGGCACATTGATCTTGTCTCTCTCGGCTAAGATAACCTGGGCCCAAAGTTGAATTTTTTTCTTTAATTTTTCCTTTGTTTGTTCTCTCTGCATGCAGGCTTGCAGCACGGAAGAAAGGAGGAGAGATTTTGAGAAGATCTTTGCACACTATGATGTTGTGAGTCCCATGAGGCCGTTCATTTCCTTGGGGTTTGTAAATGACACATATTTAGTACGTGCAGCTGAGATTTCCTCCTCCTGCTGGGTGCTGTTGGAGTCACTCAGGAGCAGCAGCTGTGCCCAAGCCCATGGCCCATGAGCTCAGATGCCAGACCGGGAGGGGTAAAGTATGGACAGAGGGAAGCTATGCTCAGAGACCTCGTGGCAAGGACCCATTTTGACTTTCCCCATTGCCATGGCCAGTGCTGCTGCCTTAGCAGTATCCCTGCAAGGGATGCAGAGGAGGTGGTGGCTTTAGCTCTCACAGTCTCTAGCAATTTGGGACCTGCATTGTCACCGCCTCGACAAATAAGCCCCCTTCCAATACTGAACCAATGGCTATTTAGGGAATCTGGCCCCCGACAGACATGACCATTTAACTGCCTGTTAGACATCAGCAGTTCAGTGCCACTTCTGACAGTCACACAACTCTCTCAGGGTGGTGGGAGATGTTGCTCCCATTTGGTGGAAAGAGATGGTTTGGGGAAAAGGAAGGGATCTTAGATATTAGATATTGGGAAGAAAATCTTTACTGTGAGGGTAGTGAAGCATTGGCACAGGTTGCCCAGAGAAGCTGTGAATTTCCTATCCCTGGAAGTGTTCAAGGCCAAGTTGGATGTGGCTTTGAGCAATCTGGTCTATTGGAAGGTGACCCTGTGCGTGGTGGAACAGTTGGAACTAGATGATCTTTAATGTCCCTTCCAACCCAAACTACTCTATGAACTTTATGCTGTAAAGCTTGGTGACCAGGTAGTCATACTGACCAGCAAATATTGTACTGTTTTTGACTCACTGGGGAGTTTTAATGTTTATTCCTTCTTTCAGAGTAAAACAGGAGCACTTGAAGGCCCAGAAGTGGATGGGTTTGTCAAAGACATGATGGAACTGGTCAAGGTATCTTCATGGCTCCGTTTGCTAATACTCTGTATTTCTTAAAGATCAGTGCTTTTGGAAATGTTATGTACACAGAGAGACCAGTAAGAACACAGAATCAAATTTTAATTTGATAATCAGAAGAGAATGTCACAGTCTCAGCATATATACTGTAGAGCATCTCACCACATCACAGAAATTCTGCCTCACAAATTAATACAGTTTCCCTCAGCAACTGTAATTTAAAAGGATCCGTTCTAGCTCATACTCTGAATTAGGCAGATGTTACAGCATGACAAACTGTGTTGACACGGATGAGTCATCAGAATTTCTTTCTTCTGTGTTTCCTGTGGATGTGGTTCTCATTAGAATAACCTCATGGTTCACTAGTTCATCTCACAGCTACACTTGAACATCACTTGAAGTCTATTTCTAATACAGAATACTGTACCCAGTGTGTCGCTTCAGCTTCTGATGGACAGCAGAGTCTGTCTGCATCGGATTATCTTGAGTTTCCAGATGCAGTCCAAGACAGAGCTTTTGACCAAAAGAGAATCTGGTCTTTGGCTTCTTCTGAGCCTGAGCTGTTGCACTTCCACGCAATGTGATCCACACAGAGATTTCTGTGCTGCCATCAGGAGAGAGCAGAGAATGGCAGCTGTGTGCCAACAGCTCCATGTGTACGTTCTGGCCATGCTGTGTACAGGGAAGGGTGTGAGAACAGGCAGGAGGTTGGATTTGTGCTGTGTGCGAGTGTGTGTAAAGGAGGGAAGGTTCTACTTTGCCTAAGGGCCTCCATCAGCGTTGTCCTTGGACACCACAAGCTGTGCATGCAAATTTGATCCCCTCCTGAGAAAGTGGGAAGCAGAGCAGGCAGTACAGTGTTAGGAGCATACCAAGACTGTGTAGCCTGTAAAATGTGTCTTCAGCATCAATTTGATCTACAAAAGGCATTTTTACGTTGCTGAGTAGCCTGTAAAATCAGTCTACTGACAGAAATGCCACATCAATCTTTGCACAGCAGGTTTGATAGAGGAAACCAGATGAAAGCAGAGGTTTGGTACTGCAGGAATCTGCATTGCACACCTTTCTTAAGACTTTTCTTCGATATGAATCAGATACTGATGGCCTTGACTGAACACAGAATCATGTGGTGCATTTCCGTACAGTAACTCACAGTCCCATGCCCCTTCTGCTTTTTCAGGGCACCCTTTCCCCATCCTCTATTTCCCTCCCCACCACATAAGAGCTAATGTGGGGCCTTTTGCTCACTCCTCCTTGGGTGGGTTTCCCAATTTATACATGGTGGGCTGCCTTATAAGCTGGGGAAATCCAGAGCCATTTTCTCTCTCAGCACTGTTTTTCTCTTTGCCTGCAGCCCAGCATTAGCGGGGTGGACCTGGACAAGTTCCGCCAGATCCTGCTCAACCACTGTGACGTGAACAAGGATGGGAAAATTCAGAAATCTGAACTAGCTTTGTGTCTCGGGCTGAAAATTAACCCATAGCTGGGAAAGTGCTTGTGTTTGTGTTTCCCTTGTGAGATTTGCCTGCTGCTCCTCCTAGAAGTGTGTCCGTGCTGCTGTGTGAGCCATGGGGAGCTGAGGCACTGTGCTGCTGGGCTGGGGAGTGGGATTTGCATGGGGGCCTCCTTGCTCCACCAACTTCTTTGTGGTGTTCACTTGCTGCTGCCACTTGTGGGTCCCCGTAGCAACGTCTCTGCCCACCAGCAGACCAGCTGCTCAGAAAAGAGGTTGCTGTTTTTCTCCTGCCATCATGAAACGCTGCCCTGCCTGTCCCCTGAGATAGGGACAAGCATCTCATCAAAAACATCCCGTCAGTGCCCTCAGAGTGCAGCTACTAAGTGTTTCTGATGGTCACCTTAAATGTGTGAAGTCATTCCGTTGGTGAGCATTGTGCTTTGTGGATTTAATCATTGGATGGATGACAATGTATTTGTGCAGAAATAAAATGGCAATTAGAGAAATTCAGTAAGATGGAAGTTTATGTGTTGTGTACAGAATGCCATCTGCCACAGGCCAGCAGACTGTACATGCCTTTCATGTAAAATGCATCAAATGGCAAGAGGTTTTGTGATGCCTGTCCGCTGTGGGGTTTAAATCTGGCATGAAACATGGTAGATCCTGCCCCTGGGGAAACCACACACACCAGGAAATAATGTCACCTTCAGGATGAAGCCACAGACTAACATCACTTCTGGAAGACACTTTTCTTCTGACTCAAACTGAAATAACCTACAAGGTTTCAATAAACTGGAAAACTGGAAGGAGAGAAGCTTGATGAGAGCAGAGCACCTACATCTGCTTGGGTTTTTTAAAATCTGTTTGAGTTGATAGATACTTATAACCCTTATTGAACTTAAAGGTTCCTATCACTCCTGGGCCATGAGTGTAATCGTGGAGCCCAATGACAACAGCATCATTTATCCCACATATTTCCCTGTTCCAAAGGCTTTGACTGAATATTCAGAAAGTGTCATAATTACACTATCGTGCTAATATAATTCTTTCTTCATTTCCTATGAGAAAATTGTGGAGGAAGGGTTGTTGGTAAAAATTCCTCACATTTCGCCATTTCTGTCTCCTATAGATTACAGACCCAGATTTGACACTACTAGGGTCTTTCTGGTTGTGTTTTCTGCACAAGGCAGCACAATGAAACACTCCCATTCTACTCAGTTTTATAAAAATTAATCAGAAATTGCCTTCAGTCAACAGAAGTAGAGAGGTAAACACTGATTACATAAAGCTCTTAATAACATACTCAATTTACGCTCATTTTCTATTTTCATTGATGATAATCTCACAGACCAAACAAGTCCTAAGTGTGTGTTTAACCCCGGCACGAAGCTAGGGCTTTAAATTCTGAAACTGCTTTTTATCACCCTGGCAGCAACAAAAATCACAACCACAGTAACAGAGATTTACAATGGTTCAGAAAAACCATAAACAAGGAATCAGGCCTTAGCAGCAGCTCCTCCAGCCAGCGGGGATGCAGCTTTTCTCATGGATGCTTGTGCGTCTCTAAGGGAAGAGCTGTGGTCAGGAGTGCAGGACTTACCAGCACAGAAATCCCACACACTGCCGTTTATCAGACATGCTTTATCATCATCTTTGAACAACTTGTAACAAATTTAGCGGGGTACAACAACAACTATTGTTTTATTGTACCACAAATAGGATGTAGAATGTGACTGATCAGCATAGAAAGTTACACTTTTAAGTATATTCCTCTGTTTCTCTCTCTTCCTTCAGTCTTTATATCATTCTAATTGTTATTATTATTTTCTTAAACTACAGTTTTTATTTCTTTGGACAACATATTTCCACACATAGATGTAGGATCTTTTTGCTATTTGTATTTCTCAGTGATGGCACATCTATTCTGTTTCACCTCTGCTTAATCCTACTCGTAGCAGTAGAACTTTTTCTTATTTATTAAAGCATAAATTCAAGCACATCCTGTCCTGCCTCACCAAAAATACAGCAACTCTTGACCTGAAGGGAAAATTAATTTTTAAAGACTTTATACAACCACAGCTCTCATTTCAAGAATTATATGACACTTCCTCTTTATTGAAACCTTATGCTTTTCACATCCTCTACAGCCAATAGTTTTTATTCAACAGACACTGAGCAGTAATGAATTTGATATGTCAGTGTCACAATGTATTTTGCTTCTTTTGTACAAGTCTGTGATTTATTTTTTTTTAAATACCGATTTTGCCAGAGGCTTCACACAACTAATTTTACTAGCTTTTGATAAGTGAGTGTATAGCCTCCAGTAACCGAGTTTAAAAGAGCATTTTACAAAACATTAGCAAAAAGAGAGAACTGAGAGTTCTGTTTCTTTCTTATTTTTTTAGTTAGTTAGTTAGTTAGTTTTCCATTCCCATGAGGTTTGGTTGTTTTGTTTTTTTTTATTGTGTCCAGGGCAGAAACCAGAGAGCAGGAAAACAGACGTTCATGCTGTCTTGTTTGCAGGGACCATAAGGGAGAGCTGTATCCCAGTGGGATTACAGCCTCAGTGAGCTGCAGATCCCCTCCAAACAAAACAAAATGTCAGGTGCAGTGGGATTTGAGTTCACATTACAAAATCAGCAAGGCAATTACTAGTGAGACACGGTCTTATAAACTTCTAGCCTCTAAAAGTCAACATTAAGGCAGAAGACAGGCATTTTGAGACTTCATGCAGGGAAGATATGTTCCTTGCTTGCAGAGCTTTTTTTGGTTTTCTTTTCAATTCTTATTTTCACTTCAATAACAAATGATCTCTAACGCCCTTCAGTCTCAGGCTCTGGTAATTTCAACCTTTTAAGCTGCTGTAGATACATAGCTAAGCAATACATCTTTGATAAAATATAGCTGTTTTCCATTTTGCAAATTTGAAGGCTACCTCTATTTACTCTTAGGTACAAAACAAGAGATAAAATTCCACATTTGAATGTGAAATTTACACACAAAAATATTTTTTTGTTTACACAAAAACACCAATTTTGCATCAAATATACAAAACCAACAACAACAATTTCTGTGGATATCACTCTTTTTAGGAGGCTGCATCTTATTAACTAGTATTGGAAGGCAGAAAGTGAATTAAAATGTTTGCAAAGATAATTTTCCCTTGGTATTCTCATGTTTTTCTTTAGAAAACTGGAATTAAGGGAGTCACAGTTTTTTGTTTCTTCATTGTATGCAAATCTACTGAAATCAATTTTTATCTGACTCATCATATTTCATAGGTGTATTTCCAAAGCACATTCAGCAACCACAGGCATAGTGGTCCATATGCACAGTGCTCCCAAATGTGTCATTTTATGGTTTTCTTCCTTTGTTTGTTCAATTGGAAAACTGCTGGATCTGGAAATCAATGTATGAATTTCCTCAGAGCAAAGCTGTTCCTTTGCTTCCCTTTTCACTGTGAGTTTTATGAGATCATGCCCTGCATGATCCTGTCATGCTCCCTGCTCATCTTGGCACTTCTCATTTTTGGTACTTGACATAGGTATTTGTCTGGATGACTTCCCATGGCAACTTCGTTCAGGAGAATCTGACTCTGACAGCTTCAGTTGACTGTGTAGAACTGACACTCATGAAAAATGAACATTTATAGGGTCTTTTAACTCAAATCCATCCCTTGTTTAACTTCATTGGTTCTGCTGGAAATGAAGATACAGAGACACAACCTTTTCTCCAATCATTTTGAAATTCAACACACTCTTTGCTCATCCCAAGCCATTATCATGGGGATCTGCCACTGGAGGCCCCCATTTTTCTGAGTCAGTCTCACAATCCTAAGTTGTTCATGTGCCAGTTGAGCCTTGGTCTGTGCAATTTTTTCCCCAAGATAATGAACCCACATATACACACTCACCTCATTCCCCAGTCTGAACACATGCCAGCAATGTCATATCACTGGCATGTAATCTGGAACTAGATGAGATGTTTAGGAATTGTAACATCTAAATTTCATCAGTGCTTTATTTTCAGATTTTCAGTAAAATAATTCTCTCTCTTTGTTCTCACAATATTGCTTTAAAATAACATGGGTGAAGTTGCCTGCACATCTTACAAAAACTGCTTTTTATTCAACCAAAAGCTAAGAATTGAGCATCAGTCCAAAAGAGGGGTGCACAGCCAAGGAAACCAGCACAGGATTTTGATTAATCTCCTCTTCTGTTTGTGTGGTAAGAGAATAGTGTCAATATTAATGAAAACAAGTGTGACTAATGCAGCCAACAAGACTATCAGAGAATCATCTGCCACTTTATAATAGGAACCCATCACTAGAAACACCTTAATTACAGCTATTATCTCTTGAAATGTCTGGGTAACTCTTAACATTAATCTGATTTGAAATAGAAAGTTTCCATTATGTAGTGAGATGTTAAACAGGGCTTTGCTGTGTAATTACGTGGGGTAAAGTAACTATGAAAGCCATTTTTGCATGAAGGCTACACTGACTGCTAATGAAAAGCTCTCATTTTCGGGCACCTGTATCTTCAGTATTTCCATGGAGAATTGAGTCTCATTTTAAGTAGCACTCTCACATGGGAAAAGAAGGAGAAGCAAATGCCAGTTACGACCACTATGACAGAAAGGTTAACCATTTGTCTAAAGCCAAGAGTCATCTACAGGGAGCTCCAGCTGGGTCCCAGAGGTAAAGCCCTTTTCCTGTCCTCTCTTGCTTAGCTGGAAATCACTGATTTTCACAAGCTTGTCCCATGGTAAAGCATCCTGCTTGCTGCCTGCCATACGCTTAGCCTTTACACTGGCTTCAGGCGTTGCCCTTTTGCTTGGGTTTGTTCCTTTGAAGTTGCTGTAGTCCATAAAAAAGCACCCTGCAGGTGTGCTGGCCATGTTGCATAGATGATGGGAGAACCAGAGAGGGTGTCTCTGCCTAGAAAAAATGGTTGGCACAATGGCACACACAGTGCAGACAAATGTTCAGGCTGCATCTCTGACATCATCTGGCGTCTCTTTAGATGAGCTGTTTCGGGAAAAAATTAATTAAAATGGATTTTAGGGAGCCACCACAGCCCACAAGAGCTAATATTGTTAGGCAATGTGGCTGGAGAATGGGTATCTGCTCGAGGCTCAGGGAGACCTGGTTAGGGGTCCCTGCTCTCCCCAGCATCGTGGCTGTGAATCTGAAATGATTTCAACCTGCTCAGCCTTACCGGGGGAAGGTTTCTGTTGTAGATGAGGAGAGCACACAAGCACACATTTAAAATGAGTCATTCTGATTTGGAAGTGGGCTTTCAAGGAATATATTCACAATTATAGCCATCATGTTCTCAGCTAAAGGAGAGCTGAAGGTTCTAGTGCACATGTGCAGTGTGAAGGACCGCATGGGTTGCACTTTATGGTGAACTTGGTGAACCCTTTCAGGTCCTCTTGCACCAGATCCTGGATTCAAAACCCAGGGAAGGATCTCCAAAGGAAATACAGGGATTTTAAGCGCTAAATTAATTTTCAGTCCAGCTGCAGCCCACATCCCTGTACAGTAATATTTGTATCAACTATCCATGGTTCTGTTTTGTAATCAACACTAGGATGTAAAGAGAGAGAAATGGGTCACTGTTGATGTGGTGTGAAAAATCACCCTTCCTATGTTTCTCTATGAGGTGGGAGGTGGGCTTTAATGACAGAAGCTACATGAGGCAGCCACAAGGCTGAGTCTCCTGCCCGAAGCTGCTGCCAGCCAGTAGAGCCCCCTTGGCTCCGATGGAGCCAGCTCAGGACAGCAGGAGAAATGGCTGTGGCTGCATTTCCAGACATATTCTAAAGCTTTTGAAGCTGAAGGTTTCTAAATAAAGTAGTGTCAGTGCTAGAAAGTGGCAGCATGAAGGCTTGCTTGGGTTGACAGCACAGTGAAATACCTCTTGCTCTGAGGGAGGCTGTTGTCTCCTTTACAGGAACAAAGAGCTGTAACAGTTGTCAAGGGGCTTCTTGAAGCTGGTAGAGCTAAGGAGAACATGTCCTCATTTTTTGATTCCCTGCCAAGTGTCATGTAAGATGTCACTCCCAATGCCTCATAGAGAGGAGGATGGAAAAGAGACGCACTCAGCAGTCCTGTTTGGGTGGCTGTTTGAATAGGTTGCTGTCGTCTGTCACTTTGGCTAACACATCTCTGATGGTGTCACCAAACAGTTTTTATTTATCACTGTCAAGACTTAGGAAAGGCAGATAAAAACTGTGAGCCAGGAGACTGCCAGGGTTTTCTGTGCCAGGGTCAGGGATGTGCCTGGAGAAATCTTGTTTTCAGATGAGGATCCAGGTGGCAACTGAGTGGCAGAGCCCAGAGGAATGTAAAATCTCTGGGGTTTAGATAAATCCTGATTCAGTCAAGAGACAGAGCAAGGGCAGCTGGTTGCTGCAGATTAGGGGAAGAGCAGTGCCTTTTCAGCTAACCAGATAATTGGGAAACCCACAAATGCACATGAAATTCAGGCCAACCCATGTTTTTTCAGTTCTTCCTGCAAGCAGAGAGCACACACACGATGGCTCAGATGATACACGGAGCTTGCCAAGGTTCCACAATAATTTGACTGTTTGCCTAAGACCTAATTAATGAGATCATCAAAGGCAACTGTTCCCACTTTCCTGATGGGTAAATGTGCACAGGAGCATGGACATGAGTCTGGGACCTTTCTTGGTCATTAAGATGAGAGTGATCTTCCTGGGGTTAGGCTATATAGGAGATTCTAAACCAATCAATAGGTACTTACACTTTTATCATAAGGTATAAAATGCTAATAAGTGTGGCGTATTTCAAGGACCTTAAATGACTGATAAAATGACAAGATGACATTTAGAGACTCATTCTAGAATTTCTTTCACCATCTCTGTCTAAAACACCTCTGTCTTTTCAGCAAGGATTTCTTTTCACATCTAAAGAATGGAAGATTCTATGGGCTTACCATTAATGATATTCAGAAAGCTGTTTTAATTTTTAAGAAAATTTAGACAGAAATTGCCTGATTTTAAGAGGATCTTGTAGGTGTTATTTTTTGGTTCCAATAAATTATGGTGCATGTTCTGCCTTCTCCCTGCTTGCTGACTGTGAAGTTTAGCACATTTGCCCCGGCCATCATTTTCATTCTCCTGCTGGGGGGATCCAGAAGTGCTATTGCCAACACCTGGCATGCAGCAGTTATGAATCAGGCCACACCAGATCAAGAAGCTGGCTTTAAAAATTGTAAAATCTCTAGTTTTTCCTTCTCTCATTGCATCCCTGCATCTTTGCCTTGTTTTTCCTTTTTAAAGGAACCTCTGGGACTCTTTCTATCCTGTCTTCTGTGTCTGAAACCTCTTGGCTGCCAGATCCACAAGCCTTGCCCTTCCTTGATTCACTGCTCTGGAAGAGACAGAAATCCAGTCGGGTGGGTGGAAAGAAGAAAAGAAAGGTGAGAGTACACCAGTTCAAGGCAGTGGGATATGCCATGCCATCAGCAAGCATGCATCCTTAACTAAATTCACACCTTTAGGCACCTCTGTCAGGCAGTGCAGCTCTTTCCCTGCACTCAGGAGATGTCTCAGAGCTGCTGGGGTGTTGGGTAAAATCTCACCAGGCTCCCATCAGAGCTCGAGCTCAGTGAAGCGGGGAGGTGTACGGCTTTTCAGTCTGCGCAGAGAAGGGCGCGAGGGATGGCATCAAGCGCGGTCCTGAGAGATGCCTGAGGCTTTGCTTTCAACTTCTTTCCACTGCCTTTGAGGTTGCTGTACTGGGGGTGTGCCCCTTAAAATATATTTTAAAAACTCCTAGTTTTTAAAAGCCCTCATGATCTTGCTGGGTCTTTGGAGGAAGGAGTGGACATTGATTGGGCTCAGTCAGTGGAAACAACGTTGCTGAGGCTGCTCCTGACCACATGAGAACCTCAAAAGCTATGTGTGAGGAGCTGCAGCAGAAAAGCTGAGGAAATTCCTTGTACTTCTGGCATTTCAAAACAATCCAGGGGAAACACCACAAGAGTGGGGAAGACATTGCCTCTCAGCTGGAGGAAATTTGGAAAGGAAGCTGCAAAATGCTTCCAAAGGGCTGCAAAAACCATAATTCCCAAGCACAGAGCCCCCAAAGCCTGCCTGGAAAAATGTGGCCACAGTGGGAGCAGGTAGCTGAGGAGCCAGAAGTCCCTGGCATCTGTCACACAGCTTTTCCCTAGTACATTTCCTGTCAAGTGCCTCACAGAGGAGCACCAGCAGTGCACAAGCTCAGCACCAAAAGCTTTCAAAGGGAGGGAACAACTCACATCAGTGAAATGATATTTATGCTTTCTTGAAGTTTTTACCTGCAATTCATTTTTTTGCATTAAAAAAGCAGCAAAAAAATTCATTCACAATGAATCTATTTGTTCATGCTGAATCTTGCCATTTCATCAAAGAATAATTTAGGCTGGAAAAGACCTTTCAGATCATCAAGTCCAACTGTAGCTTTTCATTAAAAAAAATCATTAAAATTCAGCTCTAATGACACAGCAAACACACAGAAACACATATCCCTTTGGCATGGGACAGTATCAGCAATCTTTCAAAAGTGATAAATTTGGGAAGGAAGTGGAAACTGAGATAAAGTCCCACAATCTTGTAGAGAAGCTTTAGTGACCAGAGGCAGCGTTGAGGCGGTGCTGTTATGTGTAGCCCCTCATCCCACTGTCAAGAACATCCCTTGGTCAGGGGCACCTGATAGGCCTGGCAGGTCTTACAGTGTTTACAGGTTCAGAACTCCTCTGCTCTTGGGACTTTTTATCACTTTGCTGATGGCTATCCTGTGCCTGTGCCTGGCAGTGCCTCCAGGTGCTGCTCAGCTGTTGCTTTTCCTGTCCCAGCTACGTCATGTCTTTCTTTAGCTTTGCAAATAGGCTTTCCTTGGTTTTCTGATCTCTTCCTACTCTGCTTAAGGAGTCTTAAATCACTGTGTGGCAACTAGCATCTCGTGGGGATTTGGGGTTCAGACATGGGTTACATGTGATAGCAGCTGTTCATGCCAACCAGAGTGGGCCAACAGCAGCATCACAAGAAATACAAGTTATTTCAGGAAACAGCTTGGGAAAGGGATATCTTGCTTTTCCTGGAGACACTGGGTCTGTACAGGCTGTTTCACGAGGTAGGGTGTGCTGTAGGTATGCGCTCCATACGAAATGATGTGGATGGTCCCTGCCAGGCACAGCAGCCACCAAGCAGGGACTGTTCCCAGATGTCACATAAATATCTCAGGTTTACCTATGGCCAGCAGTATCATCAAGCTGGCTGATGGATCAACACCCACATTCACTCTTTCAGGTGGCACAGCTGGACGTTTCCCAGATCAAATTCTGTCCTCGTGTCAACACATGCAAGCCCATTAATTTTAACCGTGAAGAAATTCAACCTCAAATCTGTAAGGGACATCACAAATGTAATAGCCTGGACTATAAATTCCCCTCCTGGGCTGTTTGAAGCCATCCAGTAGCACAGGTGCTACACAGGGATCCCCACAGGGTGGAGAAGCACTGAGGAGGAATGAGCTCCCTTCCCGTTAAGCAGGTGGGCACTGCTTTTCCTCAGCAGCATGAATGGTTTAACAAAGACACAGGTCCCAAAAACCACATTGTGTGTGGGTAGAAATGGACGTGAAAAGACTGATGGATTAGTCAGTGACAAAGATATTTCACACCTTAGTGGAAGAAAAATTAAAAGAAAAGGCTTGTGTTAGTATCCTGTGTGTGTTATATTCTGCTGCATAATAATGTATTGGTACATTAAAATATAGTACATATCTGTACATTGTGTCCTTCAGGAGATTGTCTGTTTTTCCTTTTTCTAAAGACCGTCTCAGTAAGGATCAGTTTCCTACCACACTGTTAATTTATTTTGAGTTCCAGTGGGGAAGGAGCCACAGGGTAGCTGCCAGCTCCGAATTTCGGCAGGCTCTTGTATCTCTGATTTGAACCCTCAGCACAGCTAACTTGGTGTCTGCAGAAAAATAATAGGAAACTCAGCTGATTTTAACACACATAGATACACACCCCCCCCAATCACCCAGACAAAAAAGACTTCACACAAATAATTGGAATTGAATAATAGGTGCAATTAAAACATCCGCTTTTCCTATCCATGAGAGCAGATAATTCATTTCTGATTGCTTCAGCACTTTCTGGGGGATCTTTGATCAGCTTTGTAAAGCACACTGTACATTTCCATTTTCTGCTTCAGATAAGTTTTATCACTGGGCAAAGAGCTTAAGGAATTAATTTAGCCCATGAGTCTGCCAGGCTTAGATTTCAGTCTAGGAAGAAATGGAAATCTTTCAAATGTCAAAGCCTTCCCTTTAAGGGCCATGTAAGTCTGCCATAGGTGCCCCGCTTTGAAAAATGAGTGCATATAAAATGCAGCACTTGGGTGCAGAGATAACAAAGCCCATCACATGTACCAATGCATCATATATTTGTTCCTGTTTAGTTTAGCAGTCCTATTGAGATTTTTAGGCCCTACCACTAAATGAGCAGACATATGTCCGTGTGTTTTTGTGAAGTCTTATTACAGTAGAAGAATTCTTTGAAAGAGAAGGAAATTAGTGATTTGTTAGTTTAAACTGCTGCACATTTCATCTGAGAGTTGTGTTAAGGGTACTCACTGCATCCAGATTCCAGTTCCGCTAACACTCCTGTAAACTGCAATACTACATCCATATAAAAGCATCACAATGCAGAACATCAGCCTTGATGAATCTAACCCAGTGTGCTGGTTTGGCTGTAAAGCAGCAGGGGAAATCAACCCCACACAAAATACCTCGAGACATTTTAGGTCAAAATTACAATTTTAATAAAAAAGGTTAAAATAAATGCAGTAATACAGAAACACCGGCTTAAACAAACCGACAGAGTCACGGTACAACCTGACACCCCGTTGAGCAGGGTGGTAGCTGTGCAGTCCAGTTAGGCTCTGGTCCTGCAGAAAGGCCTGGTAGTCCAGTCCCGATAGTGGAGTGGAGTAGCTGAGTCCAATTCCGAGGAGTGGAGTGGAGTAGCTGAATCCAATTCTGAGGAGCTGAGTCCCGTCGAGTTGAGTCGAGAGTCCAGTCGAGAGTGGAGTCCCGAGAGCGGAGTCCCGTCGAGTCGAAGGGTACCTTCTCCCATCCAAAACCCTTGTTTTATGCTGTGTTTCTTGGCTGGCACCTCCCCCAGGGGCGGGGACTTTCACAATGGAAGAGGATCTTCCCGATGTTCTATTGGTTGCTTTGGTAATGAGCTTGGATGAGCCCTGGGCTCCTCTGAGATGCTCCCCAGGGTTCGATGGGGTTCAGGTTAATTAGTCAGGCTGGGTGGTGCTAATGGGCCATTACCTGAGATCAGATAACCAGCTGGGTGGTGCTAATGGGCCATTACCTGAGATCAGATAAACAGGGTGGGTGGTGCTTGCTGTCGGCTGGAGTGCTTATCTCAGTTGAGATAAGGAGTCCCAGGTGTGTAATTATGAAATTTATCCAGCTTTTGTGGGTGGTAATAGAATATATGCCTAACCCAAGACACCTGGCTTCAAAAAATCATCTTAGTCTCCCTTTTTTGAGTTCTCAGTGCAATTTTCCAGTGGGGACTATTTCACAGTCTTAAAATTCACTTACCACAAACCAATGTGAAAAGCAGACTTCAGTCAGTCACGAGTGTACAAGAAATGAAGGAACAGAGACCAGCAGTCAATGATCTTTTAAATTTTAGCCAGTACTTATGGAAGTATTTTCATATCTTCATTTCTACAGAAAATTTTGCATGGGCCAATACTAAGACAAATTATAGCTCTGGGTAGGCTCTGTCTTGTTTATGTCAGAGCTGTTTTCTTGTCAGGACAGAATCTATAGGTCTTTTTTGCCATACATTTAGCAACATGACCGCTGTCCATTCTGTACAGCTCATCCTCTCCCTGCTCCTTTCCAAAGGGAGCAATTACATGTGTAGCATTACTGGCTGGTGGGATTTTGTAATTGTTGTAAAAGACTACAAGGAAAAGCAGCCCAAGTTCACAGGTTAAATCAGTCCTGTGGATATCTGCAACAGATGTCAGCTAATTAAAATTAACATTAAATGAAATTAACGTTAAATGGACTAACTTATATTTGAAAATCCACTTGAACTAAATGACTCCCTGTTTCCTTCCCTTTGTTTTTTCTATTAGTAATATTGCCATTTAAAGGTCATGCTTTTTTGAAGCCTTTTCATGAGGTTTGTTATTTTGCTGGTGGTTCTTAAATCCCTCAGTCCAGATGTGCAGCAGTCTGTGCTTGCATGGTTGAGCCCCCTTGCCCACAGACATGACTCCTCACGCAAACAAGAATTTGAAACCACAAATTAGAGAATTAGATTCAATTGCCTCATGGCATTCAAGGAAATGGCCATTTCATGCACAAATTAGAGGTTTTGCCAAAGTGAAAACACAGAGCAACACAGAGGGAGTGCTGAAAGTGCCACCTGCAGAACACATGCCCACAGCACCCAGGCTGGTGGGTGCAGACTCTGGGACCTTTTCTCCTGGCTGGAATATATTGCTGTACCTCCAGTGGGCTACATGGGCATCCCTTTATCATCTGCAATTAGGGTTAAATGCAGTATATTTAGCTGCAGTCAGACTTCTGGTCTGCAAGGCTCATAGAGCTTTCCATAACTTCCTAAGGACTTTTTTCTGGGTTTCTCTTTGAATAAAGAAAAGCAGAGTTATTATGCTGCATTGTGTCAGCCAGAGCTACATCCATTGGAGTGCAGCTCTTTCCAAGAAAGATATAGCAAATAATAACTTCTAAATATCAGCTTAAGCTTGTCTTAGCCTTTTTTTCACCAGCACTATTCACTTGTTTTCTAATAGGGACCTAGGAAGGTTTTTGTCCAGGGGTGATGTTTGTATGATTTTGACTACAGTACAAGTAGACACTTGCACCTCCACCCTGTGGCACATGGCTGAATGTCTCCCAGCCAGACCCAGAGCTAGCACAAAAGTGGAATCTCACAGGGCCCAGCCTTTGCCAAGTCAGGCTCTTCCCTCATGTGAGTCTAACATCCCAGTCTCCCATCGGTGAGGGAATCCCTGTATTCCATTCTCAGCCTAATTTCTGAGGACACAAGAGAGTCCCTTCTCATTCCTGTCCTTTTTGTTCTGTGCTTCTCTCCTGAAAGAACAGGCACTTTGTTTCCTACTTGTAAATGATACTGAAGGATAACAAAACTGTGTTTATGGCAGTTATGCTTAGCAGCTATACCAAGGGTCTGTTTTATTCATAACTGGAGATAAAGGAACAGTGAAAGCCAGGAGATTAGTTCGGGTAATTACAGCAGTTCAAGAACTGGGTCTTGATCAGGAAGCTTTCATTGCTCCTGTCCCACCTTGCATGAACACTGGGAGCCAGTGTTAAACCAACAGAGAGCTTGAGAAGAATTATCAAGGCTTACTGTTTTAACCTGCTTATCCTGCTCTGCACAAAGCTCTTCCCCGGAGCGCTCCCAAACACCCCTTGGCTGACAGGGAAGGGAGGTGCATGGGCACTCACAGGTTGCAGGTGATGGGGAAGCAATGGGCCACAGCAGCAGCCTTAGCGCTGCATCCCCAGCTCAGAGGCTGCTCAGCCACTGTTTGGCACAACACGAGTTAAAAATCTTTTATCAGGCTGGCCAGAGATCACAGCTCAGCAGCATGAGTCTTAAGCTCTTTTCTGGACTGGGGCTGGAGTGCTCACTTTAAGCTAGAAATGCCACGTTAATACCTTCCAGTTGTTCATAACTGATAGAACTTGGAATGAATGTTTTATTGCAGACCCTTAAGCAGGGTCTATCAGATCTATCAGATTAAGTCTGTTTTGCTGAAACAGATTAATACTTCTGCTCATTTTTGTATGAGGACAGAGCCACAACCTGCAGGTTTGCCAGACTTTCCTGGCTCAGGAACACTTTCCAACAGGTACAGTTTGGACTCAGAGCACCTTGCCTCTGACTTGAAGCTCCATGTACCAAGGAGATATTAGTGTTGGTAACATCTTGTGTGTGCAACAGGGCTTCACAGGCAGGAATCCAAAATGCAGTTGTAACTTGAATCGGATAATCCCAGATTTCTCGGGGCAACATGTATCAGTCACACCTTGCTACATATAGTGGCTGTGTATATGCAAATATGTTAACACACATGCACAGATTAAATGCCAGAATTTCTGTATAGTAACTAAGCATGTGCATATTTATTTTATTTGGAGGTTGCATGTACTCTTCAATCAAACAAAAAACAACAGGCATGTCTTATTGGGAAAACCATGATTGAAGCATGCATGGGATGCCAGAGACAGTAAAATTACCCTCTAAGCAATTCAAGTCTTCTGGAGGTTTGCTTTACACTGTAATTGAGCATTTCTGGTGTAAGCAACTCAGTCAGACTGACATTTAATTTCGATGGTTTGGAACTGTGGAGCCACTGCAAAGCTGGGAATAGCTGGCTGCCACTGAGTCTGGTCCAGCCTGCTCCAGCAGCCAATTTCTGCTGTTGGCAGGGGATGAAGGCTCTGACATAGCTTCTCCCCAGCTGCAGGACTAGCCAGCATGCATCCACCAGCCACGTGGCCAGGGAGCTCTGCAGTGCTGCTAGGTAGAGTTCCTGAGTAAACAGAGTGCCTGGCACTGGCAGCACCTTTGGGACTAACCAATTGTTAAAGTTGTCCTACATAATTATTAGTGCATGGGTGGTAATTATTAGTAACAAGTGATTATTAAATTACACTTGAAAACCTTGTTGTGCCAGCTTCTGAATAAATACACCTGAGGAAAGATGTCCCTGCCCTGAGTTCTTAAAGCCTTGTTTGGTGACTGTTCCCAGGGTGTGGTCAGGAAAAAAAAAAATCAAAACCATGTTTTGAGCTATATAATTCAGGGGAAATTCTGTACTGAGCACTTGCAAATACTATGTGCCCCTCAGCTGCTGGGTATCATGACTCACAAAGGTGAGCTGGTAGAGGAGAAGTTTGCAAAAAGCCTTGGAAAAATTTTTGAGGCAGCATCCCGCATTATGACATAGAATCACAGAATATTTTAAGTTGGAAACAACCTTTAAGATTGAGTCCAACTGTCAACCCAGCACTGCCAAGTCCACCTCTGAACCATGTCCCTGAGTGTCACATCCACATGTCTTTTAAATACCTCCAGGAATGGTCACTCCACCACTTCCCTCGGCAGCCTGTTCCAATGGCTGACCATACTTTCAGTGAAGAAATTTTTCCGGATATCTAATCTAAATGCCCCCTGGTGCCACTTGAGGCCATTTCCTCTCTCCTGTCGCTTGTTACCCTGGGGAAGAGACCAACCCCCACCTGGCGTAACCTCCTGTCTGGTAGTTGCAGAAAGCAATAAAGTCCCCCTTGAGCCTCCTTTTCTCCAGGCTAAACACTCCCAGCTCTCTCATCTGTTCTTCATAAGATGTGTGCTCCTGACCCTTCACCAGCTCCATTGCCCTTCTCCGAACAACATCCTTCTTGTTTTGAAGGACCCAAAACAGAACACAGGATTTGAGGTGAGGCCTGGCCAGTGATCCCTTCTCTGCTCCTGCTGGCCACACTATTTGATACACACCAGGATGCCATTGATCTTCTTGGCCACCTGGGCACACTCTGGCTCATGTTCAGCCCCTGTCAAGCAGCACCCTCAGGTCCCTTTCCCCTGGGCAGCTTTCCAGCCACTCTGTCCCCAGCCTGTAGCGCTGCCTGGAGTTGTTGTGACCCAAATGCAGGACCTGGCACTCGGCTTTGTTGAACCTCATACTATTGGCTTGGGCCCATCTATCCAGCCTGTCCAGGTCCCTCTGAAGAGCCTTCCTGCCCCCCAGCAGATCAACGCTCCCACACAGCTTGGTGTCATCTACAAAATGACTGAGGGTGCCCTCAATCCCCTTGTCAGGTCATCAATAAAGTTGTTAAACAGGACTGGCGCCAATACCGAGCCCTGTGACTGGCCACAAACTGGATTTAACTCCAGAGGTACTTAATGCCTCCTTTGCCTCAGTGTTTAATAGCAGGATCAGTTGCCCTAGGGCTACACAGCCCCCTGAGACTAAAGACATGGATGAGGAGCAGAATGAAGCACCTATAATCCAAGCAGAAGTGGTCTACACCACCGAGACACACACAAGTCCTGCACTTGGGTTACAACAACCCCATGTGATGCTACAAGCTTGGGGAAGAGTAGCTGGAGAGCTGCCTGGAGAGGGAAAAGCATATCCAACATTTTGAAAGAAAGTGTGCAAAGCATTAAATAGCTGCAAAATAGAGCAAGACTAAATGATGACATATAGATGAAAAGCATCCTTTCACTGTGTTTAGCCTGATTGGAATTGTTTCCATGCAGTTGCAGGGTGGATTAAAGATAGGATTTGGATAACATAGTATCATAGTCCCAGGGGACTAGTTGTTCAACCTTATCATCATATAATCGTTGCAATGTACAGTGTCAAACAAGAAAAGTATTTTAATCTGTTTCTGTCTACATATGTTTTCTCATCACAGAAAGCACCACTAGAATTTTCAAGTAAAGTAAGTGTCCTACCATCACTGGGGTAGAGAGCAGCCAACTTTGGGGCTGGAGTGGTCCCCACTCAGGTTATTATACTGCTGGCCCTTTGCACTGCGGGTGGCCCTTTCCTTTTGAGGTCAGGACCTCCTTCTCTTCTGAGTCCTTCATCTCAAGTGAAGATCATAAAAAGGGAAATCCTCTTGAGATGTGTGTTTGCTGGGCAGTTGTGAAAACCCACCTGAGCAAAAGCAAACCAGACACCTGGGTTCCCAGTTGGTCCCAGTACCAGTTCTGCTCTGAAGAAACTCTCATGCCTGGCTTGTTCCCTTAAAGTGTTCCCTTAGCTTATGAAATCTACTATGCTGTTTTGCCTGGGATCATTTGTTCATTAAACATCAACATCATTATTTTCAAAGTAATGACATTTAAAAGGTATTGCCACAGGGAGGCCAAATTAGATCAGGGTCGCTGCCATGCCAGGCACTGTACGTGCACAGAAATAGATGCATGGCTGGGAGGATTTCTGACTCTTTCTCTCTTAACTTCTTCCTTACCAGGCCTTCAGACACTTGTTGAAGACTGATGATGACTGTGGTAAGCACTGTCAGCATCTGGCTGACCACAGGGCGGGGAAAATGGCATGCAGCTGTGAGGAGGTAGAAACTCCCTTCAGCCACATATGGCTCATCACTTTAAAAATGCAAACTTAGCCTGACCAGAGCTACTACCAGGAAGGTCGAGTAAACGTGTTTCAAGGGCACAACTAATGCAGTGCAAAGAGCCCTTTCTGCTGGGGTGAGAAGATGGATTCAGAGTGATGTGCTTAAGCTGTGACAGCTCCATGTGACAGCATCAGCCACAGCACCTGAAATTGAATCTGTTACGTTGAAACTGCTCTTCATAAAATATAAAGTGGAAATTCAGGCCAGTGGAAATGTCATCTGCCCCACTAATCACAGACAACTCTTCTCTGAGCAAATGCCTTTTTATACTCTTCTGCTACTCTTCCTCATGCTAGCAAATATGTACCGCACTGAGGTCCTTTTTCACAGTGTTATAGAAGACTGTTATTCCTAAACTGCTAAGAGGAATTCCTGAGGACATAGGTAGGCATAATTTCTACATCATCCATGTACTGGTGAAAGGGAGACAAGTTGACCTGCTTCCTTCAGTTTGCACTATGATGATCTTCCTCTGATACAAAAACCAAAATATGAAATCTCTCCCACTTTATCTGGGCCCTCTCTGTGATAAGAGGTTTCCAAAAGCCGGGGATTCACCACTGACTTGGAATGCCCTTTGACTGTTATTAATTCTAATAGGGTAATGGTGGGAGGGACTCCTCGTGGATCACACGTGGATCTGAAAGTTAAATCCCCGCAGAGGGATGCCTGGAGACACAGACATGAAACTCCACCTCCAGCAGAGACTATATAGAGTGGAAGGAGAGAGCTGTGCAGACAAAATGGTTCTGCTTCAAAATGGCCCCCAAAGGATGCCCTGGGTCAAGGTACTCTGTGGCAGGTGAATGGCTCTGTAGCACCAAAGTTTAGTTGACAAAATTTGTCTCATCTCTTCAAAAAAACTGCACTGAGCAGAAAGCTCAGAGAAGGAACTAGTGTATGATGTTAATAGCAATGACTGTTTTTCCAGGTAGCTGCAGGTCACTGGTCCTAAGCCAGATTTTGAGCTTGTCTTACTTGATAATATTTTTACCTTATCTTAAATGCCAGGTTGTGCTAATGCTGTAAAATAATTTATTGCTCATTTCCATTCTGTTATTTTTAATTATGTGGGGATTCATCAATGTACCTTTTCTATGATCTTAGAGGAGCTGAGGTGCTCTTCCTGCTGTGTGGTGTCAGCTGAGAAGCCAAGACTGTATTAGGTTCCAGTTACTCACATTTCTCAGTTAATCTACACTCTAAGACTGCCCTGCCATCAGTAACGTGTTTAGATGCACAAAGGAAGGAGTGAAACCATGTGGGGAAACTCAAGCTCCATCAAAGTCCTTGGCCCTTGCCTTTTCGTGGGAAGGGCTGTATCCAGGCCTCCTGCAAGAAGTCCCTCACTGTGACATCCCAGCTCTGGCAACTAAAGCCAAGTCCATGATAAGCTGTGCAGGCTACATATGGTGTTCATAGCAAAAGGCTGGTATCCTGGTAGGAAGAAAACCTGTAATAGAAGGTTTCCATACTTGCCCATAGCTTCACTCTTAGAGAACGTATTTCTCTAGGACTTCTGTAGGGCAGGGCACCAATTCCCTGGACTCCATTCTAAGCTATTTTCTTAGCTATGAATTCACAGAGAAGGCTAACAAGTTGCTTTCCTAACCATAAACTTCAGCTATTCTGGGCAGTATCACAGACTTAACACGGTAGTTTAGTCATCTGAGTCCTCTCAAGGAAGGACAAGAATGGCATTTAAAGGAGACAGTTTGCATTCAGAACTGTTTAGGTTCTTCTCTGCCAGGCAGCCATCAAGTACAGCATACACATGGCAAAACTCATTAAGCAAGCCAGGAAACCTCACTGAAGCAACTGAGGCAGATGCATGGGAGGCCTTTGCCAGGCTGTTTGCCCTGGCACCTGAGCAGAAGCAAATGCACCCTTGCTGATAACGTAGGCTTGCTGTGTAACCTGGTTACTCTGCTCAGGCTCAGTGTGGCTTCCAGGCAGCTCCTTTCGCTGGTCCATATGAGCTCTCTGGTAGCATTAACACACCTTGTATGTAAATGACTGCAACACACCCTTGGAAATAATTGTTTGCTTACTTTTAATGAGGCATACTGATAAATAAGGAGATTATAATGTTGTTGCTATCTTAATGCTGATGTGAATGTTTAGCTCACTCAGGTGTGAGCAGTTGATGTCAGCTGGGTGAAGAAACTTCTAGCATCCCTTTTAAAGACAAATATTTTAAACCAGACACGAGCAGAAAAAACAGTAGCAATCTAGGTTTGCTTGACTGACTACTTAACTCCTGGCCAGGATAACTGCTGGGAAAGACAGCCTGGCCTCAAGGCACTCCTGGGGAGGAGGGCAGGCTGGAGTATGCCACTTCCCAAGGAGCCCCTTGGTGAGGCTGCAAATGCCATGCAGGGGTATCTGTTAACTATTGCTGGTCTAGAAGTCACTAAAAATCTTAATTTAATTTCTTGATTGTAACCTAGAGATAAGGATCTTGCTGTGACAAATGCATAAGAGATGCATAATTAGGCTTCCAGTGGCACAGGGATGATGCGCTTTTCCTTAGTACACAAGGCTGAGGCTGACAACTCAGCCTTTGCCAACCAATTTTCTAGTCTAGGGGTATCCTTTAATCATACCTTGGATACCATAGTCTAACCGCTGACAGTGTTGTATTTGTGCTATTTGTTTGTCATGTTGTGTACACTGAAAACAAGGCATTTCAAACTGCAAAGCACAGCTGATGTAAATAACAAAATACAGTTATTACCAGGAAACAGCTGATCAAAATGCAGTGCCACAGGAGCATATGGAGAGTAGAATAAACCTAGACTAGAATAAGGTGTTGGCAGGAGGCAGGCATGGGGTATTCTGCACCTAAGGGACAGGAAAACTATCCATAAAAGGAGAGAACTTAAGAGCCTTTTCTACCAAAGCAAAGCTTCTACTCACCTACAAGGGATGAAGTTCAAAACAGATTAACTGGATAACATGGACCTCTCAAGGAGTTTGGAGATTAACTATTGGAACAGGTCCAGATGCAGCTGCTGGTGATTAAAGGCTGTTGACCTCAAAGTAGCAGGAGGACATCAGGTGTCCTCAAATACATCACATGAAAAATTTGGACAGTGGTAGCAGACATCTTGGCTTGAAGGTTTGATTAGACAGCAAAGCTTGCAGGAATGACCCTTCTGATTATTCTTGTCTACTCTTGATTTACTGTTGTCAGGAGATCAGCAATCCTCCTATGTTAAAGCAAAAGTGACCTTGTGAAAAGGCTTTGCTGTCTTTACAACTGTCTCAAGGAGTGGTGAAGGCACTGAACAGCTGAAAGTCATGATGTTGGTCTCCCTGGGTTTTTTTGTAGAGTTACTCTTTACTGTCTAGTACTTCCGTAGGAGATTTTCTTAGTGTTATATGTGTTCATTGCAGGGACAAGAAAAAGAATTTTCTGACAGACCTTTCCCCTTTCCGTGGTTATAGACCTTCTTCACTTGCTTATCCCTCCCAAGTAACTAACTGGGATCATCTAAATGAGAAAATAGTAGGTATTTGAAAGAATGGAGGTTTTTATCATACATTATATGCTTCTATCATCTTTTGTACTTCCTCTACACTGTGTAATAAGGTATTTTATGGAAACACTAGGCCACAGTTCTACAACAGGAAAGTTCCTTGAAAAATTCAGTTTGCAAATGGTTGTAGCACCTAAGTATGTGCCAGTCTTCAAATTCCAAACAGTGGGAGTACCCCTATGAGAAGTGAATCTATGTGAGGTTTTGGGATTTGTTTTATTTTTCTTTTTGCATGTATATTTCCCTGTGGTCCTACTTTTATGTTGTTTATAGTGAAAAAGCATTTTGATCAATCAGTGCTGGTGGGAATTCTTTCTGCTCTTATACTCTGTACCCCTTGCAGAGAGTGGAAGAGAAGAATCTGGAGTGCAAAATAAAGAGATTAGATTACAATGCAAGGAGTAACAGGACAGATGCACAGGGGGTTCTGCATCTGAGAGACAGAAATTATTCTAAATAGAAAGGATGAATTTCATTTATTGTACGGGGAATGTTTTAATTTTATAAATATTCTCTGGTTTGTGCAGACATTTTCACACTAATTAATCTGCCAAAAGAGTTGTTGTGCAGGATGCATAGAAATGTAGTCAATACTGGGTCTGGAAAAATCACTGCGATCTTTATCACTTTCCCAGTTAATTCTAGGCTGATGATGGCTTGTGTCTCACCGCACAGAAGCTTTATCTTGTATTGCTCAATTCTGACTGTCTTCCCTGTAAGACTAACACAAATAATTCCTTCTAGGAGGAACAACCATTGCTTGCTTAAGGTCTGAATCCTGCAAATATGTAAGATTTTATTTAACTGTGCTCTAGTTTCCATTACCACTGACGTCAGGAGAGCTGTTCAGACAGGGAAAATGAAGTGTTTATGTGCTTTGTAGCAATACCAAATTTTGCCCTTCCTCTTGCTATCAGTCGTGGCTCTCCCAAGTGCCTGTAAAGGCATGAGACTGTCCAAGCATAGATGACCCGTGAAATAAGCTCTGAACAATTAAAGGGGAAGTCCAGCTGTGCATCCATGGCCTTTGCTTTCAAATGCTGCTTTTAACAGTGTAGCGAGAGCTGTTTAAAACAGCAACAGTTTTCTTTGCGAGAGGGAGAATTTGTATCAGAAAGATTAAATCGCTCATCAAAGAGCCGGGAGCAAGCTCAGTGACAGGATATTTTCAGTGCTGCTTTCCGCCTGTTACACAACTGCTGCAGAGAGACAAATGCTTTAATGCCAGCTGCTGATGGGAGAAGGTCAAAGCCTTTGGCTCCGGAGGGAAGGATCCCAGGCACATCGCCTGCAGCATAACAGGGAGGCAAAGGCCAATGAAATGGTTGCTTCTGGCATGATTTATTTGATATAACAGAAACCTAGTTGGAAAACGTGACAGTCGCAAGCTGTGTTGGTACAAGTGGGGGGAAACAGAGAGATGCAGAGGCTGTCGACCATCGGGGTATCCCTGAACATGTCTGAAAGCAGATCATGATGGAGATGGCTTTGCTGTGGTTAGTGTCAGGAATACTGAGAGACTGCCAGAGGGTGAGGTACAGGGAAAAACCGGGAATCAACCTTAATTCCACTAGAGAACTGTCCCTTAATCTTTGGGGACCTCTTGTTTTCGTCTTATGTCAGCTATTCTGCTAAATCAGGTAACACACTAGGCTTCCTACTCACTTGGAAGTTTTACTTGTCTCTTCAGCATGAGTCTCCCTGGAGCTGAAGTCTTCCTCCTTGGGACCATGAGGCTTAGTCACTGCCCTTCTGTCCATCACGAGTGACCACAAATGCCCAGGCCAATCGAGTGCATGTAGTGTTTTGTGATGGGATGGGGAGCAGGTGTAAAGGGCTGTGTGAGGAGCTGAGAGCCACCCACCTTTGTTTGGGAGCCAGAGACTACCTGTGGGCTGTGAGCCCGAAACCTGTGTCTTCCTGGTCAGGGAAAGGTACAGAGAGGAATCTGGTGACAGGAAGACATGAAACTTTAAAAAATGGGGAGGGAAAACTGATGTCTGTCTTTGTTCCCTTGCTTAGTAGGGGATTGTCGTGGTTTGACACTGGCCAGACACCAGGCACCCCCAAAAAACCCACTCACCCTCCCTTGCTTCACAGCTGGACAGAGGAGAGAAAAATTTAACAAAGGGTTCATGAGTTGAGATAAGGACCGGGAGAAAACACTTCAAGGGCAAAACAGGCTCAACTTAATGATATAAAGTGGATTTATTACTACTAAAATCAGAGCGTGAGAATAAGAAGCAAAATAAGCCCTTTAAAATAACCTTTTCTCTCTGCAACCCCTCCCTCCTTCCCACCAACAGCACGGGGAGGCGGAGTGGGGGTTTTAGTCAGACTAGTTCATCACCCAGGATCTTCTTTCCGCTGCTCAGTGAGAGGAGTCGTCTCCCTGCTGCACTGTGGGGTCCCTCCCACGGGAGGCAGTTCTCCACGATCCTCTCCAATATGGGTCCACTCTCACGAGCAGCAGCACTCCCAAAACTGCTGCAGCTGAGTCCATCCCACGGGCAGACAGTCCTCCCAAAACTGCTGCGGCGTGGGTCACTCTGCCATGCGGTGCAGTCCTCCAAGGACGGCTGCTCCAGCCTGGAAGCAAGGCCTCTCTCTCCATGGGACTCCCTCCAGATCACAGTCTCTGCCAAGCATCCACCTGCTCCAGCGTGGGCACCTCCCCCATGGGCTGAGAGTGGATCTCTGCATCCCCCATGGACCTCCATGGGCTGCAGGGGCACAACCTGCCTCACCATGGGCCTCACCACGGGCTGCAGGGACATCTCGGCTCCGGCACCTGGAGCACCTCCTCCACCTCCTTCTGCACCAGCCTTGGTGCCTCCATTGCTGTTTCTCTCACATGTTCTCACTCCTACTTTGGCTGGAAAATTACAATTGCCCCCAAAAACTTTGTTTTGGTTTCTTCTTAAATCTGTTATCACAGAGACGTTACCATCACCTCTAACTGGCCCAGCCTTGGCCAGCAGCACGTCCATCCTCAGAGCCATCAGGGATTGGCTCTGCTGGACACGGTGGAAACTTGTAGCAGCTTCTCACAGAAACCACCTCTGTGGCCCCCCCCGCCAAGCCCTGCAAAACCAACACAGGAATGTAAAGCCAGCATCATCAGACTGCCAAAAAGAAGAGGTTGGGCTGCTCTCCAGGTGGCGATCGGGCTAGGGCTGCCCAAAACAAAGGCATCTTATCCTTGGCATGAGCACACAGTGCCACAGACCAAGCTACTCCCAGGCTGCATCTTTTTTCCTAGTCAGAAAAAGCACCTTCTAGGAATCAGGAGTCTCTTACCCTGGAGGATTTGGCTTTTGAAGAGCATCAGAAGCATCATTAGCCAAGCATAGGGGCAACTCTTGCTGAACTTGGTCACTTGTCAGTCTCCTCAGGAATGACTACACTCAGAACTTGCCAGACACCAACATAGCTGTGAATTCAGTGGGATGGACAAAGTGGTACAGATGACATCAACGAATTTAGATCCCAACATAACCTATCTTAATGAATTTGTAACAATTAAAAGAGAAGCTGGGCCATGATCTTAACTTTTCTTAAACGTAAGTTATAGTAGTTTTGTCATACATTTACAAAAAATTCCTCTTTAAAAAAAATATTCTATAGAGATGCAAGTTGCTTAAACATAATTCTAGGCCACATATAATTTTGAAAGCTCTTTTTTCCCACTAGGAGCAAAGACTGAATTGGCAGGTGGAGGATTAAGTAATTTTCTGAGCTTTTGGGACAAAACTGCCTGGCACAACCAGGCTCTGCATTTTAACTTCATCATTTGCAATAGCTGGTCGTTCATCTTGTTATAAGTGAAGCATCATGCTACAAAAACAGACCTAGAGTATCTTGTACATAACCTGCACCATGAATAATGACCCCGAAGTGGACAGAATGGTAGAGAGCTGGATCCATGAGTGCAAGAAAGGAGTCCTTGGCACAGCCCCTCTACTCTGTTCTCCTTTCTGCAGATCTGCTGTGCCCCATCTTGCAGAGGTGTGGCTGCACCATGCCAACATGTGGGTGCAGTACCAGCAAACAGCCTCACACCAGCTTCGGTGTGATGCTAAAGGGGAACAGTTCAGTAAAGACGAAGAACATGAGCCTGGAGGTGTTGTGTGTCATCCACACTCCCCTTCCCCTCACTGGTGCACGTATGCTCAGCGAGTTCCCCACTGTGCAGAAGAACCTGTTGCTGAGCTCCAGGGTGGCCAAGTGCATGGTCCATCCTCAGAAACAATTACTCTGGCAGTTCAGCTCGGTTTAATCTCTTTAATCCTTTCCTCAGCCGCCTGTTGGAACCACAGAGAACAAAGCACCTTTTATTTTTGCTATGGGCTGATGAGGCATGATATCTGAATTATAAACATCTACCCCAGAGGGAGACAGATTACCTCTCCAGCCCCACTTTGGCATGGAAGAACTAGCTGTGCTCAAACTACCATGATCCCTATATAGAAACCACGTTCAGCTATATTGCCCTGTGCTTTCTGATTATTTTTTAAGCTGAAGAACACAGCTGTTCATTAAAAAACCCAACCAAACAAAACCCAACAAACACAACACAAAAAAATCTGATTGTGTAAATGTTATTTAAATATGTTTGATATTTTTCCCGTGGCCGTGTCTTTTCTCTGATTTCCTTCAATACTCCATCCATGTATATGCATACTGCATGTAAGTCAGTATGGTACCTGCTGGTATGGATACGGATTATGTTTTAAACTGCTCATTTGGAGTGAGTTCAGCTGTCTTAATTTCGGCTCTGTTTAACTTCATTTGGACAGTTGTTGTTAAGACAGTACTCTCCAATACTTGGTTCAGGCTTGAGTATGCTGTGAGTGGGGGCACTGTCCCTCAGAAATCCTGTTTAGCAAATTGAACTCCCAGGCCTTTTCTTTTTATACATCCTGTTGGGAAATTCAGTTCTTTACACTGACTGTGTGACTAAAGGCACAGTGGAGAACTGTGGTGCCTGAGCCTGAGATCTGCTCCAAAGGGCAGGAGGTGGAGGACAACTTGCAGGCATCAGACCCAGGTCTCTGCACTCACCTGTAAAATTTTAAAGTACAAGGCAAATGTGGCGGGTTTAGAGTTTAAAAAATTATATATGCAGACCGATTTAACAAGAAAATCCTAATTTTGAAATAAAGTTCAAGGAGATCAAATAGTTCATACACTGAATCAGTCAAAAGAGAAATAAGGCTTCAAGTTTACCCTCCTGTTTATCAAAAGACCACATACAAAGTTGAGTGACAGGCAGTGGCCACATGGCGATAGTTCGATAAACCAAGGCTTTGTGTGTCTTATCATGTTTAATTAAGGCCCGAAAAACTTGTGGCCAACAACACTTGTCATGGCTGTGTTCATTTGTAATTAGCATGTCAATCCCTTCCTTTTAACCAGCTGCCAGCCTGAAAGTCCGTAGCAAGCCACCATCCAAAACATAGACTTTTGAATGCTGTTGGCTGTTAAGTCTTTTACGCCCCTGCTGAAAAAAGAGGTGCTCTCTATGGTGTTCTTCGTAAATATTCCTGACTCTTCTTGCCTCTGTTATTGTCTCTTGCTCCTGTAGGGTTTGATTGTTCATTTCTGAAGGCGATTTTAAAACATCTGGAAGCAATTACTTTGCTTTCAAGTTTTTATACTTGACTCTTTCTGCACTTCAATCAATTTCATTCGGCCACTGGGAACTCCAAAGAGCCCCTTTCTGTGCATACCCAGGCATGTGTGAAATAAAACACTGTACTTTGCTTACTGCCATAAGGGCAGATTTTATTTCAGCTTAATCCTTAACTGGTGTTCTCAGGCCTAATCCTGCTTCCCCCCTGTGCTCCAGTACAGGGAATACTGTCCAGAGCAGGCTGTGAAAGCCTCTGTGCACTCATCCAACAAGACCCATGTGTCCAGAACCAAAAAGGATTGTATTAATTCATTATTTTCTTAAGACCTCCTTCCAAATAGGTGGCTCTCAGACTTCCATGGGGACCTCTTCCACAGGTCTGGTGGGGATTTCCCCATTACAGCCCACTGTCCCAGCATAATACCTCCCTTTGATATGGGGATCTTTTCAGCTGCATCTGTGCAGATTCACCCATAGCTTCTCTCCTGGTCTCCAGGAGCTGGTGCTAGTAAAAAAGCTGAGGGGAAAAATGCCACCAGCCACTCATGTCCTCTGAGCTGTTTGACTGGGGCTCCTGGGCACAACCACAGTGTAGCCAGTGCAAGGTCCCACGCTTCTTTTCCTGACTGTAGCTACCATCAGGAGTTTCAGATGGAAGTGAAGAACATGCCACCACTCCCCGTGAGAGGAAGTTTCTGAAGGTGCTGTGTGCTTTGGGTTGTATCCTAATACAAGAGCACTTGTAGTCCTTCTCACACAACTCTTCATCCTTGGCTGCTTGACTCATGGAACATCGTCTTGTGTGAGCCCAGCCTGGCCAACGCGTCCTGCTTGCAGAACCTCTGGGCCTGTGCGACTCCTCGAGCACTAGGGCTGGCACAGATAGGTAACAGCAGGTTGCACTGGAGCCCCAGATGTTGTAGGGAGCATTTTTTACACTTGCATGTGTTTTCCGTAACTATTCCCATTCTTATTGTTCTCTTATATTTTTATTTTTTATTTTGACTGCTATTTAACACATCCAATAGAAATTATTGAATCATGCAGGAAACTTACAAAAAGTTGCTGTATTACTGGAACATTTAATTTGTTCCCATTGAACACACTAGGGCAGAGAAAGGTAAGAGTATTTTTGTATACAAGATTGCAAACACTTCTAACTTTCAACCACATAAATGGCAAAAAAGGAGTAATGTATGATGCACAACTCGTTCTTTGAAAAAGTGGCCTCTGTTTGAAAAAAATAAGTGACGCTGCATAGTTTAGGATTCTTAGTTTCTTCTATTCATCTAATTCCATGGGGCTCTTTACCTTTTACTACTACTTTTTGAAAGTCTTAAAATATGTTCATCCTGACCTGTGGAAAAGGCATCTCAAAGCATCATATCTTTAAATATATGTGTATATGTACACACATTCATACACAATAAGTCCATCTATTATAACACATGCACATGCATATATATGTATTTTTTTTTTTTCACTATACTTCTGGAAGAAAAACCACAAGGAAAATCCTCTCATCTCCTTGACAGCTCTTTGTGTCTTTGACAGATGTTTCTAGTAAAGCAGAACCATGCAAAGTGTTAAAAACCAGTCCTGTAGGAGTCAGTGAGGCTTCTGCCATTCATTTCTTGTAGGGCCAGAACTGCACTCTGATCTCTGCCCAGCCTGAATTAAGAGAAATGTTATCACAAGCTTTCCACATGGGTTTGGATTCAGTGCAAATATCAAATCATCTGTGACACCCCCTCCTCCATCCTGTTTTGAGAGCTGTTAACAGCTTGAAAGGATCATCTCTAATGTTATTAGAAAAAGAGAAAATATTTGAACTAATAATGTAATTTGCTGTTGCTTGTCCTTTTGTCTTGTATTTTCTGCTGTTGCAATATAAAAAAAAAATTAGATAAATTTCCTTATTTGCATATTATGTCAATTGAACACTTTTACACAGCACATTAAATATGTCTCTCTAGCTTTATCTCCAGGAGACAGAGCAAATACCCCCAGATTGAGGGTAACACAGGGCACTTTGCAAAGTGTCTGAATCCAGAAGTAATTTGGAGAAGCACAGATCCAGAGTGTAATTCTCTCTCTGCCTGCTTTTTTCTCCTTTCCTTCCATGGGAAAAGATTGGAGGGGTTATTAAAAAAGTTTCTGCTACCCATCTTAATTTCTGAAATTGTTCTGTATTAAAACTAAAGGGAGACAGGAGACATGTCCCTTCCCATTATTTTCAGAGGGACCTCAGCATTGGTTTTTCCTATGGAATGCAGGGGTACATCTGCTCCACATCAAAGTTCATTCCACATTTTTCTGTCCTCTGTCATCCCATATTTGCAGTACATTCCCCTCTCTTTCCTTAATTTTCTCTTCCCTTTTCCCATTCTTGGCAGACTTCAAGGACACTGGAAAATTCACCACAGTATGTGTTACAAAAACAAAGAAGAATAAGCCTTTGTTATTTGAGGATCATCAGAACAATTTCTGATGAATTCTCAGCACTCTTGCATATGGCCTGCTTTGCTAATGCTGTTATTGATATAATTTCCAATATAAACTTTTTCCATCCACTGTTTATTTTATTAGGTTTTGGTGAGCTTTCCTGCAGATCTCCACATGGATTGCAGTTTAGATTATAAAGGTACCTTTAACCCTGCAACAGCAAACTTTGCACTGTAAAACATGAGGTTTTCTTTTGTTTATGGTGCAGAAGGTGCCAAAATCAACAACAACAAAAAAAGTGTGACAGACCTCAATAAAGTGTGACTCCTCAGCATAGCACATGTTTACTAAAATGATGTGCTGCTGAGCTCTCTGCTAGCAGACATGTTCCTCACATGTTCCAAGAAGTGTACAGGCAGATCTCTGCAGTGTTTCCCTAACAAGGATGGAGCCAAGGGGTTATTTGACTCTGGCCTGACTAACCTGTGGACCAACAACGGTCAGAGTAAATTTAAAATCCCAGATAATTTTGTTGCCTGGTCTGCTTCTGAGCTGTAGTCCTTTAACCATCTGCGCTGCACAGAGGATGCTGAGCTACCTGGGTTCCCTTTTTAACAAGTTCTCTGATTTCCCCTAGGACAATGTCTGAAGCTCATCTTCTAAAGGACTAAATTATTCATGTTCTAAAGAACAACACTGGAACTGCATAGGTTTCAGTCCCACTCACCACCACAACATTTTGTACTCTCAGGCTGCTCCCCATGCCATGAATTAGTGCATGCAATGTGCAAACTTCAGCCTCCTGCTTTTAAAACCCCCCCTCTGGCTGCAATACATCCATTCCAGAGGCACTGAAATTAAAAACAAAGGTGTTTTTTGGGGTGCCACATCGAGCACAATAGGGCCAGGCCACTTACTTTGCAGGGCAGGCATAATTAGGTTGCACTGGGGGTGGCTACCATGAGCAGCATGGATAAGACCTTCTCTGTGCCACTTACTCTGGGCACTGGGGATCATGTCCTGCCATAGATGCTGTTGTGGCTACAGAGATATATCTGAAGACATTGAAAATTGCCCCACCAGTGATCACAAGAAGCATTATTCCTACTTACTGCACAGTGAAGTATGTAACATCCCTGAGCAACAATTTTGCTGAGCTAGAAGTGAACTCAGCATCTACGGTGGGCATGTGGGAAATCAGAAATGCTCAGGGCATCCTCCCTACCCCTGCTACCCCAGGCTGCCCCCGCTGAAGGCTGGGTTGGTTGATCCTGTGTTTACATGTGAGCCTCTCAGTACCAAAACACAGCAATGGCGGTCACAGCAGGCTAATAATTAGGTCTGCTTGTAAAATGCTTCGAGAGCATCTTTTCCTTCTCTTCACACAAACCAGCTTACTCATCCATAACTAATTCCCAAATGACTTCACCATTTGTCCCCGGATCCCTAACCCTCTCTACAGGATCTGCATCCATAATTTGCATGAATTTGAGACTGGAGAGGAAGATACAATTTCAGTTTTACTCAAACTCTTGGATCTGACTTTTGCATAGGAAGCTCAAAACCAAAGGCCCAGAAGAGTCAACTGGGTCCTACTTCATCTTACATGTCTTTTATCCTCTTCAGGCTCTTTAACAGGTATCTCAGACCTGAGTCCTTTTTCTTTCCCCTCTGTTGCCTTTTTTGTCCAGGAAGGCCACTCACTGGTGTAACACTGGATCAGCCTTCAACAGCTTCGCTAGTGCGACAAGGACCATTGCAGGGCTGACATCACCATAAAGCAGGCAGGGAACAGAGTCTGTGGCTCTTTCAGGATTCATTGGTGGTGTGCTTTTTTTGTAGTCCCCATCTGCATTACATTTAGTGCCTCATTTTCCAGTTGCTTTTGTGTTCAGGAAAACAGAAACAATTTGTGCCACCACACTGCATTTCTTGCCCATAGTTAGACAAAGGGTAACCGGTGAGAATCCATTGTGAGCATTCACCGAGTCTTCTCTGAGCTCCTCACTTCTCTGCCTTCGAATTCCAGGTGAAAAAAGCCCTGCTATTCTCTTTCGCCTGTGCAGAAACATTTCAGTTTCAATCTTACCTTTCAGGTTGTTCTGCTCTCCGTCCCACTGCTGGTTTCACAGAACACAAATAGTTGGAATATGCCATCTATGGGCCTGAGGAAGGCTTGCAAGCTTTAATAATTGATTACAGAGGCCTGTTCTGCTATTTAAAGAGTGAGGCAAGCTGTATATTCCATTAAAGAAGTAATGGCAATGTTTGGAGGAAACTCCCGTCCCTCATCTTAAACCACTCCCATTCTAAATATAAACCTGCCTGGCCACAAGAGTGCTTCCTGTTAAGAAGCAAATATTGATTGTGTCTTATTCAATAGCACTTTACAGTGGCAATAGGAAGGAGAAACAGAGGAAACAAAACTTTCCTTGATGTTGTTTTGGTGGGTTTTTTTATTTTTTTTTCACTAAAATATCAATTTGTTATTCATGTAGATTAATGTCTGACTTTACACAGCTCCTGCCACACTCCTCGCTGCCGAGCCAGCCTGAGGTTGTCTAAGACCAGATTTTGGCTTTCTGTTGCTCCTATCAAAGACATGCTTGGGGACAAATAAGGCTCATTTGGCTGGCAGCACTTTTTAAAGTGAAGTAGCATTTCATCTGATAAAAGGCTGCCGGGTGAAAACTTCAGATAGATCTAACAGGGGACTGAGTAAAGAAAGCTTTTCCTGAAAATGCACAGCACAACAAACCATGAAAAATCTTGGTATGTAACCAAACCTCAGCAGCAGTCAGAGGTACTTAGGAAACTAATACTTAGGAGACTAATATTCTTATTCATGAGGTTGGATTCACTGCCTTTTCCACTGGAGTTGCTCAAGTGTCAGTAGAGCCAAAATCCAGGCCTGGTCCATGGCATGCACTTCAGTGATGCACCAGAGGAGAAGAGAGGATTCAAGGTGGACAAAGTAGTCATTGCTCCACGTAATTTGTGGCAATTACCCATGTTCCTGCTTTAGCCCAAGGCTGATTGAATTACCCTTCAATGAGAGATGGTTAGCTGATCAACTCAAATCACCTGAAATTTATCTTGACCTTAGAGCATGCACAGGGACAAGCACAATCTGTGGTCGGGTTTTAACTTGCCCTCACCACTCAGCGGTGCAAATTCTGTTCTCTGTTATATGTGCCTATAGAACCAGACACATCAGGGACTGAGATCAGTGAAAAGAGGTTCGTGTCCCAGTTTAAGTCATGGCCACCAGGAATTGACTCAGTGAGACAGAAACAATGTCAGCCGGCACTTTCAAATTTGGAGTCTTTGGTGCAGGCCCTGAGATCTATATTTAGCATCTTTTGACAAATGAAGGGACACTGTCTGTCCAGCACCTCTCAAGAGAAAACAGCTTAGGTTTTTAAAAATTCTAGGCATGTAAGTCAAACAGGACAGCTGTTACTGTCTACACAGAGGTTGCCTATCAACAGTCTATCCTCAGATGTTGTCTATCAAGCCAAGTCTTTCCTGGAACGAGCCTGTTGCTTTGTGGTAAGAGTTTGCCTTAAACCTGTGTAAAACTGTTTGTTCATTGGTGGCCAGAAAGATTCTTCCCAGAGCAAAATCAAACAAACAAATTCTCATGTGGATAGTGCTCAGAATCTATTTCCTGAAAAATATTACAAGGGCATGCAGTAGAAAATGCAACCTAGTCAAGAGACAGCCACTAGCAGGCACTTTTCAGGGGACACTGAGAATAAGCCAAGAAAGAGGCCTCAGGCCAGAGACACTGAACCGGCTCACGCCACAGGCACAAGCAATGTCTGAGTTAAATCTGCTGCCACCTTCTTGAGTAAGGCTGACTTGGTGTGGTTCACTGGATGCTCCCTCAGAGTAGAGGTGATGCCAAGCCCAGATGTTCTCCTCAGCCAGCCTCCAAGTGGTTTTTGATTATGCCTCCTGGTGAAGCTGTCTTGAGGTTAGTGGCCTTGAGAAATACTGGTCAAGGCAATTATACTCACTAAAGAGCACGGCAAGGCTGAAAGGAGAAAGTTTTAAAGGTGTGTGAGTGGTTTCTATAAATAGCGAGCTAATCTGGAAGGGGCAGCTGCTCTGCACTCTCATTTAATTGTTTCTGAATAAACATGTTCTTCAGCCAAGGGTGATATCAATTCTGTTGCTTGCTACAGACACCACTGCCATTAGGCTCCTCTAGTAAGCCTACAGCTTATCCATGAACTGCTGCTTTGACCTGCTACTCTTTTTTCACATCCTCAGACACTGGCAGCATGTAAATCATGCCAACTTTCTGCACAACTTCTTGCTCAGCCCATACACATATCTAAATATTCATCTTTCTCTAATCCCCTAAAGCTCTTCTACAGGCTTGTATTACTTTCTTTCCATCCCTGCCACAGCTCCCACTTCTCGACAGCACCAAATACGTGCATTTTCAAAGCCCTTCGTAAGTGAAGTAAGGATCTGGTCTCCCTTTCTGGATACAGACAGGACTCTAGAAGATCTCCAGTAACGAGCAGAGAGGACTGTGAGTATCCAGTTCTTGTAAATTAAAAATCTAAACAAATAAAATTGTAGATGCTAGCTGTACTCAAATGAGTGCCAGTAGTCTTCCTCATCACATAGCTCCACAAGGAGCTCCAGGAATTACCGTGGGGGAGACTCCTCTGAGCAGCACAAGCTGCACGTCTTCCCTCCTTCTTGTCTTTCTCCATTGGGCGTAATTCCTGAAAGAAAGAAAGTGAGTGCCAGGAGGATGTGATGATTTGTCACAGCGGTTTCTAAGTGCTCCTTTGGTGGATCTCAGACCTGTCTTGAGAGCCGCGCATTCGGCTTGCAGCAACATGGACGCACCACCACTGGTGTCAGGAGATTTGTGCTCTGCTGAACCAACAGCCTGTGCTCATGCAGATGTCCAAAGCTAAGTGGGAAAACAGATTCCACATTGCACCAGCCCCAACTTCCCCCATATTATTCACAGTGTGTTAGATGGGAAAAGTAGTTCACTGTGGAGTTCTGCTTTTCAAATCCATATAGTTGCTGGAAGTTGATGGTTACTTTATTATGCCAGGTGCAGAGGGATGAATAGGAGTACGTAGCTTTTCATACACAAATAAACATTTTTCCAAAACGTGTTTGAAGTAGCCATCCCAGCATTTAGGTTTCCTTATGCTTAATTCCGTTATTTTTCCTGCGTGTTAGTTTAAACGCAGGAGAGAAACAGAAGAGAGGAAGTTTGTACTTTAGTAACTGCTGTAACCTTCCCAGGGACAAAAATGAGATCAGGTCTTGCATGTGTGCTTTTAGGTGGGACACAGGAAGGCAAAAAAATAGATTAGACTAGACTAGACTAGAAGCTCAGTTTTGAGACGCAGTGGCTCACCTTTATCCACTACAAATGGATTCTTCCAGATGCACGCCCTAAGCCTGACAGGCATAAACCATAGGCTGCGAACTGCTGGGCCTGACAGTCTAAAATACCCAACAGACCACAGGATAAATCTCATTATGGCCTGATGGCTGTTGTGCAAACGCTTTAAACCCATGTTTTGTTCTTACCTTAGTGTTTGCAGACTCTGGATGGAGAGCAGAATGCTGGTATTTCATTCACCTGGCAGGAGGTGGCTGCACACCCCAGACCATCCAGCGCTTACATGTTTTGCTGCTGGATTTGTGGCTGGCTCTCTTCTTCCACTGCATTGGCACAACCACCAGTGAAACCCAGTGTTTCCAGCTGGCTGAGTGAATAAAACCACTAAAAGAGCTTACTAAAAGAGCAGCCCTTGGAAGTGTGAAGCAATTAGCACCTTCGTGAGAGTGATAAAAGGAATAATGGTGGTGGGGACAAAGAGGCTTCCCAAGGTCACAGCAGGGTCGGGGCAATGCCAGCGGCAGAGCCTATGGCTCTCCCTTCCAAGACTTGGCTTCAGTCACCTCTGCCCTGGCTCAGCACTGCTCCCACCGACCAGAGCACAGGGTACATGCTGCTCTTTGGTGACACGGCCCACCTTGCTTCACAAACAAGAACTTTGGGGTTTAATTCTGCTTTCTTTGACTTTGGTTCAGATTCATGCAGCAGTTCCAACACGTAAATACCATAAATAAAAGGGAGGCATGAAACTGACAGGGGTTTAGGCTGCTGCCACAGATGGTTACTTATTTTCCTTTGCTTTGTGGTCTCACTGGCATGCTGCCTGTCTCATTTTACAGTTAAGAAATGTGGACCTCCATCCCATGGTGCTTGTCACCTAACTCTGACATCTCCTTTTTTTATTTCCAGATGAATAAGATAGAAGAAACAGATGATGTATATGGAGGAATTACACATCTTATGATTTCAAAAGAACATCTTCATCCCGTCTTTATGGAGAAGAAATTTTGCTGCTTTGGGAGTCCTTGGACATCTTCCTTTTGAGACTCAGTGAAACCAGGCAACACCCAGTGCTCCCCTGCTCCCCTGTGCTGAGCTCTCTGTCTGCTCAGTAAGTTTTACCAGTGCCAGAAACTCGGAAATGGTAATTTATGCTTATGGGAACAAGGGTTGCCTGTAACAAGAGCACCTGCTCCTGTGTAAGAGAATTTCCACTTTGTGATCAGTCCTGCCCATCCTTCCTTCCTGCACTGTAGAACCTGATTTGGAGTTGCCCCAGAAATCCTGGTTTAAAAGCTTGTACTGTGCTTGGTGATGGACCACTCTGAGCCCTTCAACACATCACTACAAGCCCAGCCAAAGAAAAAGGATTAAGGCTTGTGCTCCAGGTGTGCAATAACACTCCACTTATCAGAAGCTTAAAGTCCCAACAAAGTTTTTCACAGAGTGAAAAACCAATCTTCACTGTCATGTAACAAGATGCAGCAAGTGCTTCATGGACATAACCTGGGAACAGTGAGGATATGGATAGAAAGTACTGGTGTAGGCAAAACAGGGTAATGTCGGTCTCAGAGAACAAGTCCTAAGAAAGAGGGAGTAGAATAACACTAGGTTGTTTTTTAAATTGCTGTTTACCAGATAGGCCACATGGCTATTTGAAATTAACAGCAGCGTTAGTCAAAAAATCTACTTAAATCTGCTGGAGTCAACAGATCAGAATTCATGTCTGAATATGAAGGTAGGTTTGGGATTTAAAAGGTCAGTCCATCCCAAAGCAGGGAAGTACAAATGCCACGTCAAATGCTTGTTAAATAGAATTATTTTTCCTTTCTGTTCCCACTCTTGCAAAAAATTGGTAGGTGGGGTAAATAGTGTATGGTTCTTTCCTCCCTTGGATACCTCTGCTGCTGGCTGAAGACAGCGCAGCACTCCTCAGATGGCAAAAGCAGGAGGAATTCCTTTCGTAACATCTGCCTACGTGAGGGTCCTGGAATTTGCATCTTCCCTGAGCCTGCTTTAGCTCACCTCCCTGCCTTCTTGACATCCCCCTCTTGTCCAGCAGATAAGAGCACATTTTCAGAACCAGTTTTGCAATTACCCATCTTCTCAGTTTTCTTTCCTGACCTTTAAAGGGGATGCACCGAGTAAATGCCTTTGTACAAGCGCCAGACTTTCTGCGGGGTGGCTGTTTCAAAGGAGCAAATATGATCTTTTCATAAATACCGTGTCAGGCCCATGTAACTCGCGACTTATTTATTACTGTCCTAATGCACACCGTGGAAGTCGGGGCTAGTGTTGCACAAGAACATCCATCTAAAGCATTTCAGAACCGCAGAGCAAGGTGGGCAGCTAAATTTTTGTGCAAGCTGCTTGGCTGTTGTTGAGTTTAGTGTTACTTGAGTTTCATGAAGCATTTAAAGCTATCCAGAGTCTAGAAGAAAATGATAAAAATATTGCAGCCTGTGAATTGTTTGTTAGGTCTTTTGGCATTCAGATGCTTTTTTGGCATTCAAAACTCAAACTAGTTACCCAGGTACAAGGACAGAAAACTCTTCTGTAATGTTGAGTGTATTAGTTTGTCCCCATTGACCAAGTATTTCAAGCCTCCTTCAAAGCCTTTTGGGGTTTACACATCCCCACAGGGCTCACCTGAGCTGGGGGGAAAGCATCTTTGATGAAAACCTCACCCAGGTTTCCCATATTTTTATGGCTGTCATGATATCCCCAGGAGGGAAAAATGGCCCCTTTCCATTCTTTGGTGTGTATCATTTCCACACTTGTGTCACCAAATCTGGGCAGTGGGAAGCCAAGAGAAGTTCCTTGGTAACTGAGAAGTTCAGAGCTGACCTGGGGTGCCCTTACCCAGGTGGCAGTCAAAAATTAACATTTGTTGGGAAGCATGGCAGGGTCATGAAATCATTGCTTCAGTTAACCTCTTTATTTCCCAAACACAGCAGTGTATGGGAGGATCTCACCCAGTACGGAAGAGCCATGAATTCAGAGCATCACACCCTGTGGCTGGCTTTCCTGCCATGCACGTGTAGCACAAATAGCTAAATCTTCCTTCACTCGTCTGTCTTCCTCTGGTGCACCCATGCCTGGTAGATTATGAGCCTTGAGGGGGTGGTGGGTCCCTATGCTTCAATGCAGTTGTGTTCAATGTGATTGTGCTCAATGCTCTAGCTCACAGTTTCTGCTGTGAAAACTGTGTAACTCTAACAGGAACAAGTATTTTAGACTCAGCAAAAGCAGAGAAACCAGCTCAGGTGTTTTTCAGTCCCATTGAGTATGCATTTGGCATTTTTACAGAGCTGGATGCTTCTTAAAAATGTGGCTCTAAGACCTTTGGTGCAAGCAATTTGTCCTTAAGATGCAAAAATTTTCAAGGCCCTTTCTGTCTGCTGTCATCCCACACAAAATCAATAGCATTTGATACATCCTGAGACAAAGGCTGGCATACCAATAGTAAATGCACGAGACAAAAGTAGTTCATGAGCAAACTGCACTTGCTTCACTCTGCTCTATGGATAGTCATTGACTCAGTGTGAAAAGCTCTGATGTAGCATATATTGCTGCTTAGGGTGAAAACACTTGTGTACTCTTCATCTCACACAGCCTGATTTTGTTTATCAAGACACAAGTAGGTATCAGCATCGGATGCTTAACTTTCACCTCTAAATTGGGCTTTCAGCACTAGTGTCCAGACTTCTTCTGTTTTTCTAGGTTTGAATGAAATATCAATTGGTTTTGGTGGTGAAAGTGTTTTAAAAGCAACAACTTCTCCAAAAGGCTTTGAAAGTCAGCTTACTCGAGAGCAAGTACAATAAAATTGTGGATAACTGTGCTTTTTTACTGCAATTTTCAGATGGGAAGAATAAATCAGAACCACAAAAGGGATGTCAGCAGAGCCAAAGTCATTTAGAGTTGAGCTTTCATCGAGCCATTGGCAAGATAAAGTCTTTTGTGGCTCTATATCAACCTTCCTACAAATAATCCAGAAAGTTGTACTGTCTGTTGAGCCTGGGGGTAACTTCTTTAGTACTCACCACATCTTATTTGAATTACACCTCCAGTTGGGTGTTTAAATTACAGGAAGACTTTGTGTTTAAGAGTTTCCGCATCATGCTGAGGCTTGGGAAAAAAAGTCAGGTTTGACACATAATAGGGATTGATGTGCTACTTCAAATGCTGGTGTTGCTGGAAAGGAAGGAACTTCCACAGGAAGAGCAAAGGAAATTATACAGGAATCAATAAAGGATGCTATAAATAGTGCTTGACTTATCTTCCATGTGAGTCAAAATACCCTACTCGAGGGATACAGATGCTATGTCTTGGCTGGTATATCCAAACTGCTCTTACTGGTGTACAGGCTGTCAGGATTTCCTCCTAAGTCAATGGAGAGAGGCAAGAGGACAGCTCATGCCACCTAGCTAAGGAACTGCCAACAAAAAACAGTGCTGTAGAACCTGCCATTTTCCTAATTGCCATCAGCTTCACATGCTTAAAGTCAAGCATGTACTTAATTAATTTCCTGGAGGGAGCTGAGCACCTGGCAGGACTGAACAGCTAGCTTGGAGGAAAACAAAGAAATTTGCAAATTTTCTGGATGAACCTGATGAACAAAACCGGGAAACAAGGAGAGCTTGCCTGCAAGGATGACTGAGTTGCAAGCTCAGAAGTGTAATAGGTCCCAGGAGAGAGAATATGATTAGTCAGGTAATTTACAGGTAATATGCTTTCATCATTTTCTACTTAGCATTAATTTTCTAAAATGCCAGGCAGGAGCTTGCTCAGAGGGGAGGAGTGAGGTAGCAGCAGAGGAAGGGGCTGGAGTGGCATTGCCTTGTGGATCATCATGCCACGCCACGCCACGCCACGCCGGGAGCAGAGCTGTGGTCCCTGAATCCCACCATGTCCAGCCTCATCTGGCTATGCTTTTGCTTAGACAGAAGCCCTCTGGCAGCATCCATGAGCATCCACCAGGCCCCTTTGACAGCACCAGCACAGGGCAGTCATGCTTGGAAAGGGGAACCACCGCAGCCACAGCCATTTGCCTGCGCATTGGAAAAGACTTGATATTTCGGGATTAGAAGCAGAAGCTTCAGCTTAGAAGTTCACAGGGATTTTAGCTGAGCAAAGCAGAAGCAAAACTGAGAAATGTGAGTTTGGAGATGCTGTTGTTAACCAAGGCACTAACAAACAGTGGAGAATGTGACAGGGAAAATCATGGGTGTATGTCTAATTCGAGGGGGGAGGAAAGATGTCACTTGGTTTTCTTCACATTTCGGATTAACCTTTCTACACTGTAGTGGCTGTTACATCTGACTAGACAACTGGTCAGGTCTGTTAATTAGATCTATTTTAAGCCCATATTTACATGAGCACTCTTAAAGAACAACAGATTATATGAAGGACAAATACACAAATATCCAAGGTCCTTCTGCAAAATGTGAGAAAAGATGGTTTGGGCACAATTAAGGAGGAGAGTTTTGTTTCTTAGATGTTATTAAAGCCTGTTACACAAACTCCTCAGGGCTCTCTACACTCCTTAATGGAGATTGTGTGACTAGATTGAGAGCAATACAAGCCCCTAAATTTGAAGATTATAGCCTGTAACATGTCACTGAAACTTTTTAACATCGCCCCTGTTAATCAGCACCAGACAAACATGTGCAAGAAATAATACCCTCCCTACATGCCCCCCACCTCCAACCTCCCCATCTTGCAAACAAAAAACTGCAAGAGCCAGCAGATCTGTTCTGGCTTGTTTTATTTCACTTCGAGCTTATTAAAATGCTGTGTTTGCAGTTTATATTTCTTGGCACACTATTATTTTAACGGCATTTAAACAAGAACTGCATAAGCAACAGGCAGATTGAGAAAGTAGCTCATTTCATTCCATGTTTTGAAGGGATTCTATGTAGTCTTATAATCACCAATTACATTATCTGTGCTATTTATTTGCTTTTGATTTACTTACTTCGGGGGATGAACACAAACTCAGCTGTTTCCGTTTGTTTTCTACTTGTTTCTGCTTTCAGTTTCTCAAGTACCAGCCTGACAAATAGAGCAACAACCAAATTAATCTACCAGAAGCAAATGTTTACAACCCTAGAGGATTGTCTGTGTGGATGTTTAAACTAAATATGAAAAAATAAATCTTTATTAAAAATAGTGTTCGTAATGTGTGACTTCACTCCCTTCTCCTCTACAAATCCAGACCGTGGTATCCAAAGTCCCTGGCACATGGCGAGTACTCTTCCATGGCTGTCCATTCCCCAGCTGATAGCTGCTGTCTTATTCCTGTCAGATTTTGACAGGGCAGCAGCAAAGAGTGCCTGCAGGCCTTCATGGGTCGGTATCATCCAGAGCATTGCTGCAGGCCTTTGTTTTGGCTTGGTAAACACCCTTTTTAAAATCACCGTTGGTTCCCAAATAGGTTGTTCAGGAGCACTCAAATCAAGCTGTTGCCTGCTCCTCTGTACAAGCTGTAACTATGTCTGTAGAAGTAAATTCACTGTGCCCTGCTCCACTCCCTGACACTAAGTGCCCCATGACCATATGTTTAACCTCTGCAACCCAATAAAGAGTGTTCCTATACTCAAGCTGCCTTCTGGGAACAGTGTCTGGGCCAGGAGATCTTTGGAAGATGCTCTTTGGCAGGAGCTATGCTAAAAATTTAACAATACTTTGCAATTGTTCGACAATTTGAACAAAATTGTTTAACAACAGAACAAGCAAGTTCTGCCTCCTGGGAACAGTCCCAGGCATTGTTAGTGGGTGTGTGCTTGGACTAGTAAATTAATGTTCACATGTGACTCCTCTTCCTGCTGCTCAGCAAAGCTTGACTTGGTGCCCCCTAAAGTTCCAGCCTTGTACTCCTTCATCCCAGGACTGCATATCCATAGCCAGGCAGCACAAACTTGATGCATCCACAAATTGCATGAACTTCAGTCCCTTGTTGTGTCTTTCAAGCAATCAGCCCATCACATGGGACTCTAATTTGAATGTCCTTAATAAATGTGAGTCCTTTTTATTAAATACTGAGCTTATGCAATTTCCAGGCAAACTCTTTCCTAAACTCAGGAACCAAAATCAATTGACTTCAGTGATACACTGTTAGTATCTGTGGACACTGTTAGAGCTCTGTGGATGCTCTGCTTCCCTGGATACACCAGTGCCTTCATATGGTGAGGAGCTAGGCTACAGCTAGCAAGTTTTAAGATAAGCAAATTCATCTTCTGTGAGCTGCACAAGGCAGCTTCAGCTCTGTCTATCTGCTGAAGCCGAGATGAGAAGGCAAAATGTTTCCTTTCCCATAGCCCAACAATGATAACATTTTTCATATCAGGTCCTTTCAAGAAAAAAATGTTATGCCTGCATATATGGGAAATAAGTACGTCTGATTATTTCATCTCCATAATTTCTTCCCTCTCTTGTCAGCTTCATTTTTTCCATAGACTCTGAGAAATGAGCAATTCTTCCCTCTTTGTCACTGGAAATAAAGAACTGTTCCGTGTGAGCTTTTGCACCAGGAAGCGAAGCTGAATCTACTACTCCCCTACACACTGGTTATTGATTGTTTGGTCTCTTGGGTGTAACAGAGCTTTCTCTGCCCTGATGAGGGTGATATCAATGGTGAAACATCCGACAAAGGTCAGTGAAAGTTTGAATCCTGTTATATAAACAACCCAGAATAATTCCAGGTCAGGCTTCACTGTCTACCAAGAGCTCCCTCATCCTCACTGGGAGCCCTGGATGTCTTTCCTATTCTTCGCTGGGAAATACAAGCTAGTCATCTTCTCATGGTTAAGGAAGCTGGAGTGACAGTCAACCACTCTGTGGTGGACCTAAGGTAGGTTAGTATGAAAGTGCCAAAATGAGGCAACACATTAACTTCAGGAGACCTTTGTCTTCTTCTCAGAATTCAGAATGTTTTATACTGGATTACCCGAAGAGGCAGGGAAAAATAGTCAGAAATTATTAGGACTTGGTGAAATGAACACAAAGCATTTGGACAGTAAGTGGTCTATAGCCTGAAGGAAAGAGAATCTTGTATCAGGAAATGACAAGATGATATGTAAATGCAGATGAAGAAAGGATGATAAATTTGTGGTAGTATGTTACTAAAGGCTGGAGGAAAATCTTATCATGATGTGGGGTTTGGTATCAAAGGCTCAATCTGAAATCTGAGGAGGTGAATGCAGTCCAGTCTGATGTCCTGTCACTGAAAAGGCAGAAGAAAACATTTCCTACAGCTTTCTTTTCTGGGAGGAAATCTTCCTGGTATCACAAAATCACTGGGTTATCTCCAGCTGGGGAAACAAGGAGGTGAATTGAAATTTCCCAGGCTGCCATGTGGAGAAGAACAACGGTGGGGAATGCCAAGGTAAAAGCAAGGAGCTGCTCCATGCTGTGTCAGACTGTGCTCAGCCATGGTGGTCCCTTCAGTGCCATCAGCAACCTCAAAACAAAGGGATGGTGAACAGCAGAGTAGACAAAACTGGGGTATCTGAAAGGTGCAGTTGTCTAAAGCCACCTATTTCCATTGGAAACAGGTTTGAGGTCCTTTATTCAGAGGTGGGATGATCTGGATGAAACCTGAAGGCATCAGACAGCAACGTCTTAAGGAGCTTCAGACAAATTCCTACAGGAAGAAATAAACAAACAAGAAGGACTCCTGGCCTGTTTTTGATGTTCTTTCATTCATACAGGTTCATTAGCAGACAAAATTGTCTTGCAGACAGCAGAGGCTCTTCTTCCTCACAGTGCTTTTCCAGCTTCTCTGACAGGAGGTAATGATTTGCCAACTGTCTTAAGATCATTAGCAGCATAATTTCACATGTTTTAGCTTTCCCACTACTATGTTTGAGGCCCAAATCCTGTCTTCCCTTTCCCTGTGAACTAACTCTTCCTGTTGTAGAGAAAACCCTTGGCAGTGTATTAAAGGGAAAAGATACCTTTGGAGAGTTCTTTTTTTTTTTTTTTTCCCAGGATCACTCTTCAGTCATTCACTTTGAAGCTGATTTAAACTGGGAGACCTGCTCCTGCAATCAGGTGGCTGGCTTAAAAATTCACAGGTTCCAAGGCACTGCTTTATCTTCTCAGGAGTACTCAAATCACACGTGGCAAGCTCAGTGAGACAGGGTTCACCATTCTTCTTTTCTGTTTAGGCCTGTCACCTACTCCTTTACTTAATCTGTTTCTAGAACACCTAACTGGTAGCACATTTTTCAAAAAATAATAGACATTTCCCTTGAGAAACCCCAGGAAGAAATAGGTAGGTTTTATCAGTATTACTTCTTAGCTGGCACTTCCTCCCAAGAATTATTGTTCCCTGAAGAAGTGGTTTTGAGGCAACTATACAACATAACTTAAAACATGCTGCACATTACTCCAATCTCATCCTTTTTATGAAGAGAGAAGACCAGCATCCAGCCAAAGCATACTTTATACTTGTCTTGCTTATGGCTATTTTATAGACTGTAACCTTTCTAAGGAAGCACAATTCACCAAACCTAGCTGGAAAGGACTAGTGTTCCAAGCAGCTACTTGTAGTTGAAAATGAACAGTAAAAACTGATGCCTGATGTAGCTCTGCTGATGGGGTGTTAGTGAACTTCCAGAGAACCCTGTCTTGGCTGTATTGTTTTCCCAGGTGCCTCAAATGATAGATGGTGCATTTCCATGTCTGTTGCACTGTCAGTGGAACAACCACCATACGTGTAATGCCACTCAGCCTATAGTCTCAGAAAATTTTTAGGATTGAATACAAAAGGAATAACTAAAAAAAAAAGGTAAAAACGAAGGATTAGGACCAGCATCCAGTGCTGCTCCTCCTGATGTGTTACTCTGGCTTCTAGTAGCTGGCAGACAGGTTTCTAGAGCCAAAGGACATATCTGCATCTTTGTGTTTATTAGCCCTGATGGCCTTTCCTCCATAAGTCTAAGTGCTTTAGAACTAATTTAATCTTTTAGCTTTCACAGCATCCTATGGCATCCCACGGTTTAATGAAGTGCTATGGGAGAAAAATACTTTCTCTTCTTTGCTTTAAACTTCAATCTGAAGCTTCCTGATTTTTGTCTTATGACCAAGTGCCAATAATTACTCCTTATTCACCTTCCTGTTCCCAGCACAGGAAGGACATCAACCTCTTGAAGTGAGTTCAGGGCCACCAAGATGATTGGAGAGATAGAGCACTTCTCTTGTGAGGAAAGGCCGAGAAAATTTGGTTTGTTCAGCCTGGAGAAGAGAAGGCTTAGGGGTGACCTAGCTGTGGCCTTCCAGTACCTGAAGGGAGCCTACAAGAAAGATGGAGAGGGACTATTTACAAGAGCATGTAGTGACAGAACAAAGGGGAGTTCGAACTGAGACTAGGTTTAGATTAGATATTAGGAAAAAATTCTTTGCTGTAAGGGTGGTGAGGCACTGGAACAGGTTGCCCAGAGATGATGTGGATGCCCCATCCCTGGAAGTGTTCAAGGCTGGGTTAGATGGAGCTATGAGCAACCTGGTCTAGTGAAGGGTGTCCCTGCCTATGGCAGGAGGCTGGAACTTGATGATCTTTAAGGTCTCTTCCAACCCAAAGCATTCTGTGATTCATTCAATTAATGATTTTATTACCTCTCCAGTTTCTCCTCTCATTCCTCTTTTTTCCCAGACTGTGGAACTTCAGTTCATCTTCTGTATTAGAGAAGCTGTATCACACCTCCAGCCAGCTTTGTTGGCCCTATATGCACCTTCTAAAATTCTGCTATGCCTTCTTTGAGAGACAGGGCTGGGGCCAGACACCAGATAATTAAGAGAGATGCTCACTGTGGGTTTGTATAATGGCATTGCTGAAGTTTTTCCCTTCTCCTCCTAATAAACCCAAGAGTCCATTTGTCTTTTCAACTACTACTGAATCAATGTCCCAGGAAACTGTTGTTTTAGAAACCAGGTACCAAATCTCTGCACAGTGATTACCCAAATGGCTTCACACAGTCCTTCCTGCTTCACATGCTTCATACTGCTTTGCAGTAGAAAAAAGCATTTTTTCATTAGAAAAAAAAGTCACTGGAGCTGCTTTTCAGGTGCAGGCTTGCCAGCAGGAATTCATAATAGAGGTTACCTGCCAGGCACAGCCAATGCACCTGGAATGGGGTGCCAAGTGTCCAGGCCAGCTCAGCGGGCAAGACGAGCAGCCCGCCTCAGGTTCAGGTTGCCTGGCATTTCCTGGCATGAGATCCTGCCTTTGCTTCCTTACGACACTGCCAAAAGTGAGCAAGCTGAAATCTTCCCCAGGTGCCTACCTCAGGCTAGTTTAGTCTTGTTGGGAGTCTGATTTCAGTTTGGGATTTTTGTGGTTTTGAGGGGGTTGTTCAGGATTATTTCATATTGTTTCTCTCAGGTAAAACAGCTCCACCATTGCCAAGGAAGAGGCTAGGGAATGTACCCCTTACCCATATTTAAAAGAAATAAATTGTGTGATCTTTCATTTGGAAATTACTGACAGTAGCAGGATTTGAGAGAAAGATTGTATTCATGCAGATGACATTTGTGCAGCGTTTTGCTGAGCAGGAGACTGATGGCATTGCCACTGACATGTACCTAATTTTTTCCAAACATGTGAGGAGTCCTAGTTTGAAGGACTTTCAGAGACCTGAGTGGTTAAATTTGCAGAAAACCTTTCCTGGGTTAGTCACTCACAGCTCCTGCAGGTCGCACTAGGCTAGGGCACCCTAGTGGGGTAAGAGCCCCATCAGTCCCGGGAACAGCGGGGACCCCAGGCTTAGCGGGAGACAACTCCAGGCTGCAACATTAAAAACAAGCATCCAGCTAAGGAGGAAGAGGGCAGTGAAGCAAAGGAGGCTGAGGAACTTCAAAGAAGCAATAGGGGAAGAGCAGGAGAACCAAGATTCACCTTGATGCAAAGGACTGACTTGCTCTGGAGAGGAAAGAGAGTAGTGAGGGAAGTTGTTATTTACAGGATCCTGTGTATCTCAGTTCTCCAGCCTGGATCCAGACCAGTGAGCTTCCAGATCTTACCTAGCATAGGTACCTTCATCTCCCTCCTGTCCATGTGTGTCACTACCTCAGGCACCACAGTTGCCAACAGACTGGATCCCTGCTTTGCAGACAGACATTTTTTCCAACAAGTTTCAAGTTTGAAACACGGAGCAGGCTAAAACCAAATGTCGTCACTTCCCCCCCACCTCAACTGGGGCCCATCAACATTGCGCTGACTCCTCCTAGTCACCCACTCTCCAGGGACTGCTCTCTCCTGGCACTCAGGGGAATAATGTCAGATCCCAGCCATTTGCATGGCGCCAGTGCAAAAGGAACAAAAGCCAAGGCCGTTGTGGGAAAAAGGCCATTGTTCCAAAAAATTTAAATGATGTCATTCTGCTTCCTAACAGTGTCAGTAAAACATGCAAGTGCCTTTCTCTGCAGTGGCCTGCAGTGAGGGTAGAAGGCATGGAATGGATTAATTTGCTTTTCAGAGGCTGGGTGATTATGATAAAACACCATTTTTCAGCCTAGTCTCCCTTTCCCCCTGGACGCGGAGTGGAGCAGCACCGTGGTGTGGGGCCAGATCCCTTGAAGTGACCTCACCCAACCCGAGGGCGTGTGGACAGCAGCGATGGCGTGAGCGTACCTGTCCCCAGAGGGAGGAGAGCTGCTCGTGCTCCTCATTACTGTACTCCCACTTACTACTCACTGCCTTTTGCATTGTGACATCTGCTAGAAATCTTAATCATGGGTTGTGGCCCCAGCGGAGTAGTCCTGAACAGATGTAAGAGTTACGTTTCTAATTATCTTAACACCTTTCCGGCAGGGAGTCATAAACACAAGTTAATTAAGCCTTGTGCTAACCCTGTGATGCAGACTTACAGCTATTTCTTTTCATTCTGATTTACAAATGAAGAAGCTGAGGGACCTTATACATGCTACTCAATCCCGAAGCCCAAACCCTCCCCTGGCCTCTCCACTTTAGCCACTGGTGCTCTCCCACCTGCCAGATCATCAACAAGTTTTGACCTGTTGCTGGTAAAATTAACAGACTACATCCAATGGCCCTGCAAAATCCTAACAAAGTTTTCTTACAAAGGTAAAAATCATGAGGAATTTCAGTGTTTGTTACTTCTCCCTACATCATTGCTCTGGAAGTGCCTCCCCTCTTTCAAAAACCTCGGGGCCAGCCATGGCCTCACCATGGATGCACTCCTGAAGACATCCATACCCGTATGAATCATTAAGCAGGCAAGGGATGACTCTTAATTGTCCATGAGTTGTGTCTCTTTGTCATTGCCCAGCACATGGCCCTCACGACACCTGCAACTACAGATGAATCCAAGGAGTGAAAGCCAGGTATTGCCATTGCACCCTACAATCCACCCATGCTGAACTGCCTGCATCATGGCACATCCCAGAGAGCATGAAAATCTGTGCGATGGATGACAGCTGTAATATCTAAGTCTTGTGAGAAACACCCTGGGAGATCAGGATGCTGACACCCCCCTGATGCTGTCACCTGGGATGCTGACACCAATCCCAGAGCTATGTGTATAGGAGGACTACAGGAAAGAGCTGGCTCAGCTGCAGAGCCATGCTCGTGCACCAGAGGTGCTCAGCTGGACTTTAGGCAGGAGAGGGTGGAATAAAGCCTGCTAGATATCCTGCCCTCCCTCTGAACCTTTACAGGAACAGAGAAAACACCTTCAGTCCCTGTCTTGGAAGACGTCTCCCTTCCAGCCCTCTTGCTACTACCCATGAGCTGGATACAAGTATCTCCAGGCTCTTCTAGCCTGGAAACAAGGGAGGTTGGGGCAAACTTGGGCACCACTCCCTGTCCACAGGCAAAGCATGTGTACCAGCAAGGCTGACTCCCCACACCAACAATGATCCCTTTCCACAGGCAAGCACAGAAATTGCTTTTTAGTTCTCAGATCAGTTTCTCTAAGGAAAAGCACAAGCAGAGCTGTCAAGGGAATCTCAGTCAGATGGAGTGACTGTTAAAAGGACTTTAAGGTAACTCAAAGCAGACACTTAGAAATGGAGATATGCAGAATTAAGCAGCTATAAAACTCTAATCTGGAGTTTCCATAAGTCCTTCATTGCACTTGCGAAGCAAAACTTGCCGATGCTCATGGTGATGATAAAAATCCCAGGTACCAGCTCTCAGTTAGCAGAACCTCATAAATTATATCCTCTCTCTTTTATTTCATAATCTTTTTATTGCAGAATCACCCTAGTAAACCAGCCTAAACCTAGAGTGCTGCAGTCAAGCACCCTTTGTTCAAAACTCTTCAAGCTGTCAAGGGAAAAAATAAAGAAGTCTACTTCGGCCCAATTTTAATCCATCAGTTCTGAGATTAATGTTTTTTATTTTTATTCATTTATTGTGGATTTAGAAGAATTGGCAAAACTGATCACAGAGAAAGCTTAATTTAGGAATGATTGCTCTAGCTGTCTACTACTCTGCAGGGGCCTTATCAATCAAAACAGTATTTAAGAAAATACATCTTGGCAAATGTGCAAATTATTATGAAGCCCTTTTTGCTGGTGTCTGGTATTTTGAAGAAAACATTATCATTGAAAACTGAGGCTCCTTTGTTGAGCTGCTTATGCTGGTGAACTACAGGCAGAACTGTACTTAGTGGGAATGCTGTCGAACAGATGGGATCCCTGTTTTGCACATGATTCTGGAATGCAATAAAATTGTTTGGTTCTGGGAAACAGTTTTTTTCTCCCATGACACTGTCAAAATGACCAAAAGGTCTGATTCTGAAATCCATACTCCCATGAGTAATTCTCAATCATGTGTAACGAAGATGCAAGTTATGAAGGAAAAAAAAATACAGGAACATCACCTCTACTTGGAAATATTCTCATTTCCTGATCTTAAGAGGGTGGAAAAGTGAACTTGCTTTGGAAGTAAACAGATATAAAGAACCTACGTACATTGCTAGCAGCGGAAACATGGGAAGGAAAATAAGTAAATGCATCACAACCAAAAACCTGTGCTTACTTCAGCAATCTGGCCTGGAGAAGTGGTGTCAGGAATCTTCTGAGATTTCTCTTTTCAGCACCTTCAGCCAGCAATCCTGAACACTTCCCATCCCTTCTCACCTCACAAAACTGTGCTCTTCAGCAGCAGAGGTCGGGAAGTCAACTCACTGAAACACTAAGGGCCAGATTCTTGGCTGGTATAAATCATTGTGGCCCCCCCAAAAAAGTCACACTGAGGCTCTTTTGCTTTACACCCACTGAACATCTGGCCCTCAGCCTGTGGGAAGAGAATATAATGTGCCTCATGCTTCATGCATTTCTAAACAGCTGCTCTGAAGGACTTCTTCAAGGCTCACATGAGGCTGTTTGCCCTCACTGAAAGCTCTGGAAAGGATTGATTGTGCACCAATGATTTAAATTTCAGTGTGTGCAGGGCACAAAGGCATGCTGAAGGATATCTCCAATGTAATAAGCTGCTTCTTGGCAAATCTCTTTGCAAATCAGGTGGGTGAAGAAGAGATTACGTCCAGTCCCAGACAATTAGAACTTCACAGTGCTTTTCCATACAGGAGTTTGCTTCAGTAGTTCTGACAGGATCAGGTGATTTCAGCCTGGTACAGCTATGTGCAGTGGTTTGGCAAACATCAGATGGAGTTTGTTATGTGAATATGTGACCTTTCCCTCTAACCTTTTTTTATTACTATTTTTAATCAGGAATGACATCTTTGAATCTATCTTTATCTTAACACTGCCACTGGTCTAGCGGATCTAGCCAAAGAAATCTTGCAAAGAGCAGATTTAAAAAGTCATCTGACAATTTATTTTTTTTTACTGAGAAACTTTCAGCTGCAGCATGTTACATTTTTTAGGAATCCAAGTTAGTAAGTAAACAGACAAGATTTGTTTGTTGTATGACTCGCATGGCCAGGACAGTTTCTTATTATTTTCCCTTATTAGCAGCTGAGACCACAAACCACTGATTCTGAGAGGGCTTGACTTAATAGCTAAACATAGTGCCTTACAAATTGCCTAAAGCTGCAATTCAGGAATACTGGGGTTGTTTATTCAAGGTGACATTTAGTCACTTCCCAAATGGAAGTTCTCAACAAATTATATTCTCATGAAGATTCTGGTTGCTCCTTGCAGTTAATTGCATTCCATGCAAAGCTAAAAACCTCTCTGTGCTTTTGGTGAGGGACTGAGTTAGTCTGGGCAAAAGTCTCTGTCACCAGCCCCCATGCCTCAGCTGCCAGGAAACAAAAGTGGTAGATGGCATTCAGATGAGTTAAATGGTTACCCAAAAGGGATTAAAGCCAGTTTGTGATTGAGAAGAATGGCAAAAAGGTTCCAGAGGCAAGTTTCTGTGTTCACTGAGCAAGTTAGATAAGCACTTGAAAGGAAGGCATGATTATATCTTCATGATAACAGCTTTCCCTTAAAGACATTAACTTTGAAGATTAACAATACTACTTTTCTTTCCAGATCTGGTCAGCTTAACTCATTTAGAAAATTTGGTTGCTACTGCAGAAATATTGTTCCAGTCCCACAGTGTGTTTCAGTAGCCTGTCCATAGTTTCACACAGGAAAAGTTCTTGGGAAGATAAAGATGATGCCATCTGCATTAATTATTTGATAGCATTGAACTAATTAGAAGATGTACGCTGCACTTGCCAGCTTGCAATTATGCCTCAGATTCCTGTAGAAGTAGGACCAACAATAAAGGGACAAAGGGAAGTATAACTTTCTCTTCGGAGAAGAGAACCAAGCAGACCCTTGCACACCCTAAGCATGTGATCAGCAGTCCTGTCTTTAAATCAATAATATTTTAGGAGTATTTGCAGTGATCATTCTAACATCATAAGTAGCTGCTATCTGCAGAGCAGAACATTGTAAACAATATTATTACCCGATGTGGAAGGAGAAGGACCTGCTTCTGGACACTGGTAGAGGATGACATCTATTCTTCTGCTGAAATGAATGACATCTGGGAAACATTGTTTTTCTTCTTGGTAAAGAACAGAAAACCAAGAATTAAAGCAATTGAAAGGGTGCTAAAGGTCATTAAATTCAGCACATACATGTGCAGAACAAATACAATTTGAATATTTCTGTATTTCATGGGAAATATCAAATCCTGGAAATTCATGTAGCTAAAGCATACTTTGGATGCAAAATAAGAGCTCTCTCTTCTCTCTTCCCATTCCCAAACTCGTCTCTGTCAACCAAACTCACCTTGGCCATCCTTGTAAAGTAGTGTTGCTTTTAATCCCAATTGAGGCCTAATTTGGAAAAAGGACGAATCCACCTTACTCTCTCTCTCTCAGGATGCTCAGACTTTGGCTGCTGGGATTGTGGTATCTTTGGTTCCTGAATTATTTTCACACTGATATGTGTCAAAGCATAACTGGTTATATAATATCCACCTGTAAAGCCAAATGAGGAAATTTTCAGCTGCTGTAAGAGCACTTTGGTCTGATCTGTTGAAGTCCAAGTACCTGTGTGCAGACAGCCTGGGGACCTCCATCCACTCCCTCTGGCACATCTCTCTGCATCAGTAGTGGGAGCTGCAACAGCAAATGCTCATCTTCGTGCTTCCTTGTGAGTTCTGCAGTGCAGCTCAGCAGATGCCATTCTCTCAACTACTGCTCTGGTCTCTCTTCTTCAAGTGTTTTGTAGTAGAGTCACACAAGAGGTTCCCTCAATGCTTCATCATCCTTTGTAGAAAAGAAGCACCAAGTTCCCAACCCCATGAGAGAAAACCCCCTCTCTCCGCTCTTTCTTCTATTAAATGCACATACACCTCTTGTAGGCCTGAAGGCAAAAGTTCTTAAAAGGAAAGAAAAAGAAGACATTTCACCACCACGAGGGATGGAACAATGGAAAACCACTGGAGCAGCTGGTCTCTTGTCCTGGAGCATCCGTAACTGCTGTGGCTGGTGGCATTATTCTTCTCGTTCCCCTCTAGGTAGCTCCTGCACTAGGGCAATGGATGTGCCCTGGCATTGTACTCTGAGTTTGATGAAGTAGAAACCATCTCCACTGTGGCAGGAACATTGCTCGCTACAAACAAAACAATAGTTGTCATCCCCCCTCTTCCCTTCTTCATGCTATGCTTCATTGTAGTTTGCATTTAAAGAAACCAAAACCAGTCTGTCATTGCAGCAGTTCCCCCAAGCCCTTAGGACGTGCTATTTGGAACTCTTGCAAATTCAATGGAGGGTGTAGAGTGACCAAAATAACTCCTTGGATGTGAGTCTGGGGCATTTTTTACCTCTCAGAGCATGTAGATGACTTGTTAATACTAATGAGGCATGCAACAAGTCAGAGGGAAGCTCCTTGCATGCTGAAAAAGGGCATTGAAGGAGAGCGAGTCAGGCACATGTTGCAGCATTTTTCATTGGTCTGGTAAATAAAAAGCTTTGAAAACAGGAAAATCTGAATATTTTTTAAATGGCTTGTTAGCATCCTCGGGCCGTGGCATCCCTGCCTGGTTTAGGGCAAGAAACCAGAGCATTTGGTGCAGTGCTGCACGCAGGAAGGGGCTGGGTCGGAGCAAATGTGCCCCCACACTCCAGATGCACGTGGGAATAAGGCTGCAAGGAAGGGCTGAGAGACAGGCACCCGAGAAGAAACGGTGATTTAAAAGCTCTGCAGGTCAGAAACAGGGTAAAGTAACCACAGATTACTAAAACAGATGAAGATTTATAGAAATTGTCAGAGGAATGCTGTGCCCTTGGCAAGCAATGAGAAAAAAAAAAACCTGAAAGGTGGCTGAGCAAAAGCAGTTAAATTAAAACCATCTTTGCGATGGAGTTTGAGGAGGAAAACAACTGGTAAGGGCTGCAGCGCTTCGTGCAACCCAGGGCTGGGGCGGCCTGGGAGCACACCCAGGGCTTTGGTTCCGGCGGGTAAACGGAGCTAAAGTCGCTGCTCAGTACAGACTGCACGGGCATGGAAAAGGGAGGCAAGAGAAAAGGGAATTTTCCCAACCTGTCCCAGTCGTGCCTTAGCTCTGCTCTGGAGGAAAGGGACTAAAGCTGCAACCAATTTGGAAATGGGGAAAAGAAAAGAGTGTCGTAGAGAATTTACAAGAACTGACTGAATCGGATTTCAGTGAAGCTTGACTGAGATGCATTCACTTTTAATAACTTATGAAATACTATTGAAAATAATATTGATAAATCATACATAATTTATAAATACTTACCTAATATCCTATTTTTCTAGTAAGACAATAATAAAAGAATACTGCCAGTTTATCATACTGCGACCCCCCTATTTTAGCTTAATCAATGATCTATCCAGAAACTGATCATTTCTCAGACCAGAGTGGGTAAAAAGTGTTTACATTAATATGCAAAAGAACGGATATTTAACTGAAATTCGACTTCTTTTAGGTAAAACACTTGTATTTTAAAAGTTTGCTCATCATTATGTTAGAAATCATGGCAACATAAATCAAAACCTGAATGAAAATAATTGAAATTAAACTATCATTTTCAGGTTTACCAATGGAATTTTTTAGAGTCAAACAGATGGATTGAGAAAAAGCAGCAGATTTTGTCGAAGTAGTTTGAAAAGAACCTTTGCTAGCAATAGCTTCTTTGGAGTGATAAAAAATACATTTCTTCATAGTAATGTATTCACCTCGTTTCCTACAAGAAGTGTTTAATGAAAGGTGGGAAAAGTGGGCAGGAATGTAAGAGCCAAAAAGCAGCTTTTCTTATAGGTGATTAAAAAAAAATAGAGCGGCAGTGATCTATCATTTCTAAATTTTTGTAGAATAGAAGAAATAGAAAAAGATTAGCTCCACTCCTCAAATAAAGTAATTTGTGTCCTCAATACACCTGTTAGCTTCAAAGACAGGGTAGATGAGAAGAAGAGGATTGTGTATTCACGTGGTGGTGGAAATATGAACAGGATCTGCAATTGCTGCTTCTGACAGGGCAGGGAGAGCAGAAATCCCTTTAGCTCTGCTGCTAAATAAACTCCTGTCTTATGCTTTGAAAAACTTATCTTCATTCTTTATGAATTCAATATGGCTTACCAGCTTTTATCTCACCCAAAAATACATGCTTTTTTATTCATTTTCTTTGAATTCTCATTCTGGTTACACACAGCTTGGTAGGGTTTATTAGTTTGAAGAGTCTTTATTAATATAAAAGAGATGGTAATGAAGGATGTGCTCCCTGAAGTAAGCATAAAATAAAAGACAAGAAAGTTTAATCTGTAATTCTCAAATGAGCACCACAAATACAATAAGTACCAAATTTAAAATTAAGACTAAAATTTCTTACTGATTGTCACCTGTTGAGAACTTACTTTTTCTTAGAAAAAAAAAGACAAAAAAATTGAAACAAAAAATTAATACAGATCTTCCTTCTCTGTGATTGTGATTCTAAATTCCACCACCTCACCACATGCGCAAAGTGTAAGTCCCAGGACTGTTTCCTGTCCCTGGAGGTAATGCAAGCAGCAGGGTCCCTTTCTGAGGGTCACCTGGAGGACAGGTAGGCTGGAATAACATCCCACCTGATGTTCACAGTGATGAGAGCAGTACCAGCATTTCCCCCATTGGAGGTGACATGACCAGACCAGTGCTTCAGCTGCTGATTAACTTTGTGCCAGTGAACTGACCTTGTTGCTTCAGATGTTGAACCACTAAACAATATGGATCCAGCTGTTGGATTTCAAGATCCATCTTTACAAAAACAAATCATCCCAAAAGGGTTGTTCAGCCCCTGAGCACCCCAGGGATGCTGTATCTCCACAGCTTGGCCTTGGCCATCACAGCAGGAAAGCAAAGCTGCAGCATTGCTCATGCTAAGATGAAAAGCAGAAAAGATCAAGTTCATACAAACATTTCCTTTCTCAGCTCTCTAGACTTTATTTTTCCAGTTTAGCTTACAGCAAGCCTTCCAAACGCAGTGCAAGCCCAGAACATGTGGCAAATGTTCATTTCAGGTCCATTTTCCAATAAGATGCAACTGGTTTGTATTCGGGGCACGTGCTTTGATCCTCCTACTTGGAGTCACATGAAAAATCAGCTCAGTCGTTTATTTTGCCCCTAAATTCATGGGCATTCCCCATCACTGCCATTGACACCTGCCCAGGGGGTCTGGAGAGGAGATGGGTGACTTGTAATGTCTGTCAGGACTTTATGCTCCTTGCTTAGATGGGCAGACGATCCTAGGAGATACCGAGCAGCAGAAAACTGGTTGCACGGGTCTGTGCTGTGTCCTGAGCTTCTGTACATCACGACTGATGTTTTGGGCAAGATTGTGTAGGAAAAAAATAGCACTTTCAAAGGCTCTCAGTGACTGAAAGAAGCTGACTGAAGGGAAAAGGCCTGTTAGAATTAAAAAGGTCCTTGGCAGAAGACAGAAAGAAGTTAAGCTCCTTCGAGATTCTCAAATTAATAACCTACCTAATTAGTAAGAGCTGCTAGCAGAGGGAGGCAGTCCACCGATTTATTTCAAGGAGGGCGTGGTGGAAACTCTCCTCCCAAACCTGGTGATCTGTGGTCTCAAATTAATGACTCGCAGCACTTTTCAGATCCCAACCCCCTCTAAGGAATAATCAGCGCTGTCTGGACAAGTTTGTGCGGGTCTCCTTTGTGGCACACAACGGGCACCTCCGCGCACCCCTGCGCTGGGGGCACCCGGGGAGCCTCGGCCCGGCGGTGCCGCGGGAGCGCTCTGTGCTGCGTGTGCGGCTCCGGCAGCGCAGCCCTGCCGCCGCCCGAGACGCCGATTCCCGCAGTAATTCCAGCTGCGCGCCGGCCCCGCCGGGAGCGCCGGAG
>VZRJ01010085.1:2937933-2998799 GCA_013397565.1 Ptilonorhynchus violaceus
TGTTGCATGTCCCCATGACTGTTCAGCTATGATGGTGTATGTATAGACATTGTGTATTTGAAAGGTACAATGTATAAAACATCAAGCAGTGTTAAAACTGTAGCAACAGTGGTAAGAGCAAACTTACTTTTAATAGCCCCCTGTAAAGAGATTGTAACGGTCTGGTTCTGCACTGTCTGGTGTTAACTAAGTGAGAGAGGTCTACAGATTGTTTTTTCCAGCCTTTTGTACTTTTATTTCACTCTAACCCTGAAGCCTTACAGGCCTTCTGAAGTTTTAAGAAAAGTTTTCCATGTGTGGCACACTTCAAAATAGATCAAAAAGCAGCACTCTTTTTAAACGCTAGAGAATGTTAAAACAGACATTAAGTCTGCTTTAAGTTTTTAAGCATTACTTTAGATTCTTCCAAGTTAAGATCATACTTGTCATACCTAGAGTAAAACTAAAAGAAGTGCAGTGAAAAGCCCTGCAACCAGCTGATTTAACTTCTGGTTTTGAGCTTGAAAACATATTTGATTATATGCAAACCAAATGTGGCACGGACTCAGAAAACCGCAGTGCTTCCCCCTCTCAAATGAAGACAGTGTGCCACAGTAATAGCAACTTGAGACGGTCTGGATTGTTGCAAAACATGTCAAGAGAAAGAGACTGTAAACATTAATCTCTTAAGAAGTGTTGCCTCTGTTCCTTTCCCTCCCAGTTTGCTGGGCTTCTCACAGGAGCTCTTGTACTATTCTGATGTGCTAAACAGCACCTACTAAACTCCTGGTTCCTCTGTTGTTACAAATCCTTGTTTTTCATAGTAGGATGTCTTTCTGAGGTGGTCACACCTGGTAACCTTAAATCTGGCTGTTAGATGACATGAGAGAAAGTGGCCACAGCTTTCAGCTGAGCCGCAACAGTGGGTGCTGTGCCTGACTGCTGCCCTTCACAGACAAGAGGCCAAACCTTTGCGCTGAAAAGTGCTGCACAGACAAGTCACCTTGCGATAGTTCTGTTCAGGTGACGGCTGCAATAAGCACCAGCACGGTGTAACTCTCTTCTCTGACCTGCACTCTGGCACTGTGTGAGCAGTAGTGCCTGCAGGAGATACAGGGAAGGCTGGAAAATGTGCTTTGAGCTACTTGGTGTCATAGAGCTTGGTGTGGAGGAGGATATGCTCTGGTGCTCGGGTCTTATGTAGTCTCAGGAGTTATAGAAATATGGTAGTCCCTCCAACAATGTTCCTGAAGTTAGGAACTTCTTCATACTGTTATGGCTGTAGGTGCCAGCTGTGCTAACTGCGTGGTTATCAGTATCCCTATGAGGCACTGACCAGAAGGGCTAGGGCTGCTACCTTGTGTTCCAGTATTCCCATACTCTCCCATTCTTGATCCTGCCTCCAGCTTCTCACCTGTTTGTAATACTTTTTAATCTAGTAACTTGGGAATTTCTGATCTGCTTAAAACTTCATCCAGCCGGTCTGTCTTATGTGAGTAGTCTTCTCAAATTTAGTCTCGCCACACTGAAACAGTCCTAAAGGACACAGAACAATGGACCTTTCAACTTTAAAGAGCACCCCAGAAAATTAAATGTTGTTTACAGCCAAGTCAGAAAGGAATGTCTCCCGTGTGAGGTTAAAATACCTGTGGAGGCTCTGTCTGACAGGCTCCATGACTAGCCACCTCCAAGGAGTTCTTCAGAGGTGCAATTAATAGTGCTTTCCTCTGTAGTCCCTTATCATTCTCTTTGTGAGCGACTTTGCTTGCACTTAATCTGAGCTTTTAGTAACCAAGAAAGGTTTTCCAAGGATTGACTGCTTGCCCCTAATTACCTTTACAATGGCAGACCGGGAGTTAAAAGATGAAATGTACCTTTGGAGACATTGCCTCCCTCTGAGCAAAGGCAGAATCTCCTGGTACAGAGGTAGTTCCGTTCTCATTGGAAATGCCTGAAGTTAATTCAGGCAGAAATGTCTGGGGCGGGGTGTGGTGCACCAGCCCCAGGGCCACCCAGCCTTGTGCCATCCGTGCTGCTTCTGCCCTGCACAGCTGTTCCCAGTCCCCCTTGAGGTCTGGCCAGGAGTGTGTATGCATGTGCATCAAATTACTTCTCTGCAGCTGTTGCTGGCACTGAGCTCGTGGGGAAACCTCTGGCAGAAGCTAAAAGGGTCTTAAATAAGTTTGCAGCCAGCCAGAGCCCCTACTGGTTACAGGTTTCCTGTATCCGTGTATCTGTTAGTAAATGTTGGGAAGGTGGTTTGCTTTTGCTAGAGACCTGTAGTAGGGCAGGGCTGCCTTTCTGCAGGAAGCTAGGCTCACCGGCTTATCACAGTGTTGACCAGCCCCGATTCCGTGGTCCTTTGTCCCTCTGGGTGGCAAGGTGCCAAATCTTCCTTTTTCCCCTGATGCTGATGGTGACATGCCATGGATGTATGCATCCCATGCTGTATTTGTGCTCAAGCTCTGTGGTGCGATGGAGTGTGTGATGCTTGGCCTTCTCTTGAAAATACAGGACCTGCAACTGCCTGAATGAAAGGTAGCACTGGAGCTGCAGATGCTGTGGAAGGCAGTGTAGTGGTGTAGTTCCCAATAGTCGTGAAATAAGGTAGGTGAGGCAGGGAAAAGGGTAAACTTGGCTTTAAGTTGCCCTTGGGCTGGCAGCTGAGTGTCTTTGAAGAGAGCTATATCAGACTGAATGGGGGGAGGTGCATCTCAGGAACAGAAGGTGATCCGAGGGTGATGGGAACAGAGAAAGAAGCTGAATTTCTCTTTCAAGTAGATGCAGAAGAGAGGAAAGTGCTGTCATAAACTGAGCCTTACAGACCTGGACAGGGTTGAAGGACTTGCAAAGGTTGTTCTTCAAACGAAAAGCAGAGATGTGAAGCATTATGTCCAAGAAGCATGAAAAAGGGAAACCATTGGTTTTCTTTGGTAAGAGAAACTATTCTAAGAATTTAAGATACTAAAGCATGGCTGTGTTCTTCTGGGGGAGTGAAAGGAGGGAATAGAAGGAACAAGGGTAGGAGTATGGCATGATGCCAATCAGTAAAAAAGCTTGGGGGAGAAGGTAGTGAAATTGTGTCCGTGATGGGGTTTCTATGAAGGGTAAATAGAAGAGAGGCTGTGTTGTTGTTGTGACTCTCCCTTGAAAGAAATAGCAAAATGTGGGCAGGGGACTGTGCAGAACATGAAATCTCACACTTTCTACCAGGTTGATCATTTAGATGAAGCAGAGCTGCTCTGGGGCAAGCCTTTGAAGAGACAACTTGTTGCAGAGAACATCTGGTTGTTTGGTGGCATCATGCCACTAGTGACAACCACTCTGGGACTGGGAGCAGAGCAAGAGAATGCTGGGGGAGCTGGGGAAGACATAACTGGGAGAGAAAGAGGGAAAAGAGAAACACAGACATGAATGTGATAGCAGAGCTCTGAAGTCCCAGATGAAGTCAGCAAGCACAAAACCATTTACATTGTCTTTCCTCCTCCTCTTTCTTGCCCTCTGCTCATTCTCACTGATAAAGCATCTCTGATTAGGTCTTCCCAGTTTTGAAAATCTCACATGTAAGCAGAAATTACAGTCTATGCAAGGATGAAAGTGTTTAGTTTTCTTTCTGTTCTTGATTTTTTTACTTCATGAGAGAAGTAGGTGGCTAACGTAATTCATGTTTATTGCTAAATGTTGCTCTTTGATGTCTTATTACAATAGCCTGATTTCAAAGCCAGCAATAAACTAGAGGGATGGCACCTCATAAACATAGGGCTTCATTTTTGGCCCTGTGAACATCTTGAAACTTAAAATTTAAAGGAAAAAAAAAAGAGTTGCTCTCTTTCGCTTGCAAATAACTCTTTCATTTCACAAAATAACAGCTCTCTAAGTAAACAAACCTCAAAATCCTGCTCCCTCGTCTCCTCTAACCTCTTGTACCCTCTAGCCAGAAAAAAAGCCAAAAAAAGCAGTTGATTGCTCTTGATCAGCCTGTGTAAGTTTTGATCAGCTAGCTGTGTCTTCCTTCTTCTTTAGCCTAACTTTTATCAGAACACTTTTCTTTCCTGCTAACTTTTCTGGGCATCTGTTTTTGCTCAGGGTTCCTGCTTGATGTATTATATTGTGTTGTGTGCTTTTTGTCACCAAACTGCAGACAATAAGTATAGTGGTTGGCTGATACTTCAAGGATCTTGGGACAACATTATTTTTGTGAAACAAAATGTACAGTTCTTTCTACATTGTTTTTTTCAGTCATACTTAGCTCTGTCAGACTAAATTCTTTTAAGTTCCCTGCATCCCTCCTGTCCTCTGACTTCTGCAATACTAGATTAGTATTAGTTAAATCAGTCTAAGTAGTTCATTATGGAAAAGTAATCTCCTTGTTAAAACTGTTAGTTTATCAAACAGTGTAATACAGTATTGTTCTGGCAGAGACTCTGCTGGCAGATACCAGTCCTTGTGTATCTTTCTGTGAAGGGAAATGCCAAAGATGAACTTTGTAACTTGGAGAAGCAGATTAGTCATTTTGGCTATCAGAATTTGTAGTTTCTGTAAGATACACAGTGGATGTTATCTTGAAATCCTGGCTGAATACAATGCAGCGCACCCAGTCTCCAAGCTGAGTGGTACTGCAAACCCCATTATTACTGTGATACTCTCTATCAGCCTCATTAGGGATGATGAATGAGCTGAAGCATTTTTTCACCTCTTCTGAAAAGACCTGCTGACAATGGTTGCTGCCTGTGTATATGCACAGCGTGAATAAATCAGCTAAACTACTACTACTATGGTAATACTAACCTTTAAACAAAAATAAGTCATTATCTACTTAAATCTCTTGACTCTCCCTTTGCCCTCTACAGAATCACCTTCTATCTCCCTTGCCTCAAAAGGCTGCACCATGCAGAAAGGACAAGTGAAATCCCTTGTATTTATTTACTATCATGCTATTCCCTGGCAAATGAAATTGACTCTTGGGCTTTCCTAAGGCTGAACATGTGAACAAGTCAATTTGACTGTACAGCTTTGGAGTCAGACCTCAGCGCCCCAAGCCTGCAGTGGCATTCCCACATGTCAGGCTCCAATGATCCAGTAGCTTCCAGTGTGCCTGTGGGGACTGGGCTGGAAGGCTTGGCCCTTTTGCCAGCTGTCTTCTCATGCGGCAACTTAAGCTGTGCTTTGGGTCATATCAACGTGCAATTAACCATTCTTAGCTCTTTCCTCTCTCCTTTTCCGTGTCACTTTCCCACTGGGTGCGCTGTCCCTGCACAGGACCTGACCTCTACCTCAGGTGTGCTGGGCAGAGCAGGATGGGTGGGTTCCCCCAGCAGACCAGGTGTCCCAGGGGACTGTGTAGGATGGGTGTTGTACTGGCTGGGTAAGACTGCACAGCAGCTGCTTCCTTGCAAGTACCATGCATGCTAATTGTCCTAAACAAGCTGTCCAGTAAACAAATGGTTACTGGGATTGGCATCCGAGTGCCCTGGCATTTTGGCTAAGGGAATTACAGGGAATCCCGGATTCCTGTTCAGGTGTGCAGAGCTAAGCAAAGCCTTCAAAGACCTTGTTCCTTTCTTTTACCAGGTAGATATATGTTAAGCTTGACACTTGAGGATGGCTTTTTCTTGCTTGAAACTAGGAAAAAGAAAACTTTAAGATAATTTTTGAATAAAAAGACTTAAGGTTTTTTTTTCAGCTTGAAATGTGTGAACAGAACTAAGTTGCCATTTGGATTTTTCTGGAGAGGAGTGAGGGGTGGAGGACAAAGGAGGACTGTTTTTCCTCCATTGGAACCAGCTGTGGTTTGTTCGCCTTTTGTGCATTTGGATGGGCACTCTGAAATCCAAACTGGAACTAGCAGTTAATATTACAAACAAGCAGCATAATTTGACTAAACAAGCTTTCAGATGATCACAACTAGGCTTTGATGCTGAAGAGTGGGATTTTCATGACTGCGGAAGTAATTTGAGAACATGCTTGTGCCCAAAGCCAGTAGGGTTGTGTTCGCTTCTTTTTTTCCCTTTTGCTTGAAGATGATTACGGTGATGATTCATACTTTTGTTAGTCTCAGCAAAAGAGTGGCTTGCATGTATAGTTGATTTAACAGCTGAGAACCTTTAAGCAAGTCATTCTCCATTTTGGAGAAGAATTTATCTAGAAAAGAGTTCACCCCTTTTTTTTTTTCCCTTTTCTGTGCTTGTTAGTTTTGTGTCTTTGGTTTCTAGCCCTGGTATTGACTGACTTTGCAAACAAGAACTTCTATGAGCTCCTAGTCACGGCCTTACTTGTTCTTGGATTTGTGGCTGTGGGTCCATGCATTCACGAGTGACTTAGAGTAGTTTCAGAGGTTCAGTTGATGAACAGTAGTCTACTCACACTATACAATCTGAAATATTAAATTAAATGTACCAGAAAGGTGATTTAAGGTACTTAGTCTAACTAGGTGTCTGTCTTCATTATTTAAATTTCCTTGAATAGAGGATCAAATTTTCCCCTCCTGTTCTTAATAGCATATTTTGTTTCTAATATCAGTAATAAGGTCCATTGAAATCTTTGCCTCAATCACTTTTACTTGCTTAAAAAAGCTTCATAGATTTACAACATTTTCTATTGTCTTGTGCCAAATCACACTCTCCTCCCTCCCCTTTTTTTTTTTTTTTGACAACCACTTAATGGTCTATAAAGCTTTAAAAATAAAAACCAGTGGAATTAAAGCCATGAAAACTAACTTTCCTTCTCCTGCATGGATTGCCAGGAAATTCAGGGGTCATGTAGAGTGAGTGTATTTTCTAATAACAAGCTGTGTGCTCATATACCATACTTCTTTAAAGGTCTTGTGGTTGGGATCCCAGTGGTATTGATGGGAAACGTGCAAAGAATTTTTATAAGGTTGTTTGAATAGCTGAGTAACTTCTTTTGAAAGGAGTTGAGTGAATACTTCTGCTTTGGAGAAGAATGGTTCTGTGGATGCCTGAGACGATGATAATGAATGATGGACCTTCAAAGTTAAATCCTACAAATGCAGTTATCCTCTACAGGATTTATATGAAAACTTAATAGTTTAAAAATGTGATTTCTTTTAAGATGGAACACTTGAGCACACCTGCTGGCAAGCAGAGTGGTGTCTTGGTAGCCATGGTTATGTTCTAATGGGAGGACCTAAAAGGCCATTTGTAGACTTGTGAGCACCAACATGTGGCTATATTCACCATGGAATAGATTGGAATGGTATAAGATGGACTTGATGATCTCAGAGATCTTCTCCAACTTGAGTGATTCTGTGGCTCTCTGATTCTATGAAAAGAGAGAGGTGATGTTCAAATGCCAGGCTGGAGCATTGGCCTGTGGTGACGCATCTGCTGATGCTCTGTTTGCTTTCTCTTCCAGTTTGGGGCAGAGTTCAGAAGGTTCTCTCTGGATCGCTACAAGCCAGGAAAGTTTGAAGACTTCTACAAACTAATTCTTCACATTCATCACATAGCCAACCTGGAAGTGATGATCGGATATGCTGATGTGCATGGAGACCTTCTCCCTATTAATAACGATGACAACTTCTTCAAGGCTGTTTCAAGTGCTCATCCACTGCTCAGGGTTTTTATCCAAAGACAAGGTAAGATGCAGTTTCATTTCAGTGCCTCAAAATGTGCTGGGACAAGGTGAAGAGTGTATCTGTGGCACCCATTTAAGGGCTGAAATTATGTGAGAGGCATCTAGGACCCTTCTTGCTCCTCCTCTCAGGCACTTAATTGCAGCTTGCAGGAATGGCCTGGCTTCATGGCAAGCAGAGGGACTGCACTGCTGCTTGTAGGGTGTTTGAAGGATAACATGCTGAGAATCACTATGAGTCCCTTATTTTCTGAGGGGAGTGTACCTTCTGCTGCTGGTACCATGTCATCACTTGAGTGTGCTGGGTGCACCACTCCACTTGGTTGAGGAAGCTGTGAGGAGGGAGGGGATCCTAGTACTACTGTTTCAAATTTAGAAATCTTACCTATCTATCTTGATAGTCAGTGTCATACCCAAGTTATTCATGCCTGTGTAGTGTGTGAATGCACACAGATATGTAGCTATGAAAGGAAAAAGAAGTTGTCACAAATGACATCTTGACTATGTCAACTTGGCAAACAGGCAAATGATTTTTTTCCTCCGTCCTTACACTGAGGAGTGCTGATTCTTCCCATTTTGAATCATCAAGCAAACTTTGGGCAGAATTGCCTGAAAACCAGGGTGACATCAGGTTTAAGTGGCCTGTGTGTTGTTCTCCTGAAGGACCGTGTTTGGCAGTTGCTTCAAAAGAGAACTGGTTTTTATAGCAAGGTGTCTTCCCCACAGAGCTCCTTAAATCCCAGGGCAATCTAACACTGTGTTAACACTTCCTCCACAGTTTGTTTTTTTTCAGCCATGTAGTGATTTAAAGCACAGGGCTTTTGGAATTAAAGTCTCATCAGCAACAGATTCAGAAACAAGATTGATCTGAGACTTTGAGCAGTCATGTAGCTTTTTTTGGCCTGAACTCTTGCTGTGTACTGATTGGGATTTAGAAGGAGGCTCCGGCCTGCTCATTGGTATGAGCTGGTGTAGTGTATGGTTCAACTTGGTGTCATCAGACACACACAGTGCTGTGTGGCTCCTGTCTGTTCAGAGCATGTTGTCTGCCACCTTTTAGATGTGATTTTTAGATGCTCAAGGAGACAATTGAGAAGAGCATCTAGAGCAGTTTGTTTTGTTGGTGTGTCTATCAGGTGAGTAGAAATGTCTATGGGAGAGGACTTGCTCTTCCTTCTTGTGCAGAAAATGCAAAAGTGGATCACAAATTCTATTTTGTCTTCCTGCAATGCCTCTTAGGGATTGTGAATGTTCATGGTGGGTTAGGTCATGAGAAATCCTTTGCATGACTTTGTCATGCCTGCTTCAGTTCAGGTTTATTCATGTCTCTGGATCGGTCCTGTTCATCACACAGTTGTCCCTGCTCTGCTTTGGACAGACTGCTAAAACTACTGAGTATCCCTAACTCTGCACTGGGAAGGGGTTGCCATTGAAATGCTGGTCACAGAAGTAAACAAGTCACAGAACTGTTGACTACATATAGAAAAAATGCTGCCTCCTCTTCTAGGAGAAGTATGCTAGTTGTGAAGGTTTATAACTTTTAACCTTAATGGAAAAGGGCATTATTTCCTTTTTAAAATGCTTTTCTTTTACCTGTTGCTCAGTGAGAAGAATCCTGCTGACAAGTAAGAAAGCTCGTACGAGAAGGAACACTGGTCTGTGCCTCCTCATGTGTGGCAAAGCTTGACAGCTTTCCCAACACACGTTCTCCCTCTATAAAGCTGAAGGGAATAGTAAATTCTGGTCTATCCCTTTGCTTAGTGGTAACTTTCATAAGGGACTCCTGAGGTTAACATTTGAGATTCTTACTTGTGGATGATCATGTCCATTTCCTTTGCTTAAACAAGCCTTTAGAAATTTTTCACTTCAAGAATGAGGATGCAATCTTCATCTTTTTTTTCCTTTGCTCTACTGCTGTTTTCTCTGTCTTCAGACTGGAGTGACAGAGCAATGCTGATCCTTCTGCTGGAGACCTGCACAAAGAACAAGGTGACTAGCACCAGGAAATCGTTGTGCCATTCTGGGGAATGCAGCGTGTCTGCAGTGCTTCAGCTCACACCCTAAATTCTGACTTCAGAGGCGGGAAATTAGGGTGACAGGGATGGTAGTAAACTATGAGGGCAGTGCTCTCCTGGGACTTTGAAGGAGACTGAAGAGCATGGGCTCTCTAGGCTGTTGGATCAGGGATCACTGCTTTTCAGTGAGAGTAGTCCTGGGAAGTGGCTGCCAAAGTTTGTTCTTGCAGTGTTGTGGAGTAGGGACAGTTTGAGGGAACTGGGCAGAAGTATGCAGCCACAGAAGGATTGAATGGTTGAAGGTCAGGTCTTTTTTACTAGCAGAGCAAACTGTTTATCATCTGCATGATTAGTCATTCTGTCTGTTTTCCCAGCTTATAGCTGAGTTATCTTTTCTCTTGTCAAGTCAATTCTACAATCATGTTGAAACACTTAAAACATGTTTGTTCTCAGAGTGGCAAAATAGGTAACTTTGTCTTTGCACAGTCATCAAGCAACAATTTCCTAGTTTGATTTTTTTTTTTTAATTTGTCTGGATGTTTTGCATCTGAGCTTAGTCTTGCACTTTTTCAGTTCAAAAATCTTTCTCTCAGTTGTCCCTAGAGGCAAACCATGTGCTCATTGCTTGGACTCTTCTTGATGTCCAGGTATGGGATGGCTGTTTTATTCCACTTTCTCCTTTTTCTCTTCTTTTTTTTTTTTTTTTTGTTCGAGTCTCCTGAGCCCCAGATTTTTTCAGGATCACAGTAGCTGTTCCCATCCCAGGCAGGAGATATCTGTGTTTACTAGCCAGCCGTTTTGAAAAGGACTAGAATTGCTGTTTCCAGTGTGCTTGCAACAATTGCTGTTCATAGTTTCTGGGTCTTAAAGAATCTGGGACATTTGCAGGTTATATTTGAGTAAATTCAGCTATAGCAAATTTTTATAGTTCATAGTGATTTGTCTGCTGAAAGTATGTGGTGTTCTTTTTTTTTCTCCAATGGCAAATTACAGTGAAGATAAAAATCCTAATTAGAGAACTAGGCTATAAAAAGAACGGCAGTTTTCCTTTGACTTGCTTTCCCAGGCTGCAAGTATGGGTCATGTCCTGTGTTGTAAACTGATGTGGCTCTTTTGACTTTGTTAGTACAGTAGTGATTTATATCAACTGATGCTTTGAGCCTGAGGATTTGTTCACTCGGCTGTAACTGATACCAGACATACACAGAACTCTCTATGGAAGGTACCTGCTGTGTGGAAGGGATGGATGTCCCAAACTCCTTAGAACAAGGCAAGAACTTAAGGATGTGTTTGACTTGCTCCATAATAACTGAACTCTTGTGTTTTAGCCAAGACCTGCATAAAGTAAGAGCTTATCTGATGATGCGTCATCTTTTTCAAGACTGTTTGTTCTGTGTCTGATCTAAACTACAGCACTTGAGAAAAGCTCTTGCATATTGCAAAAATATTTAAGTGTAAGCTATGAATTAAAATAGAAACACAGAACAGAAAAACTGAATGGAGTTAGTGCTACATACTGTGAATGCATTACATTTTTTTTGTATGATTAAATGGAATGAAATTATTATCAAATCTTGCTTTAATGCCTGTCTCACAGTGGCACAGTATGTGTTCAAACTGATCTGTATTGGAGGATCTTAAATAGAATGGAATAAATAGCAGAATTATAATGACTTCTTCATTGTAAACCTGTCTGAGACAACTCCTTGAACTTTGCAAGTGGAGTATAAGGATTTAAGTGGAGGGTCTACCAAATAAGAGATTTCAGAATTTCTCCTCTTTTACTTGAGTTGCCTAGTATGGTGTGTTCAGCCTAGAAGGTTGAGAAGCTCAGGGAAGTGTGGCAAAGTGAACATGCTGATCATCCTGTAAGTACTCTGTGCAGTGCTTTTTCCCCAAAGTTTCTTTTTTTCCAAGTGGTGTATCTGGGACCAAGACGCTGAAGTACAGCGAGCAGAGTGAACGGAGTGATTGACTGAGCACACCACTGTAAATCCAGGCTAATGATGCTGATTCTGGGAGAAGTGATGAAGGCTGCTGATGACCAGACCTTCACTTCCTACCACTCACCTGGGTTTTTAGCATTTGCATGGGCAGTAACAGAGAATCTGCTATAGCTCAAGTTTCAAAAGGAGGTGAGAGAGGTCGTGCACAGCCTGTCGTGTTTCATCTTGCTCCCGTACTGAGGTCAAATGAACTCTCCTGAGAAGTCTTTGTTTTGTCCCCATCACAACAGGAGGTGTGTTCTGATTCTGTAAAAATAACAATAAATTAAAGAATGGGGGTGCACTTTGTCAATCCTAAAGCAAATTCTAGATCAAATTCACTATCTTTCCATCAATAAAATTGATTTTAAAGGTTTAAATGTTTTCATTGTAAGTGTTCTGCAAGTAGGAGACAGGTGAAGTACTGAAGTGTCAGGCGCCACATCTGTATTTCAGATTAACTTTGTCAAATATTACACTTCTTGCAGAAACATAATAGGCAAAAAAAACAACATCTGAACGAGCTGAGGAGCATTCTAATAGCAAATACCCTAAACCACACTCTACAACTAAGTGGAGCAGGGCTTTACATCATAAATTAGGAAATGCCACAAATGAAGTACGGCTGTTAATTGACATGGACAGAAGTTGGAGAAGGCTGGTGACTTCTGATACCTGTATTATCTTGCATTTTGCTGTCTGAAAAACTGATAGTATGTAAAAAGCCATCAAGCATCATCTTCAGAAACTTGGTATGTGTCTTGTCTTTTGTAGTTATATTTTTTTTAATAGTCCATTGCTGTAACAGTAAACCAGCACTGAACACCAGTCATGGCTTTCCTCCTTAAGTAGTTAGAACTGCTGTCTACCATCAGTTCTCACTTAAAGCTTGATCCAAAATCAACAGGGGAAAAATGTGCATTTACCTGGTGGGGTTTTGGATTCAGCTTGTTTTAATTTAAAGATTGGAAGATGCTGTTTTTCTTCAACTGCATACAGTGACTAATGTATTTAAACTGCTGTGCCATGCAATGTATTTGTGCATGTTCAGAAGCAGTTCATAACTCTGCAATTTGTTATTTACCTGGCAAAGTTTTGTTCGGCTCTAAGTACCAACATCTGTGCTTAGCTTTCTTGTATTATAAAATCAGAGCAATCACACTCAGTTTTAAAATAAAATGTGCTAATGGGAATCATGCCCAGGTCTGACTGAAAAACCAATGGTGGGTTGTTTTATTGTCTTTCATACTCTGAGCAGATAATCCCCAGGAATGGTTGTTGGCTGTCTAACCACATGTGTTAAACACAAAAACTGGCTTTGAGGCAGCAGCTATTTCCAGCTACCTAAAACTTTTAACTCTCTGTTCAGCCTTCTAGAGTGGGTACAGTTACAAAAGTTTGAGTTCAATTCTTTCATATCTTCTTTTTGGTTCTTCAGTAACCCTCCTGTTTGTTTTACAGCACAGGCATTTACTTGCCTTTTCAAAATGTATTTCCAGACAAGAACAATGTGATTTTAGTGTTCTCGGCAAAGGTATTTGATATATTAAATAATAAAGCAGGTTGCAGCACATATTGAGGGGGAAATACTGAACTCCTTCTGGTCTTCCTTTTGTTTCAGCTGAGCAGATTTTCACAATGGTCTTCTAGGAGTCTGAGGAAATAAAATAAATTTATAGGAGCAGAGAAGGTGACTTGAGGTCTTCAGTTTATCTGCTTCTGTATAAGGAGGGTGGGAAAGTGAAGAAGAAACTCTCCTGACACTCGGTGTAGCTCGTGGGTGCACTGGAGGATGTGGCTCCGCTGTTGGTCAGACTGTCCCCGGGCTGCTACCCTGTCTCCTCTGCCCTGGCACTAGTGTGACTCAGTGGCTTTGGTCCCTGAGCCAGCTCTTTGGCAGAAAACAAGTTGTTTGGGTGAGGAGCTAGCGTGGGATGGGCAGATTTAAAACAGCTTAACACTGCCTTGAAGCCTCTGCTTCCTGGGAAGAAGAACTTGTCTGTGGAAATGTGCAACTCCACTGTATTTGGAAAGGAGGCAAAGCATCTTGTCTTAGATTTGACAAATTAGAAGATGGTGGTAAATTTTGTGCTGGTATAATAGGAATTGCTGCTAGGTTTAAATTAAATCCTTTCATGATTTTCTTCAGAAACATCTCTGTTTTTGAGCTGGAGGAATCTTTGAAAACTTGTCAAGCCAAGTAATCTTTGTCCTACTCAAGTCCTTTGATATTTGAAGATAAGTAAAATGCAGCTGTTTGTTCCAGTGAAGTCTGGCAACAAATTACTGTAACTTCTCTGTTTCACCTTTCATGTGCAAATGATTTGACTGGGTAATCATTATCTTTCTACTAGTTTATTAAGCAACTTTGAAAACATAAAATTTTTAATCTGGCTTGTCAGACTTAAACACAGAACAGGCTTGGATTTTGTTGCAGGCATCATTAGTGATACCTGGTGGCTGAGCAGAGCCAGCGTGAGGTTGCTTCTCTCCTTCTCCTTGAAACCTCCATTTTTAGGGTATGAGGATATTTGATTTTTGTCACCAGTTACTTATAATTGTAACCAGAACAGCTGCTAAGCAAGAAATTTCAGTGAAAGAGGGGTGGAAATAGCACAGCCCACAGATAGGCTTCGTGGGGTCGGTCGATAGCTGATAGCGGGAACTGTTGCAGAAATATGTGCTACATAAATATTTGCAGTTGCAGTGCACAATAAGCACAGAACAGAACCCTGGCAAAAACAGTAAACATTTGTTGCACTTCCGTGTTAAAGCTACATGGGATTTGTTTGCAGTTTCAATGTTTAATAACTTAATAATAAATACACATAACCAAATACAGTAATAATAAAAATAGACTTTAACAGTTGATGCTTCTTAAAAATTGTGTCAAGCTGGTACCAGCACCACACATTGTGCTGAATTTAGGCTAAAGAAACTTGTTTACAGTGGGAACTCATGCAGCCTTTAATAGGAACCTCTGCTCAATTCCATGCCTAGCTTCAGTTTGTAACCCACCTAACAACAAGCAAATAAACACTCTTCTGTCCCTCTAAACTTCTGTTTCTTGTCTTACAGTTGTGGATTGGTGCCCTGAAAGTACTTAAAAAAACCAAAATACAACAACTCCCCAGTTATACCTACTCGAAGATAGTCTCAAGTAATGCTATTTTTTGTTTCCTTCCTTGGGTCTGATCCTTTTTATTTAAGGTAGTGAAGCTACTCTGACAGGTGGTTTGGCTTCTAAAACCAGTGGTGAGGAAGACTTGTCAAATGATCCACCTCTGTTACAGTCCCTATGAAGGGAATTTTCCACTATTTATCTTTTCTTACCTTAGTAGTCAAAACAAGAGATTCTGTTTCCTGCTCATGGCTCAGGTTTTTTCCTGTTGTTCCTAGTTGTCATTTCCCTTCTGTAAGTGATGGAAACAAGTATAATGTGCAGATAATAATGAGAGTGGACAGTCTCTTCTTTGACACTGGATTTTACCTGACAAGACCTCACAAGCTCAGAGTAGCTTTTATGTAGTGAGTGAAGGTAGATAGCACAGTGGAAATACAAACATTACCTCAAGATTCAGGCCTTCAGGAATAGGCTTTCTGCTAAATTTTTGAAGTACTCTAAACTCTTAAGCACATTAAAAGTCTTAGGACAACTTAATCGGTAGACTCGTGCACTGAAAACAAACCTGCAGTGAAGGGTATTTCCTCTAGGTATTTGTAGTAGGCATTGAAAAATTAATTCCAAATATAGTTCAACAAATATAACTCCACTCAAACTTTTTTAAGTGACTGAAACCTTCTGTCTTCAGTCTGCCTGTCTTGTTGGGATTGCATGTTTCAAATTTAAATATGTCAGCATTAATACTGTGTAAGAACTCTGGATGTTTTTCAGCTCCAAGAGAGAAAGCAGTTTGGGGGAGGTTGAAAGAACCCTTTCTTGAACCTGCCCCTGATGATGATCTTCTTGGATCTTATTTTTATCTCTGCACTATGTTTAGAGTAGCAAAATCCTGTGGGAATATTAAGGAAACTATTAACGTAGAAAACTTCACTGCTGTTCTTGCTCTTCAGTCCCCTGCTGTATTCTGGTATTAAGTAACTTCTAAGAGCTCCACATGAACAACTTCTACACCACTCATCTCCCCTGCCACCCCCAATTTTCTTGTATTTATTTCTCTTCTGCTTCTTTCTCCCATATATTGCTTTTTCTTTCTTTCAGCTCTTGGCTTTTTACTCCTTACCTTGGTTTTTTAATTGCTCTGAAATGCTGTTGCTCTCTGGGCAGGAGAATGTGTTAAGTGAAAGCACATAAGGGCTGCTGCTGTTTTACTCCCAGCACTTGGAGACTTGGGGAGTATTGGCATCAGTGGGGCTGAGCAGCAGTGACAGAACAGGTATGGAAATAACAATTAGTGAGGAGAATTGACCTTTTTCTGTCAGCCTTGGACCAGTTAGTTTGCTCTTCTGATTATCCCTTTGCATTAGAAATAATAAATTAGTTGAGAATTTAAAAAAACCCAAAACCATTGTGAAGTTTTGAAGAAGAATGAGTATTTAATTTGAATTCATATATGAATAAGAAATTCTGTACTGTATGATGCCTTTGGAAATCAGAGAGCTGGAATCCAGTGGAGTTGGTGAAAAGCTGTCTCTGCAAGGGCACTGCAAGGCTATCCAGCTGCTGGTAGTGGCAAGCTCTGAGACAGCCTTTCTGCCTCTTCAGCGGCTGTGGGTGAACACAACTGTTTCCTTTAAAGCTGAGTTACCAGCTGAGGATTTGAAAAGGACTAAAGTTGTTTCCCTCATCCCTGGATGCCACTGAGGTGTCATAAGAGGAGGTCTGTTAGTTATGACCTCGGGATGGACACTGGCGGCAACCCGTTTGTTCACTTGATTAGCCTGGTTTATTGTGGCTTTGTTTTCATTCTGCCAAGCAATTTGGTAGTTTTATTAGTATGATGCTGTGATTTTGTTTACAAAATAATGTAGTCTCTACATTTTTGCTTTTGTGTACTTACTAAGGTCTAGTTATAAATGCAGCTGACATGAGTAAAGGGGAGGAAAACCCATTGTGTTAACAAAACACATTGTGTTAATCAGAAAACCATAAAGTTTCTTGCAGTTTGGGAGAAATTCTTTCTGACTCTGAGTGAATAAATGAATGCTTTATAATAGACCCCATAAATAAGTCCAAGGGTAGTGCCTTTGTGGCTAATAAAGAGAAAAAAATGGAATTTCCTAAACTTGCATTCCTTGAATCAGCATAATTCTAACATGCCTTATCCTTTGTACATGGGGAAAAAAAAAGTTATAGCACATTTGGAGTACAGTATGCTACAAGAATTGTTAAAAATTTTGTTTCAGTATGACCCTCAGCTGAGACAAAGAATATTAATAGCAGGAGGAGTGACTGCTGTGGGTGCATGATTCTTCAGTCACTTCAAAGTGCACTGGACACTGGTGCAATGTACTCTTTACTTTTAAAATCTCAGCATATTAGAGAGGAGAGGGGTATTATGTAGGGAGTCAACATTTATGCATCAAATCCTGGTACAGGCTTTATCTGTACTGCTCACAAAATGTGAGATCCTGGTTTCCAGTGTTGAACTGGAGTCATACAGTGCTATGGTTCAAAAGTTGCTTTTTCATCTGTGAGGTTCTTTCAGGAGGGAGTTACTTTTCTGCGTGGGTAACCACATGATGTCTCCATTTATCAGCTTGTACCTGAAAGATTGTATCCCAAGTTTCCAAGTGTTTCCTCTGGACAGACAATAATTGAGGCCAAACAGTGCTGACAATGATCTGCAAGTGAGTTTAACATGTCCATGGGTGACTGAAAATGCTAATACTGGTCATGATTTTTGCTAGATCTGGCTAACACCTCCTGTGTAAATAGACAAAGCCCAGAGGCACATCAGATTATATTTGTAAGTTGATTTCAGTAATTGTGTGTCTGGTGCCTTTCTGACCTCATCAAGGTATCTGTACTTGCAATGGACTGTGACTCGGAAAAACAGGAAACTTTTTTATTTAACTTCAATCTTCTGTTTGGGTCTCTTGCCTTTTGCTTGTGGATGCAAAGGTGCTGGTGATAGTATTGTGGAATTTCCCCTTCCCTGTTTTTTTGGCTGACTTCAAAGGCAATGTGACAGCATTACCTGGCAGCTCTTGTGACCCTTGTGTAGTGTTAACATTTCTTGCCCTGATAGAGAAGAATTGAATAGCTGTCTGCAGGCTGTCCTGAGGTCCCAGCTTGCCTCCTAGAAGAACACTAGTTCCCTGTGCTGTATTTTGCTATAAGTGGGATTTAATTTTTCCTTTCTTGATGTACTTGGCTACCATACCATAGCACACCTCCCTCTGCCACATGCACAGTTTCCAGTCAGCTGGCAGGGGACATGCTGAGTAAGAAGGAAGTGTGGTACCTGTGGATTGTAATAGAAGGTCTGTGTTAGAGGTTGTTCTTTGCTGTTGGCTGCTCTCTGATGTACAAGCACTGCTGGGCACTCTGGGGTGCAGGGAGGATTTTAAGCTCATGTCACAGGCGTGCCATGTCATCTAGAAGGGATGGAGAGAAGAGGAGAGGGGGAGCTTTGGGAGAGGCTGCAGACTGGATATATGTTGTGATTTAACATGTGCTGCTGTGGGCAAAGTGGCTTGGCAATACCTCAGAACCCATCTGTCTCTGCAACATTCCCAGAAGCAGCTGGCCAGAGGAGCCAGCTCGTGGGTTGGAGATCACAGGAAACAGCTTGCCGCAACAAACTTGTCTTCCTTTGCTCAGATGACCCCTCAGCAAGGGTACATTTCATCTGCATCAGCTCTGGCAAGTGCACAGTAGTGGTGACCAAGAGGAAGGATGTTGTTGGAGGTGTGCACAAAGCCCTGTCTTACAGTGAGCATCACCAGTGTTGATCACCAGACCATGTGGAGAGCATCCCTGAAACTATCTTCTCCTGCCTCTGTATGACTGGAATAATAATACAGTGGGGGTTTTTTAGCACTGTACCTCATTTGGTCCCAGTTCAGCTAGTAAGTGGTGGCGATGTCCCACACCCTTCCTCTCAGCAGTTGCATCCTGAGATCCCAGAGCTGTATTGCATCATAAGGAAGTACTGGAGCTACAGTGTGTGGTGCAGGGGCCTTTCTACCATGATGGGTGTCATACAGTGTGTAGGTAGCATGCTCCTAGGTCTTGTTGGTCTGGTTTGTGGGTGTGTGCTTATCTTGGAAAATCAGACTTACTAGCTCCATCTGTCTTCAGAAATGTTATTGCCTCTGTTTCAAACCAGTTCCGTGCGGATGTCCCAAGAGAGCTGAAAGAGATCAGTGTGATGAAGACATGTATGTGCAGCCGTGAGAGGGAAATTGCTTCCCTGCTAGCATAACCTAGGTTAGCTAGGTTGCTTGCCAGCATCTTGCTGAATGGTACCTTTCCATGGGGGGCTCTCACAACCGGTGTGAACTGAGCAATTCCAGCAAACCAGGTCTCCCTGCCTTGGGGACCTCTACAAAGCACTACAAGGCATGTCAATGTCAGTAACATAAGTTGCTGGATAGCTGCTTGCACGTAGAAGTAACAAGCAGAGGTTTCATCCCTGCTGAGGAGGGATCGCTGTGGAGGGAATGCTGCTAGAGGTATCTCTGGGGTTGTGCTGAGATCCAAAGGCTTGAAAAGGCAGCTTGCTACAGTCCCATGCCTGTAATGTACACAAAGGGTCTCACATAGCCTTGCATCCCTCTTGCATGACAGGGCTGTGTCAGCTCATGTGGAGCAGCAGGGCTTACAGAGCAGGGCATGTTCGTGCTCTGTGCCACGCCGTTATGGGGTTGATGTCCCTGCTCATTGCTGGGGGGTTGGACTCGATGACCTTTAAAGCTACCTTCCAACCCAAACTATTCTGTGATTCTATGATTACTCACATTTGGTTCCTGCTGTCTTGCTGAGACATTGTTCCCTGACTCTTGGTGTTTGTACTGTTTCAAGGCAAACAGAAGATTTGCTTATGTTATTAGCTTTCATGCAGCCTAAAATAAATCAGGAATGCTTGTTATTCAATGCAGTGAACCCTGTCCTGTTGAACACAGTGTCTGGCTACAGTGCACGTGGATGGGCTTTGTGAGCTGGTCCAAAGCTTGGTGCACTTTGGTGCAGAGCACTAGGGCAGAATTCTGGATCAAAGGGGAAGTCTTGTCCCTGTGCAGGTGCAGTCTGGGTCTCTTTGGGCTCACATGGCACCTAAGTTGCAACACTGCACTTGGCTGCTTCGTTAGCTTGCAGGAGGTCTGATGGTTCTGAGATTGCTGTCTTCATATCTCTGAGGTTTCCTCCAGAATCTACCTGCTCCTGAACGGAAAGTTTTAGTAAAACTCACAATGCAGGGCAAGACAGAATGTACAGGAAATATCGATGGGAAAAATGAGGGGTGAGGGGAGAAATGGAGGAAAAAAAAAGGCAAAATCTCACTGTTATCTCCCAATCTGGCTAGAATGGCTCTTGGAGAAACCCTACCAGGGAGGACATCACAAGGAGGCTGGATGTTGAATTTGGATGGTAAAGTACTGTATATGGTTCAAGCGTTTTATCAGTGTCAATGGCACTGAGCATATTGGCATTTGGAAGAAACAGAGTGGTTGTGTGTAATATTTGTCTACACTTGTTATGTTTATCTAAATCTAGACTCAATCCTTGGCAGCTTGAATGTCAGTAAAATGACGTTCTACTGTAATATGTGGAAGAGTAGAGCTGCTGAAACACAGCCCCTGAAGTTGCTTGGGGTGTAATGCTTCTATAGGAGGCTTTTCACTCTTCGGAATGATGCTGCTTCTGGAAACAGAGGGTGGGAGACTGATGATTGCCAAGCTGCCAGTTCACACAGGTGGTGCATCTGCCAGGGTGGTGACACAGTCACTGCCACTAGCCACTCCTGAATAATGTAATCACTTCCATGATAAAGCACATGAGCTTTTGCAACTTGCAAAATCCTGCTTTCCCAACAACTGGAGGTGGGTAAGCGTTTTTTTTTTCTCTTGTGATGTGCAAGTTGTATACCTAACTCTTTATCATCCCACTAGGAGGTGGGTGAGCAGCTTTTGCACTGGTCTGATAAGCTTTTATTGAGGAAAACAATCATCAGGTGTTTTTAAGACACTTAGATCCCATGCCACTTAGTTGTTTTTAATGATGAGTTACAAAAACTAAGGGGTTTGGGTGTGTTGTCTAATGCACCTTCAACTGGGAATCCACATCAGCTGGGAAAGAGTTGCCAGCTAATAGTTTTAAAATAGCTGTGATGAGTAATCTGCTCAGAACACGTGTATACATTTCTGAGTGGTTTACTTTGGTTAGAAAAACTGTCAAATGCACAGTTCCACGATTTTTAAAGAGGTTGTTTCCTGTCTCTCGTTTTCTCTGTCTCTCCCTACACCAGCATGATGCTGCTGCTGCACTCTGCTGCTCTTTATTTTTACCCTGATTCCCAGCCCACCCAAGGGGGCAATGACCAGTGGTCAAACTGAATCTGAAACAATCTGAATAGGAAGCAGCCCAGGACCTTTGGAGTATGGAGAAGTTCAAAGCTGATGTGCCAGGTTCAATTAAAGCCCTATAAAGACTCCAAGGAGAAGAATTGCTCCTCCAAATTGGGTTAAAAGATTCTGAGTCCTCATATATGAAGGTGGTTGTGTCTGGCAGCTCAGAGGATCTGATGTGACCAAGGCAAGACAAAAACTCCCATGTCTGTGGGAACTCTTGCCCAACAGATGTGTAAATCGGGAGCTGTTAAACAACTTCTCTTCAGACATGGTGTGTTTGTCTGTTTTCAAAGCAGAAGATGGGGTTTTGAGGGAAGTCTACAACAACAGCCATCTTCCTCATGGTCATCTCTGTGCGCATTCCTCTGGAAAAGCTAAATATGGTATCTTATGCCTGAAGTCTAAGCACAGATTTACAGGAGGGAAGGGAGGTTTTTTCCAACTGTTTTGAAACTGTGTGGTGTACAATCTTTTTTGTATTGAAATATATTTACCAGAAGTCTCGGGCATATATTACTCCCTGCCTTTCTTTGTGTGGAAAAAATTGGAGAAAAAAGTCACTTCATACATCCATTCAGTAACTTTTTCAGCTGGGCCCTCTTTGAGACAAAGAATTTGCATTCATTTATTTTTTAAAAAAACCAGCCCAACCAACCTAACAGCAGTTGTTTTGGGTTTTTTTGTACTGTATGCTGACTACCTTCTGCAACTGCTGGGAGGTGTTACATGTCCGGTTTTATTATCTCAGCAGAAGCTGAGTAAACAACTCCTGTGCTAGCGTGACACATTTAAAACAGTCCAAAGCTGCTTCAGAGCACATCACTTCTGTAGGTAAAGAGAGGAGCTGTGTTGTGGGTGTGTTGTCTCATGTACCTGTACTATCTTTGAGAGGCAGGTGAGATACTGGCTCCTTAAATAACAATTCTGGTCTTAAGCAAGCGTTTCGTCATGAAGTTATTTGACTCATCAGCTACTGGGAATAGCAGCCCAGGTCCATTTTGCTCGTGGGGAAAAAGGGCTCTATGGGAGAGGCTTTGTGAAGGCTTAGCACAATTCTCTGCCTGCAACTGCATTAGTCCGTGTTTTCTCTTGTGGCTGGAATGCAGTGTGGTGGTAAATTGGTTAAGCTTGCGGCATGGGGTCCTCTCCTAGGCTGCTCTGTGCAGCTCCATGGTTCTTTTGCACAAAAAGGAGAAAGAGACCTTATTTTGGAGTGCTGCCATTGTGTCTGCTGAATCATGACCATGAAAACTGCTGAAGGGGGTCTGTGCTAAATAACAAGTGTTGTATGCCAATGGTTATTTTTGGTGGTTTCAATTACAATCCTCCTTTCTCCAAGAACCACACTGGTGTTTGTGTAAATGGATGCTGAACAGCAACAGCAAAGCCATTGAGTACCAGAGCCAAATCTGAAGAAGAGTGGACACGTTTGCAGCAATGTGCCTGCTCTTCTCAGCTGTTCCACCCTGCGACCCTCAGCCTCTTCCTTGTGTAAACATAGATGGAAGCAGTCAGGGACATCTGTATTTAGGAGCAATATCAGGAGCTTAGTTGGGAAGAGGGAACACAGAGGATGGAGCAGTTGTTAGGCTATTCAGGCTTTGTCTCAGTGGGAAAGTATGAATGCGTTTCAAACTGTATTTGCACTCTTGGCTGGCTGGGACCCAGCACTGACCACGATGCTTGCTGATGCTGCAGGGATTGCTTTGGCTTTTAGCACATGGATGAAGAAAAAACATTTTGGAAGCTTATTAGTAGGTTGAGAAGAGGAACTTTCTTTTTTTCCTTTCACTTTTCTCTTTTTGATTTTCTTTTTTCTTTCCTGTTCTTTCAGCAAGACTCACTGTTTAGACATCTTGTGAATAAATTGAGGAGACTTTTTGACTTCTGTTTTGAGGGGAAGCCAGGAGTGACTAACATTCCTTAATCTGATTTTATTGCACATTCTTGTCTTGGATATGTTTTCTCTTTTTTCCCTAACCAGAAGAAGAAAACAATCCCTGATGCAAGTGGCTTCTAAGCTCTGTCTTCCTGTAGCTCCACATGTAGCTCTCTGTATCCGTTTGGGAACTGACTTCACATATTGTTTTTTCTTTTCATGCAAAAGATCTTTCTGCAAACTGTGGCTTGAATAAAAGCAGGAGGGAGTTCAGATACTGGGAGTCCCTGGTGTCAGCTGAGGCAGGCAGCAGATAATCCCTGCTCTGTTCTGTACGTTCATTAGCATTCTAGAAATACCTGACGTGTCTGTTTCCTGATTAGGAGATCTCTAGTCAAATGTTCATTTTCTCACAGGAAACAAAGTATTCAGAATTTGTCTGGAAAAATTTAGGAATGCCTTTCCATGTACATAACTGGCTTTTTTTCATTTGCACATGTTGCCAGCCCCTGTTTGTCAGGGACCTCTCTGCATCCTGGTAGTTTTTGGCACACAAATAGAGCACACTAGCTAGCTCTCTGCACCCCCATTAATTTCAATTTCTGCTTCTTCCTTTAATTGGCAGATGTGGGAGAGGGGCTTGACAGGAGTTGAGAGAGTTGAAAATTATTTGAAGGGGAGGGTTATCCTAAAGAAATGTGATCAAAGCCAGCTATTGTCACTGAAATATGATTGTTGCTATTGATGCTTGTTTACAGCTTGTTAAGTCTTACGTGTGTGTACAGTTTCATTTTGTAGGCAGATGGCTTTTAAGTAAAATAACGAGTTCTCAGTGTGCTCTCCTAAAGTGAAACGCCGCTTCCTTCCTTTCCCTCTGCCCGCCCCCCAAAGTGAAGTTTAAAGTCTGCAGCTAACAAGGAGTGCTCCGTTCTACCAAAGACAAAATGTGTCCTGTTTGTTTAATAAATAATCAGCTGGCTTTGATTTTTTTGGCTTAATTTAGTCCAAGTGCTTGGGGGTGGCTAGATGGGAATGTGGTGTTGGGGGTGGAGACTTCCAAGGAAAAATCCAAGGAGCAGAAAATTAAAGTAGCAGAGGATATATTCTCCATGCAGGCTGGGGAGACAGGACTGCAGCACATGCTGTTGCTCATAGCTTCAAAGAATGAAACAGTGATTTCCAGGAAAGTATGTTACAGTTAACATACCCTTAGTTAGGTAAACTTCAGCTGCTTTATTTAGCTCTGACAGTGCCACATGTTTTTATTTGCAAAGCCGTTGCATTCTAGAGCCTGTGGTCAGCTTCTGAGACACTTCTGCAAGTTGTCTAGTTTTCATAGTTACCAAGGAAAAAAATCTCAACCGGAAAACACAAGCAGTACAAGTATCTAAGGGCACAGTGGTACAGGCGGTTGCATTTTGGCTGCTCTGCTTTCTTGGCTGAACGAGAACTGGTTTTGCTTCAGAAGCCACATAGCTGGGTTAGTGTGGTGCCAAGCTCATACTCCTGTGCCTGATGTCTGGAGTGGGCTGGGAGAGCAGCCATCCGCTGTGGACGGGAGAGCAGTGCCCTTGGCCTTGGTCCTTTGGGGGTAAACTAACAGAACTATGTGTATTTATTTTATTTTCTCTGTGCTATGCCCTCTTTCTGGGTGAGGAAGTGGAGAAGGGGAGGTTACTGTGTGTGGCTTGCACCAGTTATTCACTATACTATAAACAGATGTTTGCTCTACTCACTTCAATTTTTGTAGCGTATGTGGCGTGAACAGTTTTTTACCAGCATTAAAACAAGCACCTGTGCAGCAAAAAGGGTCACTGGGTGACAGCAAACAAATGCATGCCCTCAGGGGGCAGATTTTTCCTGAAAAGTTTGTATGGTCTCTCTACGCCTTACAGGAAGGAAGAAGATTGGTGGTTTCCAGAGGCTAACCTCACTCCTTTGATAGTGACTCACAGCCATGGGGACTACAAGGAAAGGTGGCCTCAGTGAGGAGTGGGACTGAAGGAGACCGCTGTTTGAAGACAGAGAAGCAGACACTTCTGAAAGTGCAGTAGACTGGCTTTGCTACTCACACTGTTTTCTAGCTGGATTTCAATCCCCCTTTGCATGCACTGTGTTACCCTGGTCACTGCTTTCTGAACCAGCTGGGGAGAATGATGCAGACAATTGCTGTCAGCCTTGAGAGCATCAGTGACTGTGGTGATGGAGAGAGGAAATGAAATGCCAGTGTGTTGATGTAAAACTCCTTCAGAAGAGGAGGAAAACTTACTTGATGCAGTTTTTCCACTTAGTTTTCTGCCGTACAGCAGTTCATTGCCTGGCAGTATCTTTCAGATTGCTATTGCACAGCAGCTCATAAGACTTGGAATTATAGTATGCATACTAATAAGAATTTATTGCTTTTTTCCCCCCTTGAAATAAACAAAACCACTCCCACTTGGTATCTCCTAGCTGGACGAAAGCACACTGTTCCCCTTGTGCTTTCCTCTTCCCTATCTCAAGCACTCTTTTGTGCTGCAAGAATTTGCTGCAGATCTGCTGGGTAGTTCATGCAGCCTGTTCCCCCAGCTGCTGGAAGTGTAACCTGTGTCTGTCTTCATGAGGACAAAGGTGGATCTCTGGAAACCTGGGGAAGACATGCATGTGGGAAGAGGAAAAAGGTTGTGGTCCTGTATTAAGCTATTAAGCTGAGACAGCAACTGAAAGTCTTGGGAGTGTTTTGAGTATTGCTTGAAGCCCTTCAAGGCATGTAAGGGGGCATGTAGGTATGTGCTTGTGTGTAATTTACATTCTCTGCTAAAGCTTCCCACAAGTGACAGTCTCTTTTTAAAAGAGAAATTATTATATAGGATCAAAATGTGCTTTCGGACTCTGCAGCCAAGCAAAGCATCCATCTTTTCTTGGCCCATGGCCCTGCACAGCACTGCCCATAAGCCTGGTGCAACTGCTGATAATGCCCATTTTTGGGGGAGGTTCCTCAGCTGAGGAGCTCTTGAGTTGGCAGAGTGGCTGCTGATAGCCCTCCCACTCCACCTGTAAGTGGTCCCAGCTGGATCCTCTGTGCCAGTGTCCTCGCCCTGGCTGCTGCTTCCCAGCTACTGGTTCCCTCCCTGCTCTAGCAGCAGCCCAGTACCTGGCCCATGCAATGGACTTGTCAGTTCAGTGTCTTCTTCCTCCCTCACCGCTCCCAGCCTTGAGCCATTTTGTAAGCAGTGCTGCAAGTGGCAGGGGAGCTCTTCAAAGATAGCTGTAAAATCTGTTCTTCAAGTCAGTAGTTTCATCCAGCATTGTCAATGGCAGTCTAGAGAACATGACAGAAAAACATAATGCAAAGATAAATGTGGCAGGATGCATGCATCAATAAAACTAGCACACTGGCATCTCAGAAGCAGTTTGGCACAGGGGGAGCCTCTATTTAGTGTGCTGTATCCTTTTTTCACTGTTAACCCTTCATCTTATGAGAGAAAGGTCCAGAGGTGAGCAGGAAGAAGGCAAAGAGGCTTAGGAAACTTTTTTCCTTCTGTTGTTTTCCAAAGTGAGCAGATAAATTGAGAGGGGAGAAAAAGTGTCTGGTACCGGTGTGGAGTAAAGGTATTGGAAGTTTGGTATGCCTGCCTTTTATGCTTTGATTTGGATGAGGAAGGCACTTCTGAAGTGAACCTCTTGACTTCCCCCCCTTCTTGCCCTGTGTGCTGGCTGGCATTGCTGAGCAGCATCAGGAGATGCAAACTAGATTCCTTTTACCTAAGACAGAAGGAGACTGCATTCTCAAAGCCCACCTAGCTCACCTGATGTGCTGGGTGTTTGATCAATGGCAGGAGGCCTCGTCTGAAATAAAATCTTTGTAAACCTTTAATCTGGATGTTGAGACCTTCTATATCATTGTTTTACAGGGTGCTTTGAGTGGGCCAAACTATTTGGTCCTGCAGAGCCAGCTCGAGTGTGGTGGTAAGGACAGACTGCCCGGATGGGAGGCTGGAAATGCTGAATCTCAACTTGCTGTGGTTGCAGACCCCTATGTTCCAATGGAAATGTGTGGCAGACTTTTGTGCTCCCTTTCAGTGGGTTTGGATTTTTGGGTGGGTTTTTTGTGGGCTTTTTGTTGTTGTTGTGTTGGTTTGGGTTTTGTTTGTTGTTTTTTTTTTTTTTTTAATAGCTGCCTTTCATGCTGTCTTTGAAAGTTGTCAGGAGCCCTTTTTTCATCATCTTGCTATTTTCGCTTCCTGGGAAAGAATTGATTTTTGTCTTGCTGTAGAGAATTGGACTAAATGGTCTCTTTAGGAGCTTTTTCAGTCCCTGCATGTCAAACAGGTGGTATGTGGTAGGAGTTTTCCTTGGCTGCTGTGTGCTCCTGCAGAGATGTTTAGAGATGCCTGTGTGTCTTTCACCATAACCATGATTTTGTTGCAGTCTTAGCGTATTTTGCCCAGATTGAAATGATGGTTAGGAGAGCGAATAAGACAAAAATCAAACATAAAGTAGGGGAAGGAGAGGCATGCTTTTCCCCCGAACAGGGTTACAAAGGGTAACTAGCATGAGAAGGATTGGTCCCACTAGAAGTGAAGTACTAGCTTTCCTCATGCGAAACACTGGAACAGGTTGCCCAGAGCAGCTGGGGATACCCCATCCCTGGAACTGTTTAAGGCCGGGTTGGATGGAGCTCTGAGCAACCTGGTCTAGCGGAAAGTGTCCCTGCCCATGGCATGGGGCTTGGAACTAGATGATCTTTAACGTCCCTCCCAAGCCAGGCCATTCTATGATTTTATGATGTTGCTTCTGCTTCCTTCTCGTCCTCTCCTTCTCTCCCCTAAAAATTTGAAATTGCCTAAGATGGAAGAGGAGGAAACATTATTGACTGACATAAATAGTCAGTAAATAAAACCTAATCTGAATTAAGGATGCTGTGTCCTAAATGGCACACACCTCACATAAGCTCATTATGGTGTATGTTTAAATTTGACCAGCTCAGGAATCAATTCTAACCCTTCACCAGCCATTAATTGCCTTGTGACTGTATGGTTGGGATGCGTCCTGACACAGGAGAGAGAGATGCACTAAAGGCTCTCTAGTTGTTTTCTTTTGAAGCTTCAAGGCAGATATGTGTCAGTGTTCTTAAACTCTCATCAGTAACACAGTGCAGTTCCACAGCTCAGCAACTTGATCTTTCGCAGGGCTCTCCATTACTGAATTTGTAGCTTGTGCTCTTCTTGGGGAGCTTGGTGCTTGCTGTGGCTGTTGGCCATACTCTGCCCTGTTCAGGTGCACCAGATGTTTGCTGTAAGTAGCTGACTGTGAGAAAAGCCTGTCTTTGGTGGCTAGACTGGTTTTTGCCCTGACGATGACTTCATCTTTTGACTATGCAGTGTGTCTGAGACTAGGTCTGCAGGAGACACACCTGAGTAACTTCAGTTGTGGAGATTATTAAAGAAAAATGTTCCCCCTCTAGTTATAATAAAACTTTTGCCATCCATTTCCTGAGTCTTAGTGTAAAGGTAGTCTCTGAGTGAACTATTATGTTAATTATTTTTTTAATAATTTCCCCCTTGTTGTTTGACCAGCATTCAATGCCAGCATTGCTGGATCAAGTTAAGTTCAGAAGACCTAGTTTTGCTGCTTTTATATGAGGGGAGGAAATGGTATGCTACTCTGTCCTAGAAAAGGAAATCTTCCCTGGATCGAGGCATAAAAAGTTGATTCCATTTAAACATGGCATGTTATAGCAGGAAAGGGCTGTAGTGCCTTGAACCTTCTTAGGTTTAGATTTCTTGCTGTCCAGCCCCATTTGTGTTAACTTCTTAAAATGGTCTCTGCTGGAATTCACTTATGTTGGAAGCTGCTGTTCACCTCCTTGCTATTCCTATCTAAGCCAGTGATTGTAAGATGTAAGGAATTCACAGCAGACTCTTGACTGCTTGGTCTCTTCTGTTTAGTAAGCAGAAGAGACTTCAATGATGTACTTTGGACCTCTGAACTCAGAATTAATTCAATCTAAAATTAAGGTAACATTGCATTACAACCTCGTGGCCATCTGCACTGGGCTGTACCAAATTTATAGTGTATGCTTCTGCCACCACTCCTAAAGCAGCATTTCCTGGCTGCTGCTTCCATCTCAGGGCCTCTGGGATCTGGCACCAAACATTGTTTGTGTTCATTGATGGGGATAGAAAGGAAAGGTGTGGAACTCATCCTGCTTAACAGCATCTCTCTTTCTGCTCCTGAGCCAGATGCTTTTGCATGTGGCCTTGGGTGCAAAATCATGTTCCAGCAGGTTGAATGGGAGGATTAGTAAGAGCCAGCTGCTGGCAGGAAGGCATCTTACTGTCAGTGTCATGGCGTGAAATCGATTGGATCAGTACAGCTCTTGTGTCTTACCGGGGAGCTTTTTCAAAATGCCTTAATCACTGTGGGAAATCTGGAATCAAATACCAAACACTTCCCCCCACCTTCTCCAGCCCTAAAATGAGGTGAAAATCCTGGGAATTCTTGGTTTTGTTTTTGATGACTGCTGCATGGGATAAATAAGGACCCTGCCTTTATTCAGTGGCCTTCTGTCCTGCTGTGTTTTGACTAGAGCTGCCCAAAATTTCCTCCTTCAAACTCTGAAACAAAGTTGCAGTCGTGCAGCATGAAAATCAAGCACCTCATAAACGGCAAGATCTTGAAGAATCTGAGATGTCCCCAGGGAACTGATTACAGTGAGAAAATTCACTCACTGGAAGTGTTGTGGGGTGGCTGCTGGCACATGTGAGGAGTTCTGCATTTCTCATGCCTGATAAAATCATAAGAGCACAGTGTTGCAGAACTCTTGACCTTAGCTTGCAGGCAACATGACTGAAATTCATTTGGTACTGGCAAGTCTTCTCGAGATAAGGGATTAAAGGACTTTTAAGATGGCTTTTCAGATGCCGTTTCAATAGATGGTCGTTTGTCCCAATGTTTTTAGACTATATGTTTGGCAGCATGCCTTCCAGGGTAACTTGTTCTTAAGTCTGTGTGTGCTCTGTAAGCCAAATATTTTTATATCTTCCCTATGAGGAAAGTGAGTTTGAATAGGCTGATCACTAAGATATGACTGGCAGAGGTAGTGGCTAAGGTGGAAAAGCAGTGGGTCATTAACGTGTGGGCTGTCTTTGAAAGAGTATATTGTTTCTCAGAGTTCTTCCATTGTGCACATTGGGGTGTTTATCTTGGTTTGCAGTCATCAGTGATTTTCTCCTTAGATAAGTGACCAGCAGCTGAGCTGTCAGGCAAATGATTTCATGCCTGCACCGCCCAGGCTGGGCACCTAAATGAGAACCAAAACCACAAACCTAGGGCTGCATATTGTGTGGCTGGTGCATTTCATAACTGCTGTGAAACAATCACAGTGGGGCTTTTCCTTTCCAAAATGTCAAGACAATAGAGATATTTCTTCTAAAGAAAGAACAAATGGTGGAGGAAGGCTCTAATTGCCTTTTAAAAACAAAATTCCTATCTTGCTGTGCTGCTTCTGGTCAGAAATTAAAATGTTAGATAAATCTTTGAAGCAATGCAAGAATCTCCAAGTGGTTTTCCTCTACCCACCCCACACATGCCTGGGTTTCCCACTGGATTTAGAAGCAAACCTCTCTCAGGGATGAGCTGAATTTTGTTTGTTGTTGGCATGAGCGATGAGATGGATTCAAAACTGGGGAGACAGAGAGCAGCACACTGATCTCCCTTCTCCTCCTCCAAAACAAATAAGGGTTGGATTTTTATTAAAACCACAGTTAAGTTTTGTTTCTTAAATGAAAACACACGCTTTATTGACTTTTTAAATCAGGTCTGGCCCTTCCAGTCATGTTTTGTTATTAAGTGTGCCCTTCTCCTAGTCTCTCTGAAATCACTTGCAAGTGGAGTTTAATAAAGAATATGTTTTGATGTTTTTATAGTAAAGAGGGAGGAGATCAGGCTCTAGTTGATCTGCTAATGAGACTCTTCGAGGAAATCTGTCCCCAGTGTTCATCTCTGTTTCAATTACTTCTACGATGGCTGACCTTCCCCTGTGCCTTGGAATAAGGGCATGTGCTTTGCCAGCAGGCAGGGGATGAGATGCTGAAGCTGTTCTGATGTTTGTCTTGCTGATTTTGGCAATACCACTCTTTCCGGCCTCTGCCTTCCTTCAGCAGCTGCCTCTGCTGAATGAGAAATGCAGCTTTCCCCTGTCCTGCTATGTATGAGGAAGGGAGAAGTAATTTTTTGGTTTATCCAATTTCTGGTTCACTGAAAATGCCTTTGCTGTCTGATGGTGGGGAAGAAACGAACAGGTTTTCATGCTTGAAGCATCCAAAATGAATGCTTTTCTATCCTTTGCCGTAGCAGTTGGTTAAGCCTTGTATGTGTCTTTGAGAAAACTATTCTCTGGAATCTTGCCTGCTGGTCTGACTTAGAGCAGCAGGTGTTAACCACTGGCTTCCCTGGGATGCTGATGCGACGTTGGTTTGCTGGTTTTGGCCACTGTTTCTGCTTGCCAGCATTCCATGGGTCTCCTCAGCGCACAGAGCCAGGCTGTGACTTCAAAAGATGCGTAGGTGGCCGTGCAGTGTGTTGCTAAAGCTGTTTTAATTTCTTCACAAATATGTCTGTTCTGGCAAAGTTCAAGCTGACTGTCACAGCAGTCTCACAGGACCAGCTGTATGGCACAGCTGACTTCTTAGACCCTTGCTACCATAAAGTAAGGGACTTTCTGCTGAGTAGAAAGGCTTCAATTGTTGGAATCTGGAGGAGGCCAGTGGCAGATACCAGGGAATGTCTTCTCCACACTGCTTGCTGCAGAAGCATTGTGTTTTGCTGATGTGAAACTGTGACTTGGTTATTTTGTTTTTGTTTGTTTTCTTTGTCGAGCCTGGTATCTTAGCAGACCATCCTTGCTGGAAATTCACAGGAAAATGGGTGGCTGGAGGTGTCTCACTGCCTTATGAAAACATGTCGCTTGTGTGGTGTCTACTCCTTCAGCAGGTGGTACTTATACAATGAATAGCCTTACCTGGGGTGTGGGAGGGTGTTGTGGATAGGTAAAACCTTGCAAAAGGAGGGCAGATTGAGTGAGGGGTGTAATGCTGATTTGACATACTTGAAAATGCTCAAACAATTTGTTGGAGTCTTTCATGATCGAGTCTAGAGTGATATGGAATGTCAGGGGAGCCAAGGGGAGAGAAACAGATGCCAAAGTCTGGATTACACCCCACCCCCACCCCTAAAAAGGAGCAACATAAGTAAATGCACTAAACAAATGACTTAATTATCTTCTGCTAACTCCTGTGAAAGTGAAGGGTGAAGTTTTAAATATAGGCAAAACCGATGAATGTTTTCTCTGTAAGTTTCTCATAAAACTCTGAGAATTGTGCTATTTTTTTTTTTCACTTGACATGCCCTCTGCACTTATTTTCAAGCCCCAACTTGTCAAAACTGACATGCCTATTCCTATTCTGTTCTTGTAAACTCCTGACTTTGTCGTAGGTGAAATAATGGAGCAGCAGCTCTGAAATGCTTCTGTTTGCAGTCCAGGCCCTTGCAGGCAGGTGCCTTCAGATCATTCACAGCTAGAAATATAGAGACTGGGAACTTATTAAATGGCAAAGACCTGGCTGTACCAATCCGAAGGTGACTGCTCCTGGCCAGAGAATCATGTAAGGAGGAATTCTGTAGATGTCAGTTATATGAAGCACTGATGGGTGAGACTGTTGAAGGGGAAAGAGGTGAAGCAGATGAAGGCTTGTTTTGGCCTGAGAATAAATGCTTATGAACTGATAGAAATACACCTGTGCTGCAATTCAAATGGTCTCTAATCAATGGAGCATCGGTGATTTCAGTGAGCCTTCCTGGGACACAAAGTGGAAAAAAGCATCTAACTGGCTTTGGGCGACCACCCTAGGGTATTGGGTGTGGTAGCGAAGGGTCGGGCACATGTACTCTGTGAAATTCCTTCCAAACCTGGAAGCTTACAAATACCTTACTGTGCCCTTCTAGTGCTCTTGCTTCTGGATTGAGGACGAGCTGTATGAGAGAGGGTTGTTAGAGAACTCTGTATTTAAACTGGAACGAACTATAACAAGAACCAAATCAGTTTAGTGATCCAGCAGCACTGCATACTGACATAGAGCTATAGCTGCCTCATATTGGACTTGTAACACATGGTAAATCATGCTCTGGTGAGGATAGAGCAATTTTGCCAGGAATAAGAGTTGGAGTGTGTACTCATTGAGTATTGTGGCTGTGCTGTGCACTCACTGCAAGAGATGGGTCAGTCTGGTGGTGCTGACTTAGGAAAGGCTTGGTGGTAATCTTAAGTCATGACCATGTTTATCATGTGACAAAGCTTTATAAAATTGAGTGGCTTTTATAGCGAATCCTTTCAGCCTTTGGCTACGAGGAGAGAGGAGTGAAATGGCTGATTAACACTAATCATCCAGCTGTTAATGAAGTATATGCTCAGTTTTTCAAGTTATGCAGAAGAATTTTTCAGTGGGTTGAATCCAGTATTGAAACTTGAATGGGCATGTTTTCAGGCTAAGTGTTGGGTACAGTTGTACTGGAATACCTTATAGCAAAGGTAGGGTGGAAGATCTTTTGTCTTAATTACCTAAACAAGCTTAGGCTGGAATATGTTTTCGCAAGGCGGTGTCATGTTTTGCGGGATTAAGTCTGTAACCTGGTGTTATCCAGCTTGCTTTTTGTTCCCTAGGAGGCAAGTTGACCACCTCTTCTGGATTGCTAAAGTTGTGGACAAACATGCACAGTAAACTAATGGTGTTCAGTATCTAATTCTCATCATCCTGTTCCACAGAGTGGCTGTGTGAATTATTCTCTTTTGACAGAGTTGCATGACTTGTAAGCCCACTGAGAACTCGCTACATCCTTCCTTCAGCAGCTGTTTGTTTCATAGGTTGCAGCGTAGCAGTCACCACTCCTGAAAAAGAAATGATGTTTGGGGAGAGTCTGATGTAAGTGGGAATATGTAGGAAGTCAGCAGTGTAGTGCTGGTTATTCAAAGGAGGTCAGATAAGAATTGTTCCAAGCAGCTGTGTGGCATGTGGGCACACATGTATGTCTTTTGTATGTCTTGGCTTTTCTCAAACATAATGTTTGCACTGCTTCTTATGCTCTCCCTTTTGCCCATATCTGCTCTTCTCTTCCTGTCGAGAGCCTGTTAGTCATCCTTCAATTCCTGTCTTTTATTCCTCAGAAGTTCAGCAGAGCGTACACACACAAGTGATTGATAAGCCTTTAGTTGGAGAACTGCTTTTACTTCCACAACTCCCAAGAGACTGGTGTGGTTTTGGGCCAGCCCTGTTCTTGTTGAGACATCTCTTAACATGTCTGTCAGGTGCTTTCTTTCCTCCCCCTCTCTCCTGTTTTTCTTGATAGCTGCATGAGATCATCTATTACCACCACCCCCACCACCCTTATCCCTCCTCCCAACACCTCACATCACTCGAGAGAATAGAACTGCAGGAGTTAGAGATTTTTCTCTGTGGTCTCATCTTTGCAGGGAACAAGAATTCTCTGCTGAGTGCAGCACAGCATCTGGCCAAACCTCCCATCTCCTCTGCCCTTAGTACTGTTTTTGTACTCTGCTGTACAAGTGGAGCAGTACAATTTTGTGACTTCAGTGGCTGAGAGGAGAAGCATGGGGAGTAGGCATGAAATGACTTTAGGGTGGGGTCAAAATTTGTTTTGCATAATGTGTTGCTGGGTTGGAAGTGCTGCGTCTTTTCCTAGTTTTGAACAGTGCTCCTGTCTTTCAGCAGCGCTGAAGTGGAATATTGTGGCTCCGTGTATGTTCTGCTTAGTCTTCATAGAGAAGTCACCCAGACATGATGTGATAGATTACCCCTGTAGGCTAAAGACCTTACAAAGCACTGTTCATTGAACACCTGTGCAGACTTTGGGCAATGCAATCCACTGTCTGCATGCTGCCAGGAGAAAGTCTTCCTTGTGGAGACTGCTGCCTCGCTGATGCAAGGAGTTGTTCCGAGAGGACACCTCAGCACTCGTTTCTGCAAAAGGCCAAACACTGTAAGGCTGCAAAGGTTGGTGCTGAATAGTTGAGGTGGGCACTGTTTTTGAAGGCCTCCAGAAGATGAGGAGCAGACCTTGAACACTGATTCACTGTCTTGGTAGGAAATAGATAAATCTCTGAAAGATTGATAATATTTTTTTTCTGAGTCTTGACAGCACATCAGGCTGATGTTTAAACAATGAAATTTGTGAAGCAGATCCAGCTGCAGCTCCACTGGCTTCAGTGGAGTGATGGTGATACATGACAGCTGATGATACGGCCCTGTAAATCTAGTCACAGTAGAGGGGTGCCTTACAAACTAGAGTTCTTAATGTATCATTTGACAATAAAAGCTTCAGCTTTCTTTTTCTGGAGGTGAAAATGAAAGATTTTGATAGCAGTTTGGAATAGGGTTTTCTGCCTGAACACTGTCTTCAGTGGAAAGAGAAGAGGATACAAATAAATTAGCACTTTGTATCCAGGTGGTGTGAATTGTAAACTTTTTCTTCCTCTGCTTTCTGGAATCTGCATTAAGAAAAGCCTATCTCAGACTGAAATGAGGTGTCTGAGGAAACATATGTAGGTCTATTAACAGAGGTTCTTTCAGTCTTTAGCATTGAGTTTACTTCCATCCTCTCCTAAATAATGAATCTCATCTTTTCTCAGTGCTGGTCACAGTGCTCTTTCTACCTCATGAGCTGAAGTCTTACTCTCTTGTTTTCTTATCTTCTTTCCCTGTGGCCAGCCTTTTGACTCTTGTAAATGCTCTTAGTGCTTCTTTTTTGAAGTAAATGCTCCTTGTAATGTAGTCACGAGGTCAGTACTAGCCCCCTCCCCACACCGTTTTTCTTCTTCCCTCCTCTCTTCCTGTTCGTTTTGATGATTTCTGTTTTTCTCCTTTGTGTTCCTCTAAATATCTCTGTAACTGAGTGTCCATGGCAGCCTTTGGCTCTCTGTGTGTACACTGGACTACTGCCTTGTATGCCTCTGCTGTAATATCCAGACTCTGAGTGGGTATCTATGAGCTTGACGGTCTGAAGAACAAGCTGTGCTTGCTTTTGTTTTTCTGGAAGTTAATTTTTTCACTTAATAGCCACTGTTTTAGTGAGCTCAGCAGATCCTCAGATGGCTTCTGCTCTCTCCACAGTAGCACTTAACACTGCTTTCATCTGCTGGCATATCACCATGGCTCTGCTGGCCTTTGTTAGTGATGCTGGCCAGACCCTAAGTATTGCTTTAAGATCCTGTCAGAACCTCCTAGGACAAACAATCCTGGTTTTTATCTGCTCTTACTCCAAATCTCACTCAACACCAGATGCAAACCTTTCCTTTCTTTAGAAAATGTCCTTTCAGAATTTGACCAGATTGTCAATGAGCTGTGGCACTGTCCCTTCTCCAGCTTCCTCTGCTCATACTGACGTAACCTGCTGTCATTTCTCTGCAGATTGGACTGGGAAGATTTCTGACATTTAGAACAGAATCTGGGTTATAGCCCTGTGTTTGGGAACTTGGGAGTTACATCTATGAGTGGTAAATCCACAGGTCAGCTTCTCTTTCTCGCTACAAGGCAATGAGCAGCCATACAGGCAGCAGTCATCCTATTGGAGCAAGTTGTTGGCCGGTAACGGCAGGAGCGGCGCGTCGTGCAGTCAGCAATCTGACTTTAAAGGACTTTTATGCAGATATATTCACGCAGGGTGTATCACCCCTCTGATGTTAGCCACATGGCCTAGCTTCAGGGAGTGCTCTGCAGAGCTTCTCATCATCTGTGCCCCAGCCTGTGTGTACACGTACACATGTCTTTTTCCCAGAAGGAGCTTGATGAGGGCAGAGGTTCTTCACTGTCCTTTTGATCCTGGAGCTGCTTGAGGATTGGTAGGCAAGTTTCAGAGATTTATTCTGAAGCCAGGACAGATGAACAACCAGTTAGTAGCTTGCTATCATTGTGATTTTTGTTAATGGTCCTTCAAGTGTTTCCCTTATCTCCAAAGCAAAAGTCATGACTTTATTTCCTGCCTGCCTTCCTCACTAGCTCCTTCAGAGGGGGTGTCTGTATAGTCAGGTGATAGCATCCATAAGATTGCTTATTACTGCTGTAAAGGCATCCAGAAATAGCTGATACAGAGCTATCATATGTATTTGACTTTATTTAACAGGCCTCTCTGGACTTGAAAAGAATCCTTTCCAAAGCAAAGCCTGCAAACCAAACTTGGAGCATGCAAGACTCAAGCTTTTGAGCCTAAGACAACACAGGAAATGTTTACCTCTAGGGACGTACATATTCAACTTGTGATATAACTTACTGGTCCTGAATTGGTAGCCTTCTATTACAAACTTGCCCGTAAACGGCATTAAATAATTCTCTACTCCCAGAAAATGTGTGTGATTTTTTTTTTGTTATCCTGGCAGCTTTTTAGGAAGGGAGCAAGAGGACAATGAAGTGGAAATGTTTTAATTATGGTAGAAATTTTAGGAGAGAGCTGGGTGAATTGACTTGGTCTGAAAACTTCCCCTTGTTTAGCTAGAAGTACTAAAGAGAAGAAACAGTTAATGCACTTGATATCCTGCAGTCAAGAAAAGGTTACAGTAAAAATAATCTTAATACTGGTTTGTGAAACTGCTGGCAGCATTACTGCTACTTCATTAACCTGATGAATCCCAAACTTCCAGTCTCCCAAGGGGAGAGACTAAAAGCCATAGTTGGTGACCTGCAGGAACTAGCAGTGACTTCTTCCTGATGGCTCTTACCTGGCCACAAAACCCACTATCCTGGGAAAGTGGAGAAAGATACAGCAGTGAGTTTGGCTTGCTGCAGCAACCCTGAGATCAGACTACGACCATACCATGGCACAGCCTACATCAGCCTGAGAAGATAGAGTCAGGGACCAATTCAGTTAGCTACAGAAGCTAGATGGAAGTATGGACAGGAAGTTGACACAAATTCAAGCTTGAGTACACCAGATATTTAAAATTCTTAGTCTGAGACCCAAACTTGTAGCCTGAACCATGGAGGCATGCTGTAATTGCTCATGGATTGAATCTGTCCTTTCTGCAAAACTACCAGCAGGCTGGATGTGGTCTCATTACTCATGTGTCTGTTCATAGCCCTTCTTCAGAACTTAACAGTATCAATACTTCTTTCCTACTGCCTTTCAAATGCATTTTCCATACTGCTTTTCTACCCTTTGTGGTGGAAACAGAGCAAAGCTTTCACAGTGAAAGTCTGCAGCTGAAGTGGAGTGTAAAACTGACATCTCGAGCCTTCCCTTCTGTTAGGTTACCTCTTCACAAGCAGAATTGCCAATAAAGTTCAGTCAAGGCAAAGTTGTTTTTTGGGTTGAATCCAAATTATCTTTAGGCCTGTTCTGCCTAAACTTGGAAACTGTGGAATGTTCAATACAGTGTGGCTGTCTTCCAGAGAACAGTGGGCCAAAGCAAATGAAAATGTGTGACTGAAAATTGTGAAATGTTCATATGTATGTATGAATGTAATTTTCATTTATATATATGAAAGATACTGCATTCTTTTTACAGGAAAATTTTGAAGATTGTTTACAAACCAGTGCTTTCTCTACATGCATTTTCTCTTCCACAAGCTTCAATGATCGCTGTGTCATGTTTAGAATTTGAAGAGTCAGTGTACCAAATATGTGGATCCAGTCCCTGCCCTGAAAGAAGTCTGTCAGGAGAGACTAGACAGAAAGAATTGCTGCCTGAGCAGAGTGAACCAGGCCAATATCTGACAAATTATTTGCTTCTCCAAGTGGTTCATCTGTAAATGGCCTCGTTTTTTATTGGTGTGGTGATTGGGTTTTTGTCTCCTCAGTTGTGTAGAGCCAGCTGCTGAAGTGCTGCCTGTATTAGTACAACCAGCAGTAATCAAAAGGAGTTTGCTTATCAGCCAGGAGCATTCTGGACAACCTAGTCTCTTGTCAGGATGAAAGAGCTGAGGGTGGAGTTTAGTTAGCAAGGATCAGGTATGTCCCTGGGAAGCTGGCAGCGTTGGAGGTTTCAGACTGGGCCTGTTGGGTGGGTTTGACAGAGCTGCACTTTTAGTACGGATTGACCATCCATGAATAAGCAGAAATGAGATCTGCTGTCTGTGTGTTACAGCTCAGCAAGGAGACACTTAGTGTTTCAGGGGTCTCACTGCCCTTACTCATGAGAGATGTGGTGACATTCTGAGCAGGTGTGTTCTTTCCCAACACTGGGCAGGAATCTGGCTTCTATTTGGGTTGGGAGTGCTCATGAGAAGACCCACAGTGTGTCTATTTCCCCTCTCCCCATTCTGCAGTGATTAATTGAGTAAGAATAGGACAGAGCTGTGCCCAGCCCTGGCTGGAGCAGGTGGCATCCACTTGTGCATGCTGCAGGATGTTAGGTATGTTCTGCTTGCAGTGGCAGTCCCAGCTTTGCCAGCATTATTTGACTCTCACACTTGGAAACCATTGACTCTGCCTGCATTTGTATGTGGCCAGGTTTGAGTTTCAAGTCCGAGGTACGTTTTAGCAAGCAAACTCCAGCTAACAGCTCATGATTTCACTGTAAGGACAGGGGACCTGTAAAAGTAATACAGCATCTAAAACATAAAACATCACAAAGTCAAGCCTGTCCTAAAATAAAATGACAGATCATAACTTTTGTAAGCGCATGCCTGAAGTCTGTGCATGCCTGGCAGCTGAATATCAGAATCCATATAGCACTCTGAGCCCTGACAGTGACATTTGGGTGTGCAATAGCATGACACAGGGGACACCTTTCTGCACGAGTGTCCTCTGAGAGGACAGGGCCACGTCTCTCTTGTGGTGTCACTTCCTACCCTAACAGGCATTGAGCAATGTTTTCCTGCATGTCCCATTCCTCTCATGTTAGCCGCTGGTCACCTTCAGTGATTCTTCAGCAACAAACTTCAGCTTGGTCCTCCACATAAACACCTGTACTAATGATACACAAATTGGTGTGGTGTTTCAGATGTTACCTTTTAATTTGAAGTCCCTTCCCAAGTAAGTTTTCAAGTTTAACAGTAAACAGGAATTCCCCCACTTTCTGCACCCCACTTACAGCATGGCTTCTGATGAAAATTGTTTGAAGGATGCAGTCTGGCTTTTTGTTTTTTACGTTAGAGGTGCTGACAGGTTATAATACAGTCTGTAAATTTTAGAGCTAGAATCTCTTGGCTGTGTTGCTGGCAGAGAGATACAGTGGAGGGGTCAGAGCAACAGGTTTCATGCTCCATTAGACATGTGAAAAGGGGAAAATAAAAGTGTTGGAGGAGGGAAGAAGTCTGATACAGTAGTCTGTCTTCATTTTTGCAATGTGGCTTTCCCTACTGAAGCAATTGAGAGAAGTAATCAGTATTGATCTTGTGCAAATTCCTAGAAACAACTTCTCCTTCATTCTGAATCAAGTTCCACAGTGCAAGAAGTCTGAATTTTCTTGTGGTGCTTGGCTGCCTTACCTTGCCCCTAGACTGCAAGTCTTGATACAGAAGTTGAATTTGGAAGTGGTTTTGTCAGGTGGTGGTGCTGGCTGCTGCTGAGCTGATGAAAACTGGCAGTAGGCAGCAGAGCTGGCAAAGCCCCTTGTGAGAGGAATTGTGGTTCAGAGTTTCAGCCAGTTTCAGTGACAGCTTAGTCATCTGAAGAGAACTTGCTGTGCAAACATTCTGCCTAAACCAAATTCTCAAACTTTACAAGTTACTCCGATTGTAAATGCTTTATCAAGATGGTCACTTACATCTGTTTATGTCCATTGTAGTGTGAGTGATTTCTTGAAATGGGTGTAGTGGGAACACAATTACAGAAAGGCAGGCTTTTTTTTAAAGAGTCTGCAAATAATTATGGTTGGGGATACATGTGTGCTGACAACTAATATCTGCATGAGCAACTAATACAACCTGCAATAACTGCAAGTTAGGGACACTTTCAGTGTGCTGCTCCCCCATAGGCTGATACCTCAGAAATGGAAATCTAAAAGTGAATTTCAGAAAACTCTTTCCTCATGAGAAGACATGAACATGGGTCTTGTAAGGCTGCCTTCCTTAAGTTTGCAAAGACACAGGTTCTGTTCGCCTAGAAAATAAGAATTTTTGAAGTGCCCTCACAGGTGGGCAGCAGAAACCTAGTATTTTATTAAAAGAAAATGAGGCTCTTTCAAGGCTTTTATTGTGTGGGTTTGGGGTTACAGTGTTAAAAGCATATGACACTTTCATTTCTTCCTGTTAACCATTGGCAGCTGATAGGGCATCGAGTATACACAGTGAAGGAGATAACACTTGGGGATTGAAACGTCTTAATCAAACTGTTGTTGCCTACTTTAAGTCTTACTTAAGACATCTTAATAAATTCTGGAGAGGAAGAGGGAAGAGTTTGTACGTATGTTTACTTTCTTCCATTTGTGGCCTTAAGGACAGCATCCTAGAGACTTGCTATAATACACACAAATAAAAAAGCTAGAAAGGATGTCTATGTAGGCTACTGTCAGATAGTTTTAAAACTTCTTAGGATGGGGCAAAGGTGAAAAGATATGGCTCCTGATTTCTGAATCAATGTAGTGGAAGGAGTTTGCATTCTCTTCATTTTGAAAACATGTAATTTTTGCATATGATACTGCTCATACAAGTGTCCAGCTTTTTATAAAGCATTTCTGGTAAAGAAGGCAGTTGGCATGCTCTGGAAATAATAAATCCTCTGAGGATAATAGATCTGTTAGAAGTAGACAAAAACAAGCTTAAGGGTCTCGCTTCATTAATATACTTTCTCTCAAGTGGCCACTTAGTGATATTCTCACAGCTTCCTAGCCAGCATTTGGTGTGACATTCATCCTAACTCTATTGTGCCATAAACTTGGCTCTGTGCTGGCTCCCGTCACTGTTGTTTCAAAGGTGCTGTCGGTGCATCTCCATTAGCCTTTTCTAGAAGTAAACTTTTTGCTCAGAATGAAAGTCACAGGAAGAGTTTATTTGGTGTGAAGTTAGGAAGACTTCGTTAAGTGCAGTGCCGAGTACCTTTAGCACTGCTCATCAGGTAACATGAGTGTAAATTGCTAGAGGTAATGGAGTAAACTGATGTGTTGAGCGCCCTTAATTCCTCAGTTTATTCTTAGCTTTAGCTAGCGAATAGGTGCCACCTTTTACAGTATTAATCTCATTTGACACATAAGCCATCCTCTTAATTATTCAGTGTCTTGTTTATTGATATCGCCCTCAAAACTCAGGTTGACCAGTACAAAATGGGCTGGGGTGGGGTTTTTTTTGTTTGTTTGGGTTTTTTTTTCCCTAACTAGCTTGGTCACACCTTGCAAATTCTTGATGATGGTCACCTGGAACTGCTGGAAGCTAAACCTTCCTCAGGCTGTCAAAATCAATCAGGTTGACAGCTCCCCACCCTGTTCCTGTCTGTGCCGAGCTGCTCTGGTTACTGTCCTGTGGGTGCCCTGTGCCACCATGCCTGGCTTCTGTTTGTGAAGGCTTCCTCCTGCTTCCCAGAGATAGGGCAAGTTGGCAGCTGGTCTGGCCTCCTGCAGAATGCATTTCCAGTGTCCAAACCTCCTGCTCTCCTAAAGACCTTGCAGAGATTAGGCAGGGACAACATGATATTCAAAAGAATCCACCACTTGGTGTGATTCTATTATCTAGTATTTTTCTTCAGTGATTGGGATAACTCTTGAAGATCTCTAATTTTCAGGCATATTAAGTTCTAAATTGCTACTGAAAGTTTTATGACTTGTGAATTGGAGATTCGATGTTGGCCATGGTTAACTAAAAGTACTGAGACACGAGCTTGTTAAGGCTGGTAAACATAGCGGCTGCCTCACCAATTGGTGACATTATTTCCTTCTGGATATTCCCTGTTGGCCTGCAAATCACTGCCAAGGTATATAGAGTGACTCACTCCTTGTAGTGCTTCCAAGATGGAAATTCTTAAGTCTGAGCTTGGAGGTGACAATAGTAATATTTTTTACTTGTTAGCCTAGGAGTTGGGGTGAGCTCAAAGGGGACACGTCCATATCCAGTAACTCCCCAGCTAGCAACTACCTTTTGCTTACCGAGTGGATTTTTGTGGGGCTGGCTTTCTGTTTGGGAAATTCACTCAGACGGTCTTGTAGTTTTAGGGAGGATTTTATGCTGCTCTTTGGCAGAAAGCTCCCATTGTGAAGGAGCTCAGGCTGACTCTGCACAACGTGACGAGTCTCCTACGCAGCATCCTCCCACACAGCCTGTCAGACTGAGAGCACAGCACTGGTGCTCTGCAGAGCAGCGGGGAGAGCGCTGGGAGCTATTGGCTAATGTGATTATGAAGTTAGGAATCTCCTCCTCACTTCCTGTGGGCTGTGTAACACAAGAGCAAGACTTTTTAATTAACACAACAATCTGAAGCAAGTGAAAGAGCAGAGCTCAGCTAAAACAGTTTTCCCAGCTGTTTGGGCAAGCTGATGATGTGAAATCTGGCATGTTAACTTTACATTGGCCTTTGACTGATCTGACATGAGAGGCATAAAACCAAACAGGACAGTGGTGCTTTCCCAGGAGAAATATGTGTTACAAATGAGATTCTCCCTTCTAGTGCCTGGCTTTTTGATATCTATGATGCCTAGCTGGTCTTGAATGTCTCGCCACTCTTTCAGTATACTTCAGGTACTTTTAGTGTCTGGATTTTCCAGATTTCTTTTTTTCCCAGACAAGCAGGTGATTCATAGCCACAGACTTTTTCTTCTTTCCTATTTTCTTTCTTAAGCTTTCAGTACTGTATCTGTGTATTAAAAGGTGGAGACTAAGAGTTCAAGTGGATTCCTTTCAACTAACATATCATTTGATTTGCCATGGTCAAAGGCCTGACTTGTGTGAAGTGAACTGATACAGACAACGGCAAGATGAGCTGTTGTGTGTAGAGTTTCAGTGTGGTGATGTGAACGTTAAACTGCATCCACGCAGAAGGAAAAACTGGAGCTGAGCAGATAAATACAATCTCCCTGATAAGGAAAAGAAGCGCAGAAAAAAATTTCTACTTCTCCGTTTTATTTTTTTCTCACTGCAGCTCTGTGAATTAATGTGGTGTTAGCTGCTAAGCTAAGGGCAGGTGTCATTAACTTTGGAACTTGTTTAACCTGTCTCTTTGATGCTCTCTATCTATCCTTCAGCATGGGAGGAAGCACTGGGGTCTTCTCAGTTTCTGCAGGAGGTGCCCCGCACTGATGCTGTAGGGAACACAAAGGTGCTGCGCTTTGGTTCTTGGCCACCTTTAAACGTGTCCGTAATGCTTAACATAAGCACAAAGAAAACTTCCTTAACTCTGAGAGTGAGTTGTTGGTTCTTAATGTTGATCTCTACACTGCAGCTGCAAAAGTTTGTCAAGCTGGTAGACTGTAAATAAGGTGTTCCATTAGCTACTGTGTTAACGAGTACACAATAAAATACAGCACAGCTTAGTGCTGAGTGTTCATATCCCCCCCAAGAGCATCTTAACAAGAAGACATTTGAATCACATCAACCTCTGAGCCATTGTTTTTGTTTTATATAGCTATTTGTCTTCACTTTTCATGTCCTTGGAACTTTTTGTTTTGAAGATGGAACACATAATCGAATAAAAATTCTTGTCTTGGTCACCATTTGGCTCCTGTTGTGGGAATTTAGTATGGATTTAGTAATACTGCCTGATCTTATTATTAAAGATCTTGCCAATTCCTGATGCTGTCTAGCAATTTAAGTGAGGTAAGACATGGAAAAGGGATACTGGGCTTTTGTCTAAAGAAAGCAGAAGGTGTTTTTAATTCATTCTTGTTTCATACGGGAGGTGAAGATGTGAACTGGCTGCTCACAGTAGAGCCCCACAAGGGACTGAAGGTGGAGAAAGGTCTCAGAAGCAGACACAAGAAGTGGTGAGCCAAGGTTACTGGTAGCAGTTCACTGTCTCTGGGCTGGGACACAGCTTGTGTGGAAGCTTGTCAGTTTAACAAGCACTTGCCTTTTGTATTGGGAGGATGCTTCTGTTGAAAGCATTCTTGGAAATGCTTTTGTATTGGGAGGATGCTTCTGTTGAAAGCATTCATTGGAAACAAACTATGCAGTGCAATGAAAATAAGTCCTAACATACCACATCTGTTCTTTCCTGCCTTTGAACCCTGCAAATCCCTCCTCTTTCCTTTAAAGCTGCTGGGCTTTGCATAACCTCTGATGTATTCTCCAGGTTTTTGGTTTAACCATTCTAATGGGAGCTTAGTCTCTCATGAACAGTAAATTCTTATTTTTAGCACTTCAGGATTCACAGATGAAAAGGACTTTATGTAATTAGCCATCTTGTCTGGGATGGTTTTTTAAGGTGTCTTTTCTGGAACTTAAAATTGTAGTAAATCAGGAGGAGCAACTCCACACAGCAGTAGTCTGGCCACAATTTAATTTTTGTGGCTACAGTAAAAGTCACGTCCCAGCATAGTTAGTACACTTTCCTCAGAACAGGGATCAGGCTGTGAAGGCTGTATGTTCTGTCAGGTAGATGTCTGCCCCTACCCCCCAACAATGTCACTTAACAGGCAGATGTGGTGATGACTCAGTGTTGTTATCTCCTGTGTAACAGGAAAACCGAGATCATTAAGGGAATTCCCAGTGGCATGAATACTGGGTGTACCCGTGGCATTGGGAACCTCCGTTCATTGTGGCAGGAGAGTGTTAGTAACAGAGATGAGGGCTGAACTTGAGCAGTGTCTGTGTTCAGCATCTCTGGAGCAGTCGTGCCAGTCAAACCACGAGCAGCTGTGCCATCACTTACTGCTGCTTCTGATGGAGTTATGCTTTCATTCAAAAAAACTTGTTTGTGTAAAAGCTGTAGGTCTGTATTTCGGTGTTTGGTATAACTTTGCTGGTGAAATACATGGAGTAACTTGTTCTCCCAGGAGGCACGTCGATGCTTGCAGTTGCCAATCCTGAGTCTCAGTAAGGAGACAAAATGCTTTCTTGAGCCCTGAATTATGTTTAGTAAATAAAGAAAAAGTTTTCCTACATTTGAGCCAGTAAATGTCAGCTTCACTTGCCATGTGTCATGTTTTGTTCTGATATCGTGGAACCTGATCTAATTCTTTAATTTCTGAATAATCACTTCCTGTCAGCCACTCCCTTGTTTGTATCATGTGCTCATAGGAAGAAGCACTTTTTTAAAGGAAAAAGTACACCAGCCTCTAGTTTACCACACTCACATAATGATAGAGCATCTCAAAAGTTGTTGGAAGAAAGAAGCCAGAATTTTTAAGTGGTGTAAACATTGGTGGTGTATTTTGAGGGTTTTTTTTCCTGTTTATTTTTTCAGTGCTGCAGATCAGTGCTTAATATTCTAGGAACAGAGAAGCTTCACAGTCCAGTTAGTGGTCATCTGTGTGCTAAGCTCCTCAAGTATGCAGGTGCTGTGAATGTCCACAGCTCTTGGGGTGTCCCCTCCGGTGCAAAGTTAGCCCAAGCTGCAGCCTTTAATTACTTTGTGGACATAATTGGGCATGGAGCCCTGGCCGGTGATGGGGAAAGGAATACAGCATTATAAAAATAATGTTGGAGAAATCACTTAGCCAGTAACTTTACACAGCTTATCCTTCTGCCAGAATGACCATGATCCTTTAAGCTGCTTCTAAAGTAAAACATGCAGTTTTTACTGACAGAATTGGGAGTGAGAGTTAAGTGCCTCTTGCTTTCTTGTGATGGTCAGGAAAGGCTATTGCTAGTCTAACATTACAAGTAACAAGTTGATTTTGTTTTAAGTGTGGAAGCCATGGCAATTGTATGTGAAGCAAGGCTTCATTTCGTTTTGAGGAAGAGGGCTGGGGACATTGCTCTATAACCCTCTTGCTTCATAGTGTTATGGCAGCAAAGGAAACAAGGAGGTGCCGTACTGCTGTAACCCAGATAAGGGCCACCATTGCAGCAGGGGTTATGGGAACCACATAGTAATGTGCCATACATGTGTATGAGTGTGAGGACCACAGGGATTATGATGTCACACTGAGAATCTGTCAGATAAAACTTTATTCTTTAAATATCTACTGTTGTGCTGAAAGAAAAAAAAAATATTGTGGAGCTTCTCTTTCCACTGAGATGTCAAGCGTGTTCTTGTTTCGGTAGGGAGGCTGTGTATGGGGCAAATCCTGAACAGGCAGTCCTCCTCGGACTGACTTTTTTCATCCCTTCCTTAGCCTGTGGGCAGGGGCTCGGGGCACACCAGTAGCAGCGTTCAGCTGGGGGCAGCTGTGCATTGGGGATGGGCCTGGCATATTGTTCCCCGGGTGGAGAGTTCTTCCCAGCCTCTCCCTAAAGAGCAGATGAGCTCTGCACTGCCTGGCAGAGGGCTGGGCTTCCGTAGGAGCGACTGAGCTCTCAAGAAAAGTAGCCTTTGCTTCTGCCCTCCTGATGATTCAGGAAAATTCTGGCTTTGCACTCTGCAGACGGCTTTTACTGCTTTGCAACCTGCGATCAGGAAAGAGGGCTTCCTGGCTTTTGTTTTGTTTGTAACTAGAAGAAGTAGTGGATTTCCATTCCTGAGGTGGGCAGCCATGTCCTCTGAAGGGGGAAGAGTGCCGGCAACTTGGGGAAGTGTTACAGACGCAGTTTGAATCGTAGCAGGCTGGGCTCTTGACCTTGCTTCTCCTCTGCATTAGAAAACACAACATTAAATATATTTATATGATAGGTGTTTGTTTTCTGCTTTGCGCCAGCAGCACTTTGAGGTTGCTCCTTCCTCTCCCCCACCACCTGAGGGGCCCGCGGTTTTGCTTCACTTCCTGATGCTCCTTTTCAGTCCCATCTTCTCCGCGTGGGACTCATGGGGTTGTGCTGGCCGTGCTCCTTCGTGCGGATGGTGACTGGCTCAGACCTGCTTCTGCCAGGGCTTGGTGCCGCTCCTTCTCCCGCCTGCGGGCTTGCTCCTGCCCGCCCTGGCCTGCTCCAGCCTGGGCAACAGGGGACTGGAAAACGTGTCTCTGCAGGGGCAGGGCCGCCTGTTCCTGTCCCACCAGAACACAGGAGGTCGGCTGTCTGGGATTCCCACAGCTCCCCGGTCCCACCAGCCGGGAGGGCATCCCGGTGCATCCGGCAGGCCGCAGGTGGAGGCAGGAGCCTGCCAGCGCCGTAGGGCCCGGGGCGTCCGGGGCAGCGGCTGCAGCGTGGGGCTGATGAGAGGGTGCAGCTGTCGGGGCTGGCCACGACGGGTGTTTATCTTGTGACTAACCTGACTCCGGCCAGCAACGTTTGGGAGACTCCCAGAGGTCGTGACTTGAAAGACAAGTGTTGTAATTAATTTCTTACGGCACACTTGTTTTGAAGCCCTTTTAATTCCATGATAAGAGGCAGAATCTGGACTTCGTTTACAATCTGCTGGGTTGGAGGCAGGAACCAGAAAAGTGCTTTGTAAAGCACTGCAAATGTTTTTCTCTCCCTCTCCCACCATTGCAGGATGTATGTGGTATTATCACACCACAACAGTGAAGCTATAAAAACATTATTGCGTCCTTTTTTTTTTGAAGAGAGAAAACACAACCTTGGAAGAATTTTAACTGCATAAAAACACATCTTTCTCTGAGAAGGTCTGGTAGCAACTTCAGAGGAATCCAGGATAAAGACCGTGGAAGAGATCACCATTTATTTCTTTGAGACTTAAATTTTCATTAAATATGAACTTCTCCACAGTTTGGTGATTTTTGTTTTTAATTATTTTTGCTGGGAATTTAGAAGAATAAGTGAAAAGGCTCTTCCTAGCTTGCCTGTCTGAACTAGCTTGGGATGAATAAGGTGTTACTCAGCAAAAGAATGCATGAGAAAGAATTACTTCAGAACATAAACCAGTCTTTTTTGGTAGTATCCTTGTGTCTCACAGATTTAATGTTTGCAACAATATAATGTCTCTATTGCCACCTTTGAATCAGTGCTCCCAGCTCTGGGGTATCTTTTTCTTCCAAGTAGAAAAACTGCTTGCATGCTACAGAAACATGATGAGCAGTTACCTGAGCACAGGGAAATAGAGGATTCTTGATCACTAGCAGTTTTGCTTTTAGCTATGGAGAGAGGATCACCCTAGACTGGAGAGGACCAGAGCACCTGGCAGAGGGTATGTGGCAGAACGTAGCAGAAGGGAGTGTGAAGTACCAGGCTGGACTCAGATTCCCTTGGGTGACCTACAAGCCATGTTAGCTGGGTAATAGAAGTCTTGCCTTCCTGACATAGGTTATCTCTGTTGGTTGTTGAAATGCCAATCTTTGATGCTGATCAAGTTACGTATGAACAGAGGAAAAGTTTTAATATTGTCGTCTACAGGATGATGGTTCTGATCAGGTTCAGTACTGCAGCCCTTCAAAACCTTTTCCTTTCACCTATGGCTCTCGTCATGTGAATACACCACCCTTATTTTGTGCTGCCTGATGTTGTGCTGCCTTTCCAGGTTTCATTTGAAGCTTCTTCTGAGGCTAGTACGAGTCAAAAATGTTGTTTCTTGTCAGAGGTATAAAATTTGTATTCTGAATGAATATGATCCTGAGGTGAATTTTTTTTATTACTTTTGATGGTTTTTCCAAATATTGCAGCTCTGAAAAACAAATTGATATTCTCCTGAATTTGCTCTTTTTGGCTCAATCTGTAAACATTTCGTGCCTTCCACACTTCGGATTTGTGCAGAAAGTAACTATTTTCTACTACCACTTTGGAAACAAACTGATGTTTGTTTGAATGATGAACTCATTTTGATAAAATCTACCACTTTTTGTGTCATTAATAAGATTTTTGTTGTATCTGCACTGCATAATAAGAGTTATTGCAGTTTGGTCTGTCTTTTTTTTTTGTGTAACATGTATACATTTTCTGTTGGAAAAAGAGATTCCCTTTGTGCCTGTTTGGGTGAGCAAATGGTGCTCCCCTCAATTGCTTGCTCTTCTGAGTGAATAGAAGAGTGTGTTTGCAGGTCAAAAATGGAGTGGGTGAAATAGAATAATGAAAAAGTTGCTTTTTAATAACTTTAAATCTTAAAGTTTATAATGATGACTTGCTGAACAGATTGCATGAAATTATAGATTGGAGAGTGTGAGTTTGAGGGTGATTTTTTTTTCCCCCCAAGCACCTTCGAATAGGATTGATGGCCCTCCCATTTTGATACCATCAGCTGAGTGAATACAGTTTTTGGTGGTTGCTGGGAGTTGTTGGATACATGGTGACAGGCTTCTTTTGTCAGGCCAGCAGGAGAGCTGTTTACAGGTGATGCCATTGCTCTCTGCGTGCATCACCAACCCATTACTGCTGCTGACTGTCCTGGGAAACCATCTCACCAACAAAATCTCCAGAGCAGCACCTGTGACCTGGGATGAACATAATAATGATTGATGGCTGAGAAGTGCAGCAGAAACATGACTTCTCCCAACTTCCCGCTGACCTCCTGCAGGAAATGGGAAAGATTAACTAATATTTAAAAAAACCCCAGCAATGAAGCCAAAGCTCAAACCCCACAATTTTCTCGTGCTGCAATAATGTAACCTTGGCATAATGTGGTTTGTGGAAAGCAACAAGGGGAGAAACGCTGTTTCTGTCATATTTTAGGATAGAAGAGAAGTCACATATCAAACTTTGAGGAAGAAAACGTTGACAATCCTGGTAAATACTACCCTCACCTTCACTGTAAAATTTGAAGTTCTGTAGTTCACTTGTGAACAGTGAGTTTTGATATTTCTGAGGGCAAGGATAACTTTGGGAAGTACGTGCCTGGGTCCTTACCCAAATTTGGTAGTGTCCATCTCCTCCAAAAGGCCTCACTTCTTCATGGGGCAAACTTGCAAGTCGAGCTTCTGCTCCACTGGAGCAGGGCTGGGAGTCAAAAACAAAGGGCCTCCTGCTGGGAAGGGAAGACGTTCAGCAAGGGAACAGTGGCCTCTGATGACAAGCAGTGAGAAGTGCAGCAGGCCACACCAGCAGTGCAGGATAAAGTCCCAAGGAATTGATTGTCTCCATCCTCAAGGCAACCTGCTTAAAAATGTTTTTTATATATCTGACACTGTAAAGAGCCTGAACCTAATGCAATTCTAGTTTCACTTGCTGTAACGTGCTAAACCAAAGAACAAAATAACATGTACCTTCTTGAAAGAAGGTAGGATAAGTTTATAAATGTGTTAGAAGTAGAGAGATATATTTGTGTGACACACTGTGTTAGATTTTAATCCTAACCTACTAATGAACAGTTCCTAAGTAGGAAGGCGAATTTCTCTCTCTAGTACTGAATCACTGGAGAAGGAAGCTTGCCTTTTGCCAAACTGCAGTTTATTAGGCCTAGTTTGTGCTTCAAAAGCCCTGTTGAGTGTTATGGATAAACTGTAACATTTAGGTAGTCTTCGAAATGCTGATGAGATTGTGTCCAGTTTCTTCTGATGCGGTGATGTGGGGGGAGAGAGAGGAGTGAGTATCTGTGTGGGTCTGTGCATGTGTGGGATACATTACTTGATTTTTGACAGAATAGCAGCTACAACTACTTTACCTGCAGTGTGGTTTTTTGGATTGGTTCACCCAGAGGTTGCTGGCAGCAGTATGGCTGGATTCTTTTTTTAATATTCCTGCAATACATACAATGCAATGTTAGCATTCAGATAACCTTATTTTTTCCCCCATTAAATACTCCTTGATGAGCAGTATTGGCACTGGTCCTCTCCCCAAGTCATAGTTCATTTCGTATCTGTTTCCTCTTAAATCCCTTTGCATGCAGTCAGCCTTACAGGTCATAAATGAGAGACTGCCAGCTTATTTGTTTGATTGCTTTCACAAATGCTTCTGGTGTTGAACCAGAAACTGGTTGCAATTTGTGTGAAACATGGACAGTGTTTTGTAGCTGGGACACAGAAAGGTAGAAGGGTTAAACATGACATGTTCCCTTGCAATGGTTTTATGACTGCTGCTAATTTGAATGCTCAGTAATAGAGATCTGTTGGATGGAGGGGTTACCCTTCACTATTAATGACTCACTGGCCTCCTTCCCAAGCTGCCTGAAGTGCTGCTCTCCCTAGTGGAAGTAATTTTGTCTTTGAAGTACTTTCCAGAGCTGTCAACTAATGTTCCACAGTTCCCAGAGGAAATAATAAGCCATGAGTGCATGTACACTGCAAATGTAGAGTCTGAAATGAACTGTTCCTATAGGAGCCTGGCAGTCTGCTTCTCTGTGGAATTCGGCTTGTTTATACAATCTTATCTGGCTAAGCTTTGGTATTTTATCTGGCAGGCAGTTCCTATGAAAAGCAGCTGTCCAAGCAGTGGGAGTGGTGCTCCTGGTGGTTTTTTTTCAGAAGGTCTATAATTTCTTGTTTCATGTAAATTAAAGAAATACAATACTCTCTTGGCTACAACCAAATGCTCTAAGCAGTTTTCTTTGCCTTACAAATAGTCCTTTAAGTATGCTCTGCTGTTATGTCCTGTATGACTTAACAACAGGATTCGTAATGCCCACCAGGAAGGTATAAGGTGTTCTGTAAAGTCACAGGCTGGCTACAGAATTGTTAGAAAAGTACCTCAAAGGTTATAGATTTTACAGATATGTTTTTAACTACCACCATGACGACTGTCAAGAAAGTGAGCACAGGTATGTCTCTGCATGAAGAGATCAGTACATGTATCTTCTCTGACAGAAAGGTCCTTATGGGTAAGTAGGTAGTGACAACACTAATTAAAAAAACCCAACCAAAACCACTCACCAATCAAAAATATATTAACTGAAAAGATGCAGCCAAAATACTTAAGATTTTGTGTAACTCCTTGTATTAAAATGTACTGAAAGCTGAAGCTTTTGGGGAAAAGAGTTGCACTATCAATATTCAATGCCTACCAGAAGAGTTTGAGGTATTTTTTGTGTAGCTTTGGATTGCAGATTCAAGTAGGAGAGAATTGAAAATCTCAGAAGTTCTTCTTCATCTGTGGTAAATCATGTTCCTCATCTCCTTTTACAGGAATAGTATTTTCAGCAGGAAGCTAATTATGGGCACAAGTAAAATTCAGGTCGTAAGTCTTTTAAAGTTTAGTGGTTATCCAGGATTATCCATCCAGTTCATAGTAAATCTTACCTGAAAGCACTGCATCTTGTAGATTAAAATGGTCCGTATCATCTGCCTTATTCTGAGAAATGAGGGACATATTCAAGACCTAAAAGACTAATTCTTCCTCTGTCACCTGTATATAAGTAACATTTAACTCCGGCCTCATTTGAGACATAAGACAGCTTGACACCCTGTAAAATTCAGGGCTTTAATCACTGTTCAGATGTGCCATTTGATGACACTTCTCATGCTAGTATACATGCAGAGTTCTGTAGACCCCTTTTGCTCTGCAAAAGGAGAATTTGATATCGCAACAAATGAAACATGAAAAATGAGCTCTGTCTGGTTCCATATGGTATATTCCAGTCTTGCCTGAGACCTGGCATCAAGCACAGTCCATTTCTTTAGCTGAAGTGGCATTCCTGCTTGAAATCCTATATGGTGAGAAACTCAAAACCGAACAAGTTGCTGACCTTCATTAAAAGTGCGTCATCATAAATTATGCAGTGATACAGTTTTCATTTCAGTCTGACACATGCCACCTGAGCAGTTCAGTACTGGAAATGGGTAGTGCACCATTGTGTGACCACCCCATCGTTGATAAAAGTGAATGATGTTGGCTAACTTCTCTCAGTTCCCTTGCGAAGAAGGAAATTTTCTTGTCATTGTGGTAGGGATTGATGACTTTTTGCTGCCACAGCAACAGCTGATCTTAAACTTCAGCTGAGATACTTTGCTTTATTCCTGCAGCAGGAATAGGGGTTCTAAACAGCATTGAGGGGGTAGCTCTTTCGTTCAACAGGATTTTTTTTGTTTTATTTTTTATTATTACTATTTTAAAGTTATGTCTCAAGTGAGTGTAACTGCTAGCATTTGTCTTGAATTCAAATAATGTAATATTCCCTGTGTTGTCAAGGAGGATGTATTCCGAACGTCATCTTTTTCTAGAAATTAAAATTAATTGGTATTTTTTCTTAAAAGCTCCTCAAGTTAGCTCTCATTTCTCCAAGCTGTAACAGCTTTTAACAGTTTTTATCTGTTAAAATTAGGACATCATCTTCCTCGTGTAGAATCCTGTTTAGAGTCAGAGTTGGAAACTAATGCTTGGCACTGTTTTGAAAACAAAAACTTCAGTCATCAACAGGACATGGACTTAACATGATCCAACCCTGTAATACTAAATCCGAGAACAGTCAGTGGTCCCACACTGAAGGTAGCCTGCATTACTCGTAATGTAATCCTTGCTTGTGCCTGGCTCATGTTTGGAGGAAAAAGTTAGCATTTTTGTGGTAAGATGGGCTTTTTGTTATTGAAGAGAGTGGTTGTTTTGAAGCTGTTTAGAGGTTAGGAATGCTGGCAATCATCTGGGGAGACTGGTTACTGGGCTGAGCACAGGTGAGGAGGTGACAGGCACAAAAGAACCACTTCTTTTGTGTCATTGCCCTGGTGGACGTTCGGCTCAAAGGAGGTGCTTCAGAAATGAAGCGTTGTGCATGTTAGAAGGACCATCATACTTCTCCTGTGACATTACTTCGTGATCATCACAAACTTGGACGTTGTGAGAATTAACTCTCTGGGTTGTTGTTAATTTAAGGGAACGAAAACAGTGTTGTCAACAAATATTCAGAGATTAATTATTTGGTAAAGCTTTTGCAAGTTTGCCCTAAAGTGATTAAGTATTAATATACTAACACAGAGAGAGAGGTAGGGAACAGTTAGGTGGGTGCTTTCAGGGCTAACTAGGGCCTGTGTTTCATTTTACCTGCAGTGCAATGAACTGTACTTACCTGGTTAGTTTTATGAGTCTTTAAGGGATGCAGGTTTTACGCTTTTTTTGCCAGTACTGCAAGAGTTAGTCTTAAATGCATAAACCCACGTGTAATTTTAATTGCCATCTTAAACTGAAATTTTGGGATAAAGGTTCTCTTGAACTTCAAGCCACAACACTACTATTCTACACCACTGTATTTCAAGTGAGGAAGAACTTGGATTCTAAATGTAAATCCCCAAGTTATTTTCATAGGACTGTCACAGATATTTATCAGTGAATTGTGAGGGTGAGCTGGGCACGGTATTGGAGACTATGGTGACGAAAGAAATCTCTTGTGCACACTTACTTTAGAAAGAAAAAGTATTTGTTGTGAGCCTTCAGAATCATCCATCAGAACTGGGTGAATGTAGATGGTGATCCTGTTGATGAAAGGAAAGGAATAATATCTGGCTTTGGCTGCAGCAATTTGCCTCTGCACTCAAAAGAGTACACACTGCACTGACTGTTCACCAGGTGGGCTTGAGAAGGTGCCACCTCTCCTCCCTGGGAGGAGAGAGAGGAGAGGTGAGTGTGAAGTTAAACACAACAAACTTGTCTAAGGAATATCTTCATTTCACAGAAATTTTTTCTTCAGGATGACTTTTTAGATGCCTTGTGATGCCCCCAGGGTTAGTATAGCCAACATAAATAAGTTACAGGAGAATGCAGAAACAGTCTTTCTGAAGTCTTCAAACAATTTTTTTCCGGCCCAAAGGACTGTGTAGGATCACAGTATAATTTACACTGAAAGGGACCACCTCTGGAGCCCAGCTAATCTAACACCCTCCAAGAAGGCTCAGTTAGATCAGGTTACTACTTATTACTTTTTCTTAGTGTCCTTTAATTAGTGTAACTTAATGTCACGTAATTGAAGTCTGTCAATAATATGTCTTGAAAGAGGGCTTGAAAATGAGACCTTGCAAGACATAAAAATGCCAATAAGCTTGTTTTTACTAACACCTTTTTTCCCCTCCAACTTTTATCAGGTAGAGGTATTGTCTTACTTTCTCAAGCATTGCTACACAAGGTTAATTTGTCAGAGAAACAATTTTCTTAGTGGCAGTTCTCTAATTGTACTTTGGGATTTTACTGCTCATCTTCAACAGGAGAATGAACTGAACGTCTGTTAGTTTATCTGAGAAGTGTTACTATGCTCCCAGTAAATTACTGAGTTTAGTAACTGAGTGTTACTAAACTCCCAGTGAAATAATTTTCCAGTTAGCACATGGTTCATGTTTAAAATATGTACAATATTTTTATTGTGAAATGCAGTGACACAATTTGTACACTAACAACTTCATTTCTTGAGTATTTTTTATGCAGAGCACAACATGAACTTCCTCTGTGGAATAGCTTATTTTACTTGGATGAATTAGAGGTGATCACTTTGCACATGTTCTTGAGATACTGCTACAGAGACTGAAATACTTAAACAATTCCTTAAACTGCAGATCCTAGAAAGGCATTTTCCTGTGAATCTTCCTCTCAAGAGCAGGAGTGTGTTTGTGAATCCATGTCCATTCTGTGATCCTTAGCATACTGACTAGGCAGCAGAGCAGTTTCTTTCTCCCTGCTTTTCTTTCTGCCAGTCTGCTTGCTTATGCTGTACCTCTTGTTATCTGGCACTTTTAGCACTTTCTATTGCTGTGAAGTTCAGCTGAAATGAAGTAAAATATTCCAAAGAGGAAAGTGATGTACCAAGAGATGCATATTAACAAAATTCCCTTACTAAAAATGTAGGCTGAACACATATCCAACTATTTTCTTGCAGTCTTGATTTCATGTTTGTACCTAAGGCCTACTACCAGTTAAGGTTGTATATTGGGTATTAAAATAGTCCCCAATTTAGACTTTTAGGTTAGGAATGTGTAAATGCTCCTTGCCCACTTGAGATGTAGGTGTAAAATTACAATCCAACTCTGAAAATGCAGTCTCACGTCTAAGATGGTGTATCAGGCTTGCAGCAAGTAACTGCATTCTGCACAGCTGACAACAGGAGTTGAGAATCAGAAGCCTCTTTTCCCCAAAACATGGGTAAAGTATGAGTAGTCATTAGCTCATTCATCCTGAGTGTTGTGCTGATGGACATAAATTGAAACAAAAATTAGAGTAAGTGGAAGAATTAATTAGATTTTTCCCCATATTATTATTCTTTCCGTATTATTATTAGTGCCTCCACTGAACCAATCTTAAGAGGAAAATGCCCTGCAGATTGATTTACTCTGTTTGATTGATACATTGGTACTGTTTCTCTTTCAGATGAAGTGGACTACAGCAATTTTGGGACCAACACACTGTCGAGGAAGAAGAAGGCTCTGGTGACACTCCGCAATGACAACCTCCGCCGGCGTCCCCACATCAACATTAGCATGCCTCATGATTTTAGACCGGTGTCTTCCATAATTGATGTGGACATTCTTCCCGAAACCCACAGGAGGGTGAGGCTGTATCGACACGGGTGTGAGAAACCCTTGGGATTTTACATTCGCGACGGCACCAGCGTAAGGGTCACCCCTCATGGACTGGAAAAAGTACCTGGTATCTTCATCTCCCGTATGGTTCCTGGTGGCTTGGCAGAGAGCACAGGCTTGCTGGCTGTGAATGACGAAGTCCTGGAAGTTAATGGCATTGAGGTAGCAGGAAAGACTCTTGACCAAGTCACAGACATGATGATTGCCAACAGCCATAATCTCATTATCACAGTCAAGCCAGCAAACCAGAGGAACAATATTATACGGAGCAGTAGGATGTCTGGTAGCTCTGGCCAGTCTACAGACAGCACTGCGAGTCACCACAGCTTGCCTACATCCCATGTGCTGCAGAACTTCCACCCTGATGAAATGGAGAGTGACGAAGAGGCTGACATTGTCATCGAGGGTGGTCTGGAGCCACAGCACATTCCTAAACTGCACAGCCTTACTTCCAGTAGCCTCTCTCGAATCAATGGCAGCAGCCTTAGCCACAGACTTCAAAGGGACCTGGTGCTCAACAACAACTCTGGCCGAGAAAGCAACGGCAACATCCACAAATTACTCAGTTCCTTAAAAACTGATCCCCGACATAGTCTGGTTATCCCCAGAGGAGGTATCGAGGAGGACGGAACAGTCATTACACTTTAGTAGCAATTTCTGCAATTCTGCTTACAGTCTTAAGTGCCAATTGGGACAATTGACTCGTGCAACATGTGCACAAAACAGGGAGTTGATATTCTCATAGACCTCACGGGTACAGAAAATTGTTGCTTTCTAGGAAACGTGGCATCTGGAGTTAGACATAAAACTGTCATGCACTGCAAAATTTGTCGGGAGAAAGCCAGAGTGCAACACCTGGTTTATGCCCCAGCCCTGAAGTGAGAACACATATTTGTTCTAGTTGGTATAAACCTAAGCAGTCTTACAGGCTACCCATGGCAGTGTTATATATACTCGGGTTTGAATGCATGGGTGGATGTATTTATACGTGCATGTATATGAATTAGGTTTTAATAGTAACGGACATGTCTATTTGAAGTGGAACCTGGTTTTCTTCTAATACCAGCTAAAGGCGAGTGCTTCTTAATAGCCATCCCATCTACTGTTACATACAGCCCCGCCGCTAACTTGTTTACACGGCATTCTCAGCCTTATGTCTAATCCAGACGAGCTCTGTAAAAGCAGCAGTTTCCTGCTGTGGTGGCAGCAGCGTTCGGGAGGTGCTGCAGATACATTTTCCAAAGGAAACTATAGAGATATCTGTGTATAAACCTGAGTGTTTCCCGACGCCCGAGGCGCGGTGCGGGACGGGGCTGTGGCTGCCGGGCCATGGGTGCCGCCTGCCGGCCGGCGGGGGGACACAACAGCGGGGGCAGCGCCGCTGTGCTATTGTATTCTTTTACCATATTTATTAGATAATACCTCCTTTTTTTGGTTTTTGTTTTTGGTTTTTTTTCTCTCCCCCCATCATCTCTGTTTTTTCAAAATCATGGTTCGTGTGAATTTTTTTAGGGGTGCAAGCCTCAGAGCTGACATAGGTCCTTGCTGCACCTTTGGGGGCAACCTGATTCCACAAGGTCTTTCCTTGACCAAAGATTGCCCTACAGAGGGGGGAGGGATGCTGACTGACTCTCAAGCCTAACTTAGAATAGTTCTGTTAGTTTTGGACTCCTCTAGTAATAAAGCTTAACATCTACACAGGACTTCTAGGAACTTAAGATGTACTGGATGTTTGTGATGGTCAGACACCTTTCCTGGGTGGCCAGCTGGCTAGTGGGTGACCAGTGACTGTTGAGTCAGTACCTGTCTGCTTCTGGAAACGTCATGAGTTTTATGAAAGTGGTCTAATCTAAAATATTTTGTTATATCTTGATCAGTGTAAGGAACAAAATATAAATGTTTTAAAATGTATTTTTCTACTTTTAGCTTGTGTCATTTGCTCTTTGTTTTTAACTTTGTAGTACATTAAAGCTTTTTTTTATATGGTGAAATAGACATTTCTTAAATATTGTATGGATATGAAAATTCAGAAGTCTTGGTTTGAAAAAATTACATTCCATTTTGGAATATGTAATGGCTGGAAGAAGGATGTGCGGACTAATTCATTGTTGCTAATTTAGAATACCTGTGGAACAACCAGTCTTCTGCTCATAGTTAAATATCTTTGGGACATTAAACTTAGTTTAATTCTTTTAGATTTGCTTTAAGAGTTTATTTTAAAATTCTTTCACTTACTGTAATTAAAACTTTTCTAGGTATCACAGCAGCTATAGAGCTGTACTTATTTTTCCCAGCACAGTAAGAATGGAACATTGATCCTGTTCATCTTAAAACTGTGTTTGTACTTTGCCAAAGGTTTTCATTTTTTAAAAAGATCTAATTATTGGTGCAGTAAAAAAAATGAATAGCTGGATATGCTTCAGTCAATCAGACCATTTTATCAGGAAAAATTTGTTACAACTTAAGACTACTTTTATGAATAAGTGGATTTGTCTGGCTGAAGTTACTCATTTTACCTTAGTTAACTGATGAAAATGTGACCTGTCTGCAATAAAATGTGCACTGTCTTACTTCTACGCTATATTTTTTCCTGGGGCTCAAACATTTATGTGGAAGTATCCCTCATCCCTCTGAAAACAAGGTATCCGGTTTGGGTGGCTCTTCAACTATGTAACCATTTTAGTGCCATGCTTTTCTCTGTACCTGTACAGACTTTGATCCCTTTGCTTGATCTCAGCGATACCAAGTTTCTTTCCAGAATGTTTTTTTTCTCAGCGCTTCTTTTACTAAAGGCTCCTGCTATTCTGATTTCCACGGGAACCGAGTAGTTTGCTCCCCTTCTCATAGCATGGCCTGCTGCAAACCTCAGGGCTGTGAGGGGTAATTCTGACTCCTTGGAAAAAGGCCAGGATACCTCTGTCTTAGTGATCTGCTGGCACACTGCACCCTTTGCCTCAAGCCTGCTGGGTGTCACTGTCCATAGAAAGCGTGCTCATACAGTCTGTCCAACCTCTTCTAAAGCTTTCATGGCAGGAGGGTAGGAAGCACAGGTTGTGTTTCACACACACGTCCCCAAGGTGCATTACAAACTGAGAACAGCCACGTATTGATGTGTCGGCTTTAGAGCCAACACTTAGTGGAGTAACTTTTAAGGCTTCCAAACATTTCGTGCAACATTTGTGTGGGGCAAACAAACAAACAAGTAAACACACAACCCAGCTCCTATTCTGAGTGCCCCGTACTGATAACTGAAGCTGCGTTACACCAGTGTCCTCTCACAGTGAGGTCCTTTCCCTTACCTGAGGACTCTGCGTGGAAACGCGGCTGAGCCGCTCGGGTTTCACGCACCGGGGCCCCCCCTCGGGTGTGGGATTAAATTGCCGAACGGGGCTTCCGGGGTGTGTGGCTGAGGGAGCAGCGCCAAGCCAGCCCTCCTTCAAGGGCACATCCCCCCCAAACGCTCCTGCAGAGGGAGCCGCGTTCCAGCCCCAGTGCGCGGCGGGGGCGACTCGGGGGCGGCGGAGGGCTGAGCTTACTCCAGCCGGGCGCGATTC
>VZRJ01010085.1:2999433-3067458 GCA_013397565.1 Ptilonorhynchus violaceus
TTGGTTTTTTTTTTTTTTTTGTATGTGTGTTTTCAAGTACTTTAAGTGAGCTCTGTTTGCAGATAGAAAGCTTAGACAAAAGTCTAGAAGACTTATTGACCAGAGTGGATGAATTCGTGGGAATGCTGGACATGGTATGTATAACTTGTAGGTGGTTGTGTTTTTGAAGTCAGAATACGGTTTAATTCGTGCTTATGTTTGTAAATAAGACGCAGAGAGGAAGAAGCCTTCGGTCTAGGCAGTTTCCAGTATAAAAGCATATTTTGATTATCAGGTAACTCCTTTTGGTAATCGGGTAACTCATGGGTGAAAACTACCAAACTTTCATGTCAGAGCAAAATATGCCCATATAGGTATACAATCATAGAATCATAGAACGTCTTAGGTTTGAAAAGACCTCTAAGATCATCAAATCCAATCATTAACCCAGGACTGCCATGTGCACCACTAAACCACGTCCCTGAGTGCCACATCTTCTAAATACCTTCAGGGATGATGACTCCACCACTTCCCTGAGCAGCCTGCTTCGATGCTTGACAACCCTTTCAGTGAAGAAATTTTTCCTAACTGCATATTTACATAGTTGTATTTGTCCATGTACATACATGGAATCCCATTTTGAATGGTGCAATGATAGAGATTTAAAAGAACAATATGATATTCTGCTTCTCCTTTAAAATACATAAACACATCCTTTGTTGGTTTTATAATCAAAGTATCTATTTAAAGTTGCCAAAGCTAGATTTGTCCTTAGAGGACCCTCTTATCAGAGAGGCAGCTTTGTTTTCACTTTCATATAGGGTTAGATGAGGGAGCTGAATGGAAAATTCCTATAAATTGACAGTGGTATATGCTGTCTTTTAAAGCACAGCACATATGGTTCTTCTGACAACTCTAAGGGGAACTTTTTTGTAGGTTTTGGAGGTTTTTTTAATACCAGTAAACCAAGATGTTGTGGCCTCACTTCTTTAGCAAACCTGAGAAAAAGTGCAGGTAGTAAAATATAAGTCAAAATTTTAGTTTAATATATTTAATTCTTTAGTATGTCTTGGGAAATGTTCTATCTCAGTTCTGAAAAGATTGTAGTAGTCTATTTTTAATATAGTTATAAGGATAAACATTAGTCTATGCAAAATAAATTTCCTTCAAAGTTACTTAGAAACTGTACAAAAAAGCTAGTGTATTGATTTTAATCTAGTATGTTTATACTGATTTTAATCTGGTATTTTTAAACTCTGAATTTTAACCTGTTGATTGGAGCACAGTTCTAGTTTCCAGAATAAAATGTACTAAACATTTTGTTTTATTAATTGATTTTTGTATTATTTCTTTGAATTGTCTGTAGATTCGAAGTGATTCCTCTCAAGTTGTCAATGAAAGTATACCTCAAATTTACACAAAAGCTACAGAAATGAGGCAGATATATAGGAAGATTGACAAACTAGAGGTATGTATTTGATATCTTCTAAATGCATTCTGTTTCCTAATGGGGGGAAGAATCGATGATGTGCATATTTGTGTGTGTGTGCATGTGAAGTGGGCTCAGATAAGTTTTGCTCTCTATTTCCACTCTGGGTTCAATACTTCAGGGTTAATAAAAAGGACACAATTTATTAAGAATTTCCAGAGACCTTGGGCATTCTAAATATGTTTTAGATATATTTTAACTTCTCTTGTTTTAAAACATCTTTTTTTGAAAAAAAAGAAGTTTATTGACTGCTTGAAGCAAGGCAGTTTTTATGGTAGCTTTAAAAGTTACTGTCTTCAGAAATAAATAGAATGAGAGATCTGTTGATCCCTGATAAAATTGTGATTCAGATCCTTGGTCTTTCATGTGGTGGTAGAAAGGCAGATATAAATCTAGATTCTGAAAAATCCAAATTAGTTATTTGAAAGGTAAATAGGAAAAGGAAGACTGATTGTTTTATTAGATTTAACCTGGTTTTCAGCCTGTTAAGTATCTTGAGTAATTTCTACCAATAAAATGGACTTGTAGGTGAAAGGGAAATAGAGCATGAAGTTTTTGACTCCTCATTTAAGTAATAGATCTTTCGCCGCCGTTGTGCAATACATAGTGCTGTTTTATTCCATTAGTGAAAAGGTCATATTTCTTCTGGTTTTTTTTCACACTAGGCTTTTGTGAAAATGATTGGAAATAGCGTAGCTGGACTGGAAGAACGGGTCATAAAGGCAGAAACAGACCTTGGAGCTTTTCCAAGCACGTTCAAGAAAATCTTGCACACAATCAGCATGCCATCCTTCCTTAATGTAAGTAAACTCTTGCTGCCGTGTGACCAGCTTAGTTGCTCTGCTTACTAGAGTAGATGATTAAAATAATAGTTTGTTACACATGCATCTGAATTTAGCTGTAAAACTTTTATACACGTTATTAAGATTTTTACAGACTTCTTAGGCTTATTAAAAAAAAAAAGAACCAAACTTAAAAATCACTATTTCTTACAAGGATTTATTAACTTTGCAAAACAAGACAGCACACACAGATATGAATGTGAAGGGCACAAACAAGCACATAATGCTTGGCTTTATACTAAAGGCCTTTATACTAAAGCACCCTTAATTTCTGGTGGTATGCAAAGCAAGTAGGAAGAGCCTGTACAGGCAACACTGATAAAGGATCCTACTGCATTGATAACATCACTGCAGAAATGTTACCAAAAAAGAAAATGAAAGCTACACCGTGCAGTATTTTTAAAATAAAGGTCCTATTTGTAGTCAATCCACCCAGTTCAGTAATCATGTAAACTTTCTAAGGATGCAGTTTTCTCTGTGTTTCCTTGTGGACTGTTCCTTTACAAAAGACTTGAAGTGCTTTCTCTGGTGTGTTTCAGAGCTGCTTTACCTAACACTGAATTGGCATTATGCCTTGGGTTTCAAATAACTTTCTGGTTAAAAAAAAGTGAAATCTTCTGAATACCAGATGCTTCTCGACATCACCTGCTAGTACACCATTTTTAAGTTCTCCTCTTTTGAATCTTGTCAGCTCACAGATTATTTTCTTTTTGTATATGCATCCTGTACTAACTCAGGTTTCTGTATTCTGGTGAGAATGCTGAAAAAAGTAGCTGTGTTGAGGGGGAGATCAAGAAAGTTGCGGCTCTTTGAGGTATTTTTGTTCCTACATATTCCAAGCATGTGTGGTAGCAGAGAAAAATACATATAAAAAGAACATGTGTTGTCTTGTTAAGGCTCAGTTTAAGGAACTTGTTCTTCCCTGCTGTTTTCTTTGCAGTCTTTAAGTAAGTTAATTTCTCATCTTCCTTAATTTTCCTTGGTGTTTTAACTTCAGAGTGCTGTCATTTTTTCTTTAAAAAAAAGCAAAACAAAGCAACAACACAAAGCTGCTATTTATGGGCCAATTACAAAACCAAACAACTGCATATGTTGCCTTGAAGAATATTCAACAGTATTTTCCTTTTTTTTTTTGCTAAAAACAGTTATCAGCCATGGAATTATAATCTTCAATTGAAAAGTTTGGTAGTTCTAAGATAGTGCTTTTTTTAGTGTGGGGGAACACTTTGTCAGCTTAGCAGTTTTTCCACAATTAATAAGGTGAAAAGTCTTTGAGAGTGTCAGGAAGATGAACCTGGCATCTCCAGTGGTTTCTTAGTTTGAGTATGGATAGCAATGAAATAACACTCAGAACTTACTGGCATTATCTGGTTAACTAAAAGGCCAGGTTACTGTTCCGTGGTGGTTCTGGGTATTGCATAGTAAAATACTTCCTTTCACTAGTAAACACAAGCATATCTGAATGAAAATGCCTATGGAGATTTCTCCACATGCCTGACATTTAACTAGCTCAATATATCAGTGGTTTGGAAAACCAGGCTATTCTGATGGCATGATTTTCACTGTAGCTGTAGTTCACATTTTACTGCTGGTTTAATTTAGTCAAGTTGCCTCACTCTCTTCCCATTTAAATGTATTTGTTTCTTTACACAAAGGATATATTTGTTATTTCTCAAGCTGTGTATTTGTAATCTCCCTTTCAGGTTTTCCCAAAGTTCTTTGCTTGGGAATACCAGGCAGTGTAAAGTACACTATTGTAAGATGTCTAATATCACTGAGAATGTAGAGTCTCAAAAGGTAAAAATGTCTGCTAAGCAGCTACAAAAATAACTAATCATCAATGTGTACTTGGGCAATTGTGGGTACTGTGCCTGCCTATAAATTTCCTCACTGGATTGAAATTATCCCCTTCTTGCACAGAGGCAAATACAGTGCCTCTTAAATCAGTGTCAGGAGTTGCAGAAAACCTGTGACCTTAGTTTCCCTTGCTTGCAAGGTATTATCCCACAGGACAGTACAGGGTAGGAAATTATTTTAAAAATCAGAACTTCGATTTCAAAGGTTGCTTTTACATTTGGCAAAATTTGTGATATACAGAACACTGATAATATCTACTATTTATAGGTCAGATCTTTGTTTATATTCTTTTTTATTTCATTGCAGTTGAATGGCAAAACAAACTGAGAAATTAATGGTATTGTAAAGTTAAAGACATAATTTAAAATATCAGCAATTTTTTTATATAGCAGGAAAATATGTACTTATTTCATATGGAGTGCAAGTATACAACTCAACTGAATATTGGGAAATTTCCACTTTGCTGTTTTGTAGGTATGGTTACTTATATCCTCATTTTGGTACTGTAAAAGCATTCCAAACTCCAAGTGTACTAATGGTATTTTGTATGCTTTTAACTTTATTATTGGTGCAGACTAATTTCCTCATTCCAGACAGAAAAAATAAAAGTATCTGAAGAACTCTGCAGACAAGCTGACTGAGAGCTCCACAAAATAGTTCATAGAAATCTTTTTATTAGTCCAAAAGAATTTTTAATGAATGAAATCTTGATTTCAAGCATTCTATTTAATGCCATTTTTTGAAAGCATACCCTTGCTCTGTGTTGTGTTGCAGCATTATTTGCACTCAGCAAGGCTGACACAGTAGCCAGTAGTGGTCCTTGATGTTGTCTCTTTAAATGAGTCATTTGATGTAGCAAAACAATGTACAGTTAATATTTAAAAGAAACACGTACACCTCTCCTGAAAGGCAGTGTAACAGCTCTTTTCCAGTCCACTACTGGATTATTTTTAACAGTGTGTCATATGAAGAAGCTCAGCAGGAGCAGCAACCTTCTTGAAAGAAACATTTGCTAGATGTGTTTCCATAGGAAGACTTTTTGACTTAACTAAATGAGAACCCAGGCCTAGAGTTAACCCGGAAGAGGAGAGGAGAATTTGAAGGCTGGAGCAGAAAAGGTAAAGGCATATGGCTTTGAAAGGCTGAAGGTTGCAATGACCATACCATCAGCTGGATGGTACAATTTGGCATATCGTACATGTTCCAGAAGTGAGTGTCTTTAGGTGCTGCAGGGGCAAATGTCAAAGGCTGCGTTTCTTCACTAAGATTAAGAATATGCCAGACTCATCTGAACTATGATTAAGAATTCACTCAGCTAAGGGGATACGCCTTAAAAACTTTTCTTGTTTTGCATTTTAGCTCTGTAGGCTTTGTTTTTAAATGCTTTTTGAAAAAGGTTAAAAATAAACTTGTCTGATTTGCAGAAATCATCTTCCTCACGACAACAACAGACCCTCTATGAACCTCCAGTCCTCTTCAAGACTGAAGACTATTTTCCATGTCTTAATGAAGCACCTTATTGATGATTTTTGCTTTGGGATCGATATGAATCAGCCAGAGCAGAGACAGCCAAGTGAACAAAAGAAATGCTAACCTCAGAACAGCTGATTTTCTGAGCACTATTGATGGCATATTGCCATTCTGATTCTCATTGTCTTCCTTCAGGCAATATTTTCAGGTAATGTTTGTTTGTGCACATTATTTCAAAATCCTTCCTAAAACACCATATAAATGTTCAGATTATTTTGGGGAAGGACTTCAAGAATATTTTGCATTACATTTTTTTTTAATAGGGAAATAATAGGAAACATACTTTTTTATACAAGCCTTTTAACACATAAATATCTGTGCTGCTGCAAGTGTAAATAGCTGTGCCACAAGGATAGGGGGTTTTTTGGGTTTTTTTCCTAATGTACTGATGGAGGTGGAAGAAAAACTATGCATAAAATGATCTATTCCAAGGCTTGAAGCCTGGTCCCTGCAGTTTGTACAGAGAAATGCACCACATTGGAATATACTAGTTGCAGGGGGAGGACTTGGAAGATCATCAAGGAATCAAGGACATGGCTCGATGCATGTGGGGTAGTCCCAGTTCACAAAGCAAACATCCTGCCCCCGCTGATGATCCTCAGGTCACAGTGACCCAAGCTTCTAATTATTGCATCATTGTATTGTTTGATGTGTAACCAGATGAGCATGAAATAGATTTATCTATATAGAGAGAGAAATATAGAGATACATAAAAACTGCTGTCAAAAAGAGCAAATATCTAGGTTGAGGGAGGGATGTCCCTGGACTGAACCTCAATCAGGTGCCTGACTACATTGTCTGCTTTTCCTTCCCAACTCTGTGTGGTTACTGGGTCTTCCCACGCCGATTGCAGTTTGTATTATCAATAAACTAATAGCTGTCTAACTCCTGTTGTGGTCTTGCATTTCACTGGACAGTATGGACCCACCTAGCAGGTGCTAATCATAAATTGTTGTATTCCTCTGATCAAGTTTTACCACTGTTGCTCTATTGCCAGTGTAACTCACTAGGAATACTCAAAATTCAAATCTGGGAGCAATGCTTTAGGGAAACAGTATTTCTCTAGATTTTACGTTGCATGCACAAAGCAGGTGTGGAGTTGCAGAGCAGAGATTACGTATTAATAGATCCTGTCTCCAGAGAGCAGCAGGGACTGTGTTCTAAACAGCCTCCGAAGCAACATTTATTTAAAACTGAAACAAAGGTTGTGAAGTCAAAGTTAGTAGGCTCCAAAAGCAGTCCTGATGTAGAACTTATCTCAATTTTAACACCAAGAGTCTAGAAAAATAATTGTGTGTAAACCTGCAGGAAGAAACAGACATGACGTTGAAGAAGGGCTCCCCTCCCATCCTCCTTGCTTTCATAAATAATTTATTATTCAGATGATCCACTGGAGCAACAGTTGCATCTCTAAAAGGTGTGGTACCTTTCAGTGGATGGATAAATAGTGCTTGAAGGTTTATCTCTCCTCAGTGAGATCTAATAAAATGACATACTTAGCGTAGCAACAACTTGATGTAGCAACATAAGGCTACAGTCAAATACTCTTAAGCATACTGATACAAAAAAAAAAAATTATCTTTAGAACAGCTTTCTGATGAAATTAATCACTTGCTCAAATAACTTTGCCCTCTGCTGTGCAGAGCCAAAATGATGATATTTGAAATATTAATAAAGATTTCAGCAAGTTTTTACAGCTGAATATTTTTCATATAACATTGTTCATATTAATGACAGTAAAAATTCCCTGCAGTGGACATTTATGTTGAACAGTTGTATGGAAAAAAAAAAAGGGCTATATCTTCAAAGCACACCACAAACAAAAACCAGGCAGTTCCTATAATTAGTGTAGTTCTATGTTGGAAATGCTTCAAATTGTTTTTATTACTGAAAATAATGGACAATGCATAGAAGATTTATTAAGGAAATGCTATAAAACCACAGACAATAAGTAAATTGTGGCCTTTTAAAATACACGATACAGAATACCAAGGTCATAATTCATTTGTTACAACATTAAGCTCACAGTTATGAAATTAAGGCATTCTCATAATACTGACAATATGCACTCTGCTGTTGAGTTTGTATGACCTCAGCTGTCTCCTTATTCATGGTCACAGGAATAGCATAAAAAAATCCCAAGTGTTCACACTCAGTAAAGAAAGACTCAGAATAGTCCTTTATTCTGTCTGCTGTTCTTACCTTGTATTAGTGTAAAAACAGTAATAACTATATTATTAATTAGGTTCAATATTTACTGAGTTTGACAGCTGTAAATAAAATCTGAATCTCAAAATCCACTGATCCCAATATTCATAGACCAAGAAAGCTGTACTTGCATCTTTCCCTACACAATGTTTGTCTTTGACTTCTTGCTTGGGTTCCAAGATACAAGCCAGTAACTGTAGGGCTACATCACCTGTTTTTAACATGAAGAGCTCTTCAGCTAGGACTGATGTAAAGCAAGACATGATCACTGTGCTGAGCTCCTGAAGGTTGGTTATCAAGCATATGAAATGAGCTTATGTAATGTTTAATATCAACAAAAGAGTCTACATGCAAATCTTACTTTTTTTCTAAGAAATTAAGCAAACATTTTAAAGCAATCCTAGCAGAAGTAATGCTAAAAGTTTTTATATTCTTATAGTTACATACATTTTAGGCTAATGTTAACTACTGTTAGCCTAATGCTAATTGAAACTAATGCTGCAGCTTTCTAAAAAATACCTGTTTACTGTACAATGTGTGTAAATATGTGACAAAAGCTCCATTCACAAGTTATGCAGGTTGCACTGAATGTTAGAGGTCTTCATTTTTCATAACTCCTGGGCAAAAATCTGTGTGATCTGTCATATAGATATTTTTTATATGAAAAACTTTTTCCTGAAGTAGGCACGTAAAGATTGATATTTGTATTCAATTATTTTTGGACCGACATAGTTTGTTCCACTTGAGCAGTGCTGCTGGAACTGCAATAAAGCCCAAAGAAATTACAGGAGGATGCACATTACTGAAATGAAAAGAAAAAGGTTTGATGATTTATCTGATCAAATAAAATAATAAATTATTTAAAGATGCACTGGATTACACTGACATCAAAACTCATAGCATTTCATTACTTCTGCTATCAATGACCTTCAAGGTTAAGTAATTTTACCTGCAATACTAAGAATTCAGTAGCAAGTTTAATTTGGACTTGATCCTGTTCAGGAGCTGTTTCCAGATACTAAGATCTTAAGGTGTAAAGAGTGATCCTGAATGAAAGACCTTCCAGAGTAAGAAAGAAGAGCAAGATAGCTTGTGCCTTCATCTGTGAAAAGAACTTTATATTTGAAATTGGTAAATAAAGTACCCTTACAAAAAAAAAAAAGATAAAAAAGGACAATGTTTTTGTAAGTGATGACATTTTTAAACTCCCTTAGTTTTCACACAGAAGAAACCTAGTCTTGGACCAGCTACCAAGAAAATCCCATGTACCCAGACCAAAGCTCTGCGTTGAAAAGCCAAAATCCCTGTTAGATATAGCTATGGTCAAAGAGGACCATAATGGAGGTCCATAATCTTTCTAGCCACTGTAGCTTAATCCGTCAGGGCTGAGGAATTTTCAGCTGCTGGAATTCACATCCGTGTAGGGGCTGAGCTGCTGTGTCAGGCTGTGCTGCAGCAGCAGAGCAGAGGCTTTGTCCACTCAGCTGCTTTTGTTGATTCTACTTTAAGCCGATGGGTGGTAGTACAGCCTAAAGGTGGTAGTACAGACTCCAGCTCCAGCTGATCTCGGAGATTTTGGGAGTTTTCTTCACTTTCGTGCTTGATCTTATCTACTCGCAAACTCTTTCAATGCTCCTCATTTTTATGATTTTGCAGAACGGTGTGAGTGGCGTGTGAATGGTACATGATGATCAGTGTGTTAAAAGTGGTAAGGAACAAGTAAAACAGAAAAAAGGGTAATAGAAGGTACTGCTCACAGGCAGTACAGTACGGTGCTGGCGAGACAGAATGCAGTCACCTGTAGATACAGAGTGTGAAAAGGAAAAATTGAAATAATGCCTTCAGAATCATATCAGAAGAAAGGATATGGTAGGGAAACCAAAATATCCTGTCCAAAATCTACAGAAATCACTCAAAATGGTATTTCATTTTTGTCAACTTTAATATTGGCTGTATATTATTTGATGGACTATTAAAGTAATAAAAATACATTAAAATTGCTGTAATAGTAATAAAATATGATGTTTTCCATCTAATGCACTATCTATACAGGATCTTGAATAGTGTTTAAAAAACAAGCATATTGAAAATACAGGTATATAAATGTGCTGACAGAGCTAAGAGAATGAACTGAATGTTAGCAAGGATTTCATTAGAGGGTTCTGAGTGAAAAGACAAAGGGACAGAATTCAAGGGGGAAAAATGCACTCACTGGGAGAAAGAAGGATGTGTCCAGTTTGATTTATCATCTCCCACTGTTCTGAAGCTGTAGGTTTCATGAGAATAGCTTGATGCCTTCATTATTTAAAAATAAATTAATTGCCATCTGTTCCTTACTGGTGACTCTGTCAGGAGTTTCTTTACAAGCAAGAGGTCCAGAAAGCATCCTTTAAGAAAAAGCAAAAGCAGAAATTTCCACAGTCTAGGACTTTAAAACTGAGGGCTGGCACTAAATATGACAGAGCACCTGAAATGTTTCTCTAAATGTGAGTGAATCTAAAAGGTTTGTAGGGAACTGCAGACTGGCAGAAAAGCTGGTTCCAACTGATTCATTAAAAAAAAAAAAAAAGAAAAAAGGAATAGCAAAAGCTTTATGCAGGAATGGAAGAGGCAGAAAATAGCATAGCCAGGAGTTAAACCAGGGCACGTGCTAAAGTGTAAACTTGAGGTGACAGAGCTGTGAGCGGCATGAACGGATGAGGGCAAGATCCCTGAACTGGGAGTTATGAATGAAGATCCACAACAGATGAGACATACATATGTGATATTGTTATTTTTTCACAGTTTAGGAGCTTTCTTTAAATTTCCCTTTTTTGTTTTTTTTTGCTCCCAAGTACACCGTTTTAGGAGGAGCTTTAACTGTACTAGAACTGTGGGCCAGTTCTAGTGTGCGTGTCCAGACCAGATCACTGTTACTGCCTGTGGATACTGCCTCTTTCACAAAAGCACTAGGACTTGCCGGTAGTTATCCAGACCCTGGGACTGTTCTGGCTAAAAATCAGTCCTGCCAAGCCAAACAGTCCAGCCCCAGCACTGCTGTCCTGGCACAAGGGTGGGGGTGTGACACTCCTCCGCTCCCAGCCATCCCCTTGAGGAGGCAGGCAAAGCACTTTCCCTGGCAGTGCCTCCCCATGTACAGCTGGGGAGATGTCTGCTATGGACTTAGCATCTGTTTCCCTCATGTTTCTTTGACTAGCCCTTTTCTCTACGGGGGTAGCTTTGCAATTTGATTGGAAGCATAGAGGGAAAGAAGAACAAAAAAAAAACCAACCAAGGCATTGGGAATAACCTTCTTGTTGTCATTACAGAGATGTCTGTGTGTCCTGCTCAGATGCCTGCTTCCAGCAATACTTTATCAACTCAAATATGGTGGTTTGTTACGGGTTAGGAAAAATGAAATTTGTTTCCTTTCTCTCAGGTACTAGGCAGGCTGTGTAGGTGGGGAGGGGCTGGCCAGGAATTGATGGGCAATACTTAAGAACAAAAGGGAGTTATCTATCCAGCTGCATTCCACGCTAACGACAGAGAACGGACGATACTTAAGGACAAAAGGGATCACTTGCCCAGCCCAGAAGCCAGGACAATTCCCCCAGTTAAAGGAAAACAAAGAGCTGGAACTATTGGCAAGTAGGTTGATTCCCCAGAGGCTGGAGCATCGCGAGGAAACTGCCCGAGACTTGGGCGAGAGGTGGGTGGCGACGGGGCTTGCTTGTTTTTTCTTGGCTTGGTGGTCGGTGAGGACGGTGGCGTCTGCAGCGAGTGCCGGTTTCACTCCGGGAACACTGCTNGAGCCGCCATTTGCCACGTGAGGGTCGTCACGCTCGCGCCACAGCGCCCCCTGCAGCCGCGGGGGAGTCACCGCAGCCTCTCTGCTCCAACGGAGAATCTCAACATCAGACAAGGAACTGATAAGGGGTTTGTCTGTTCTCTTATGGTTGCTGTTTAACTGTCTTTTTTATGTATATATATATATATATATAGTTACATAACTCTAGTAAAGAACTGTTATTCTTTTTACCACATCTTTGCCTGAGAGCCCTGTAATTTCAAAGGTACAGTAATTCAGAGGAGGGAGGGAGGTCATCTTGCACTCAAGGGAGGTTTCCCACCTTCCTTAACAGACACCTGTCTTTCAAACCAGGACATGGTTCAACTGCTAGTCATAAGCAGTGCCCTTATTCTTGGTGTCAGAGGTTGCTGGGAATTTTTTGGAAGTGTGCCTGTTGCATCTAACATGGGGTGTGTTATTAAGCAAAAAAAAATATTTGAGGGGAAAAGTACTTAATATAATTGAACAAAAATTGTGTTTTCTTTCTGGATTTATTAGCTTGACGTCTTCTGAAGTTAAACATGTTTCTGTAGTTGAAGGAAGGACAACACAAAGCAGCAATGCCAGAGAAATCTTGCCTAAGATCAACTATGATGTTGTTAGCTAACAAGGTAGATGAGCAGTGCCATTGCAAACTCATTAAATGTACCAGTGAGATAAGCCAGATTCTGCCAAGTGAGTTGGATGAAATTATGAGAAGGACACAGAGTCAACAATAGGAAGTCAGCAAAAGCAGGGTTATATGAGACACCAGTGCCCATCTCAAATAGCATTCTGACTCTCATGGTTTGCACCATGGGACTGCCTCTGGGTATAAAATGGATCCTTTTGGGATTGAATACAGCCAGAGACTTGCTCAGGAGTTTAGCTGACATGCCACAACTGCTGTTGGGTATTCATTCTGTGCTGCTGGCCATGCACTGGTCTCAGGTCAAGCTGAAATCCAATTAAACACTTAGCTACAAATTTGCCTGAACTACTGTGCTGAACTACTTGCTAGGCCAGTCATAGCGCCAGGGTGGTGAACAGCACTCTGGGGGATACAAAGACTGAACCAAACCTCTGTGATGAATTCAGATGTGATGGTGCTTGAATATGGATATTGTGGGAATTGTGAAAAGCCAGACGTGTCAGGTAGAAAAGCTGCTGAAGAGGAGATGATGGAGGAGTGACATGGAGGGATAGACCTAGACCTTCTAACTGGCATGAGTTCAGTTCAGTTCAGGTCCACAAAGACAATTAAAGGGACTGGAACATCTCCTGTGAGGAATGTCTGAGAGAACTGGGACTGTTAACCCTGGAAGAGAGAAGACTCAAGGGTGATCTCATCAAAATGTATAAATACCTGAAGGGAGTGGAGGAGAGGGAGACAAGCACTTCTCAGCAGTTTCTGCTGGTAGGACAAGAGGCAATACGCACAAAAATAAAATCTCCTTGCCAAAGCACCTTCTCTGTTGCATCCCACATCCATATTTTTGAACTGTGTTCCCACAAGCTTCTTTTAATATCCTCTAATTCTTGTATTTGAGGACACAATCAACAGTCATCTGTGTTGCTCATCCTCTTGTAGTAATGTCTGTAATTTCCCTTTCCATGATTTCTTCTGCTGGCTGAGGAATCATAGAATGGCCTAGATTTGAAGAGACCTTAAAGATCATCTAGTTCCACCCCCCACCATGGACAGGGATACTTTCCTCTAAAACAGGTTGCTTAGAGCCCTGTTATTTGTGTATGAAGCTTCCATGACCTTGCTGCCTTTCTCAGATCCTTTCCTGCTTCTCCTGTATCCTATTTGAGATCAGAAAACCAGGACTACCCATGTAATTTAAGGCACAAGAAAATGAGAGGTTTAAACAGTACCACAATCTGCCTTCTTCTTGTTTCTTCTCTGGTTATTCCCCAAATGTCAGATGTGCTTTCTCTTCTTCTTCTGAATATTTAAACTGATGGTTTCCGGGACCCATCAGAGTTGTGTGATCTCAGTCATGAGTAACTGCTCATATTTACCTTCTGACTCATAAAGTAGTTCATGTACAAGGATATTTTAATGTAATGGCTAAATTTGTGGCTGTTAAGCAGGAGGTGCTTCCAGTTAGTAGGATGAGGTTTTGCTAGAACAAAGGTTATGTGGATCAGATATAGAAAGTAGTAGAGTGTGGGGCCACGCATAAGAAGACAAAATACAAGTGCTGTGGGAGTCAGTGTGTGTGGATACTGATATTACAGCACTATTGGAGGTCAGCAGCTGACCTCGTTGTCTGACCCCTTCGTGTATTTGTGCTCACCTGGGCTGTCATTTAACTTTTCTTATCATAGCTACAGAGCAGTTGTCCTGGTAAAATGGTGTTTAAACTCAACCTGGGGTACTGTGCTGAAGCAGAGAGTCCATGAAGTGTCCTAGCAGCATGCTCCAGGTACTGTTCAGCCCACTGCAGCCTTCGAGCAGAGAGGTAATACTTTGAAGAAATGACAGAAACTCTCTTCCTTTTCAGTGCTCCCAAATCCTTCTTTGTGTCATAAGTCTGTCCAGGGTACCATCTCCTCCCTTTTTTTCCCTTAACTCCTCTGTACCCTGAGCTGTGGCTTACGAAGCCTCTTATTTTCTCCTGGGCAGGGTGCAGGGAAAGAACTCTGAGCATCTGGACAGGTGGGAAGTGACGTTTCCTATGGTGACCCCTGCTTCGAGCTAGATGAGAGCACCCATGCTGAGGGTTTCCCCCTGATTCTCTTCTGCAGCTAGAACCCCCCCAGTGTGATGACGCAGCGTGGAGATGTTAATCGGGCGAAGCGCTGCGCTGTCCCCAGAAGCGTGACGCGTTCGGTTTTGGTGCCCCACACAAACATTCAAGCAGGCACACCAGCGACCATGCCGTTGGGTGGTGTCAGGGCAAAACCACAGACAGCCCGCAAGCACTCACACACACCACACACCAGGATAGCTCACAAGCATCCGCCAGAGGCAAAGAGTTGAGAGGGGTTCTTGTATGGAGTTCCACAGGTGAAGTTTAATCCAGCAATGAAGGGATCCAGGGACAAGAACACACAAAATGGAGGGTCCAGGGGTTTTGTACTAAGGGAAGAAGAGGCGGGGAGAGCATCAGGATCCAATCGGGTGAGGTCCAGGGGGATGGAGAATAGGTGGGGTTACATAACTTCAACCAATAGGGAAGGGCAAGGGGAGGAGCAGGGGAACAGGACCAATGGGGCATTGAGTAAAGGAGAACTTGCTAGAACGTAACCTTATAGGGGAACAAGAGTGACAGGGGAGCAAGCCAACAGCACTCGAGCCCTCCGGCCTCACTGGCTCCTCAGTCACTCCTGTGGCTGGCCCAGTCACTGCAGCTTCTTGTGCTGCAGGCTCAGCCCCCGCAACAGTTTGACATATGTTGAGGAACACCCTAAGTCTGAAGTGAGCATTTCACTGCCCTGCTCTGGTGTGATCTGTGTACTTGTGCTCTCATTTAGAAGAGCCTGAAGAAGGTCAGCTGGGCAAGGTGCTGGGCCTCTCGAGAGAATGGCAGCGCTTGCGAGAGAATGGCAGCCTGTGTCCAATGCCACAGGCCTTTGGACAACAATACTCACACATTTTGTTCCCCAAATCTTTGCTTGGAATCCAGCCCTTAAGACTGCTGTTGATTCCAATTCCTACCATAGCAGGGGGGTTGGAACTAGATCATCTTTAAGGTCCCTTCCAACTCAAACCATTCTGTAATTCTATGATGATGATTAATCACGCGCTACTTTTATCTTGCAATGTGTAGGAAGAAGTTGAAGTCAATGACTATTCTGCAATCACAGTCTGCTGCTTTCCGTGTGAGCGTTTTGTGGATGTGGCCAGCTGATAACAGCACAGTGCTGAGGAAAGAGGTATAGCCTTGTTTTTGTGTTCTTCCTCTTTTCAGCTCAGTTCTTTTCATTTTCTTCAGCGTCTTGAGCATTATGGTCAAACTAAAAAGCAGTATCTTGTCTTGCAAGAAAAATGAACATCTCCAACTCTGTTAGAAGTTAATTGTTGTGATCTGCTACACAACCTGACTTAATTCAGGGGTGAAATGGCAATACCAGTGTGGAGCCTAGAAGCAAAGTCTGGCAAAACTGGAACAGGAGGAATATCTTAAATATTCTACCATTTTCCTTTTACATTTTTAAAAATACACAGGTTTTTTGCTTGATACAGCTTTGTGCATAATTTTATGGTGCACTCATGGTTCTTGTCACTATACATGATGTTATTCATGTGTGATGTATTTACAGTCGTATGAATACTTTTGGTCCTTAGTGTCGCTCGTTAAGGGTGTCTGGGGAAAACAGATTTGTTACATTTAGAATTGCTCACAAACTTTTTGTCTGCATGGTTTGACTTGTGGAGAAACTGCTTAGTGTTGTGTTTAAAAGAAGGCTGGGATGCATCCCCATCTCCTTGGCAGGGCTTACATGTGACAGTGTTGTCATATGTCTGTCCCAGTCTGTGCGGACACCTAATTGTACCTGATAGATGCCAATTGATGGAATGAATTAATGACTCAAAACATTGATGATGACAGGCATTTGCATCAACTGGACCCATCAGAGCGTGCACACGTGAAAAGGTTCATCTCAGGCCTTCTTAAATGTGTCTGAACCTGCCTACAAGCAGTTGGGGATCTGCATAGGCAGCAGCTGGCTGGCTGTTACTTCCTCACTTGCACTGCTGCTGGAACAGAAATCTGCAGGCTGAAATCCGTGATGCTACTGGGGCCCTCACAACAGGCACATTGCTGTGGAGCCCTGCTTAGGTGGGTGCCCTCGCCAGATGGAAGGAGGAATTCAGCCATGTGCAGGCAGACATGTGGGAAGACTGGGATCTGCCTGGGGTTCCTTCCTCTATCAAAAAGACATCTGTTTAATCGCGAATTTCCACAGATTTAGCTGTATATGGCTGGCTGGTGAAAGATCCCGGAGGAATATCGAAGGCTGTTGGCACATGGCTGTGAAGACCCAGCTGTATGAGACAGCAGGCAGCAGCAGCACAGTCCCAGGTGGGCCCAGAAATCCACACTGCCACTTCCACCACTGGATTTGCCAGGTCCACAGCCCTGGGACAACCTGTGGGGCACCACAGGAGTGCCTGTGACTAACCCAGGGCTGGTCACAATGCAAGCAGCAGGTCACACAGGGCAGGCTGGGGCACAGGAGAAGGAAAGCAAGGTGCAGGAAGCTTCCAGAAGAGACAGGAAAGGAAAGAAAGGGAAGGATGTGGGTTTACATCTGGTGGCATCAGAGGAGGTTATGGGACTGTGTGTCTTAGGGTCATCACATCAAGGTAAAGAGAAGCAGCTGATGCAGGTGGGTGAAATGGATTTGCTTTGTTGGGAGAAAAGGGAAGACAGGATAGAACGAGGAATGTTTTGTCAGCTGAATGGCCCATAGTCAGTTTGACACCAAAATTTTAGCCACAGATTTTCAGGATGCAGATGAAATAGCTCTACTGCAGATGAACTATCACTACCACCCTGATTGTAATGATTCATGCGCTTCCTTTCGAATTGCATTTTTCCTTCTCATGTGCTCTATAACCTACTTCCAGAAAGAATATTTATTACACCAGTCTTTACTAGTTAAGTGTTACTTTTTCTAGCCAGCTGTTTTTGTTCTGCTTTCCTTTTAACAGGAAGATGAAACAATTAAAAATTAGTCAATGCACATCGTACCCTTTTTTGCACCTTTTCCAGAAATATTTAGTAGGTGTTGCCATAGGAGGCAGAATACTGAACTCATGCATAGGGCATTTCTGTATCTGTAAGATAGTTTCCAATGCCCACTGTTAGATTATACCAATGTCATCCTAATATTTTCCCTGTGTAAAGGAATCATGCAGTGATTAAACAAACCTGCATTTGAAGGTGCTTTGATATATCCGAGAGCAAATGGAAAATCCTGTTTGTTACCATTCACATTTGTTTTATGCTGCCTGAAACTCGCAAAAGGATATTAATGGCTTACAGCTTGAAAATTTCACTAGCAGTGGCTTTTATTTAATCACTCTCATTATTTTCAAAGGCTTAGTGTACCTACTTCCTTCAAATTTCCATCTGATAATATTCTTCAGTAATATTCTTAAGTGGAAGTTTCAGCAGGTGATGTAAAAATACTAAAAAAGCCCATCTCCCTCTCTGCTTTTGTATGTCTCAGCTTACACTGCCTTCCTGTCTTTGATGAGTCATTGCATTTACTTTGTACAGATACATTCACATTTGAGGCCTGAGCCTGTGATTTTGAATTCCTTTTCTGATCAAAAAAAGCACCATTTTTTTTTCCCTGCAGGTAGCACTGGATTTCTGTCAGATCAGAGAACCCCTCTTTTCCTAGTCATGATTGCAGAGGATGTTGTGTAAATGGCATGCATGTGTATCTGGTCGCTTGTCAAGATGCTTTTTCTTCCTCCCTAGTAGTAGTCCAGATCATGAAGGGATGTTGCTTTATAATTCAGCTGAATGTTATAAAGATTTAAAACATAAATAGTATGAAATATAACAGTCAAGTATGAGAATATAAATGAGCATTTCAAATACCAGAAACTCCCAACTATGCAAATATAAATTCCCTTTTACTCCTTGTCACCACCATAGGGTGGCACTGGCTATTGCTGAGCATTGATGTATGTCCTAGGAATAGTACAGCCCACTATTTCAAATTTAGCAGAGCATTTCAAGAGACTAGGGATCACAGGCTGGCCCACGGTTTGTTCACCCCTGCAAGCAAATAAAACAGCAGCTTGTGCATGATAGGGCTCTGATAGTACCAGCTCCAGCGCTGCACCCTTCTCCTCAGCCAACTACTGCTACTTGCAGCAGAGAGACTGGGAAGAGATTTCCTTCTCCACCTTCTCTGACTTTTTTCTCCTGCTCTGCTGCCTGCCTTGCTGCCAGCGAAGGAAACTGTCAGGCAGCTGTGAAGATGAGTGTGGTCTCACACCCTGTGGTTTCCTCCTCTGGGTGGTGATCAGTTGCCCTCATGCCTCTTCTCAGTGAACCCATCAGCTGTCAGTGACACTCCCTCAGCCTGTGCTTCAACCCTGCCAGTGAAAGAACCTCAGGAGGAGCAGCGTGTTGGTGAAGGGATTTTGCCTTTCCCCCCCTGCTGCAGCTACTTGTTTAAGAAGAAAAAAAACAACCCCTGCATCTTTTTTTTTTCTTCTTTTCTCATCATGGAACTTAGCCTACAGAGGTGGACAAAGGATAATTAAAACCTGCTGAGCCAGCAGACCTGGCACAAAACCAAGTAGAACCTTGAAATTTTGACAGGCATTGTAAAAAATTGGGAAGCGTTAACCTCGGCTGATTTTTCATGACGATGAAAAGATGAAAGTTGGAAACACGTAACTGAATTATTGTTTGGAGATATGCAGCACTTCTGAAGCTAAATCAAAGAATCATGTTCACTGTAGTTAAAGTAGTTAATATTTGCCAGATTAGCTTGAGGCATTCGATGCAACATGAAGATAACAGCGGCACAGCGTGCTTACACAGGTGAAATGAGACATGCTCACATCCAACGCTTTTCACACAAACACACCATCCGCACAGTTCCTCTTTAACCTGCAAAATCTTATTTTACTAATACCTTCTACAGATTATGTTGTAACAGTGCAGGAAGTGATTCACTTTAGACATAAAAATGTAGTTATGCTTCGAAGTGCTTAATCATTTTTCTGTTTCAACTTCACACACAGCAAGTGGGTAAAACCTCAACAGCACATTTAGAGGTATGAATTATCCCCGTGGGGCTGTGCCCACTGTGGCAGCGGAATCATTTGTCAGCAGAATTTCTTCTCACAGCCTACTCTTATCAGAAGACAGATGCAATTACTAAGCTAAAATGGTATGTGAAAACATATGGTGTTTTGGAGCTGCTTGGTTGCTGTGGAGGATAAATAGCTCCTGACCCTAACCGGGATCTTTTCATGAAAAAGCAGCGGTCTCCCTATGCCTTATAAAGGCATGGGCAGGCTTATTCCGGCGTTCAAGAAGGGGCGGTAGCGAGTTCACTGCTGGGGTTTTTGTTTTTTTTTTTTTTTCTTCCTCCCACGCAGCGGTCGCAGGCAAATGAAGAAGTTGAGCTGAAACTGCGAACGTTTCATCCCAGCACTTAGCGGCAAAACTCAGTCAAGAGAGGAGGAAACAGGTGAAATTAAAAAAAAAAAACAAACACAAACTGCTTGGTCATGGGAAAATCAGGTGAGCAAATGCCTTCGTGCAGTTGGCTGTGTGTTGGCACAAAGTCTGTGCCTGGTTTTGTGCTTGGAAAGCACGGCTAAAACGTTCTCTGGCTTTCCTCGGAGAAAACTGCTTTCATTTGTGCATGGTACAGCTTGGGAGGAGCTTTCTCTCTGATACAGGGTTAGATTTAAAAAAAAAGAAAAAGAAAAAACGACCCCCCCCTCAGCCTGCACAGTGTAGAGGTAGTTGTATTTCATATATAATTCATATTTTGTAACTTAAAGTAACTTTTTTTGTAACTTTTGCTTTGCTGTATAAAATTATTACAAGCCTGTAGCTTTAAAATTATTTTGTGTCTTGCTGTCTGACAAAACTTACTAGCCTTGCAGATAGGGAGCAGGATGCTTCGAGGGGGGTAAGCTTTATCATCCTTCCTATCGGAAGGATTTAGATTTATGGTTTGGTTACCGTTTAACTGAGGACAGCCTTGCTCAGCTCCTAAGTCTCTCCCCAGCTGTGCACCTACTCTTCAAGCCTTTCCCCGCTGCTGCTGCCTCTGCTGTTGCTTCTTTCTCCACTGCTGCTGGCTGTGTGTGTGCCCTGCTCTGACAATTTGGGCTGGGGGAGACTCCCCCAAAGCTGCCAAGGAGCCAGAGACCTTACAAAGGGAGTGCCTATGCCCTGGGTTTCCTTCATCTTTGTCGTGTTAGAGCCATGAGTGAAAAGCTGGATGGGATTTTTTGTTCTTGTACTTAGGGCATTGTTTCTGTGACAAATCAGAGCCTGGTGGCATGTTGTCTGTCTGTCCTGTGTGCAAACAGCACATATGGGGACATGCTCAGCAAAACCTAGCACTTGATTAACTCAAAACTGTAGGCCTCTTCAGGGAAACTTAAGGAAAATCTTTGTGTGAGTAACACTTTAGAGGGCCTCAGCACGGGTGTATTGGGGTTTTTGTCCTTTTTCTGTTTTTAAAGGTCAGCTTGCTAGATGAGATCATAGCTGTCTGCAAATGTGACAGTAAAGGGCTTATTGGTATGACACCCAGTCCAGGCAAAGCACCATATAGCTGCCAGTGGGTGGGTTTGGCCCCTTATCCTGGAATTTGCATATGTTTTCAAGTGGGTTGGGATAAATAACCTTATAATAATTTAAATAAGTATAGTTGCTGTGAAGTATCAAGTTCAGCACTTCCTATGCTAAAAACATAAAAAGTATAAATGCCAAATAAGTTTAGTGCCTGTACATTACATTAGCAAAGCACATTGGGCAAAAGTGGTAGAGATACTCTGCTGCGCACCTTCCAATCCCCAGAGGAATAAAAATCTCCTTTTGTTTTAATTAATGCAAATTGCTAAAACAGTCATAAGGCAATTAACATCTTTGTTTTTCCTGCACATTTATTGCTGCACATTAGTTGAGTTTTACAAACTTAGGAACAATGAAAGACTAGAAACTCCCTTTGCCAAGGCTTGGATAATGTTTGCATCCCTAAGTGGTTATACAAATAGAGCTTGAGATCTAGGAAGATGTTAAAAATATTTTGCCACTTGTGTCACACTTTCGAAATCAATGTTAAACTGGGCCCAGGTTACTGTCTTCGAGCTGTGTGCAATATTTTTAGATTAATCATAAAACTGAGATCCTGTCCTGACAATTGGTTTATTGACTGAATCCAATCTGCCTTTTCTAGTGCACTGAAGTCTTCAAATTCCTGTCTGAGATCATTCGGTGTGGTTTGCCTTTGAATGGGGAGAGCAGCTGCTTTACAGAGTACTGCTTCCTCTGTGTTTTGTGTGAAACACCTCGTGTTCCTGTTGCAGTACTCTTAAGGTGTGATGTAGACAAGTTTCTCTACAGTAAGGTACATGAAAATGTATCAGGTTGGGAACTGTCTGACGTCGAAGCAGACTCCTTGCTCCTCTCCTGGGTCAGAAAGATTAAGGCAGAGATTACCTGAAGGCTTAATTTAAGGATGCTCTAATTCATGTCAAGTGGGGCCACTATTTTAAAATAAATGAGCAGTTTCTTTAACTTTTTGGTTTTGCTAAATCTGTCTTGAGGTCTAAGTACCCCCATGCAAAGAAAACCTGGTGTTGAAAATCTCAGTTCTTCGATAAAAACTCTCCAATAATGTTGTATTACGGGCTGTTATATTATATTTGAAGCAATGTTCATTCCAAGTATCAGAGCTGCAGACTTAGCGTTGGTTTGCTTGATTGAATAGAGCTGAGTGACGACAGCATCGGTACCTCTGACTCAGCTCTCTTCCTTGGAAGCTGCAGGCTGCTGAAACCAAATTCATACTGAAACTTCCTTGTCAGGGTTAGAAAAATGCCTCCCGTGGTCAAAACTCCTGCAAACGCTTAAGCCAAACACGGAGAGCCCCTCTGCCCTCCCCCTGTTCTTCTCTTTACAGACAGCATTTGGATTAGTGGGGGGCACAGGCAGCCCTCCCCACAGATCCCGGAGAGCCCTAACCAAAAAGACGGGGATAAGAATTTCTGCAGGAAACGAGGGGATGGTGAGCTGGCTGCTCTTCGTTGCCCTGTTGCTAAGACTGCCGTGCTGGCAGGACTCTGACCCGCTGCAGCTGCGCGGCCGGAGGAGGCCGGGGTCCTGCGGGCAGCCCTCACCCCACAGCGGGTATCCATCCCTGCGAGCAGCTGCAGGCGATGCTCAGGAAAGCAGCTGGGCTGCAAGCTCCACTCCTCCGCTCTGCAGCACGGGGATTTCGGCTGAGCAGTGGGAGTCTCTGAAAAGGCTGGGATGGTGGTAGGAAAAGGCTGCTAGAACTCTCACTTCTTCCACTTCCCCCCCGCCCCCCGGCTCAGCCTCGTGGGGGAAGGGAGCCTGCCCTGCTTGCTCCCTACAAGGGAATAGCCCTCTTTATTCTGGCAAGTGGGTGCAGACAAAGGTCAGGCTCAGTAAATACTGCTATCATCTTACAGAGCTTGGTTTTCTTTTTATAGTTTATTTTTATTTCTCTCCTGTTTTTTGGGTTTTTTCCTCCTTCTGGAAATGTGGGTGGGACTCCAGAGAAAGAGCTGGGAGTTACCGAACTGCTCTGCTTGTTGAGTCAGTACGAAAAAAAAGAGGGGCCGAGAAAGGGTTTTGAGAAAAAGAAAAGAGACAGGAACCAGACTCTATGCAGTTTGCCATGCTGGTTTTAATCTCTTTTAGATGTATGTACTGTTTTTTAACTCTCCAGATGCATCTTCAGAGCACAGTAAAAAAGACTGTTGTGTTTCCTCCAGAGCAAGCTACATCTTCAGCTGATCTGAAGTGCTGACTTGTACTTCAGCATCTCGGTAGGAGACAGCCGTGGCAGGTTGTAACACAACTACAGGCATACTAGAGAAGTGACCTGTTTGCTTTCTGACAAATATGATACTCCCAAGCTGCCAAAATGACAAAGTGTTGTGCTGGCTGGTTTTACAGGACCAGTGGGGATAGGGAAGATGAATTGAACTGAGCTTTTACATTTGGTAACATCAGGACATTTGCAGAACTTGTCAACACAAGTCACTGTCTTTTTCTTTACGCCAGAACTGAACTGGAGGTGTGATGAGAACAGAACCTTTCAAAAACAAAGGTAATTCAATTTGTAAACCCACATCTCCAGTTTTTGTGTGCAGAAGGCATTGATTGCTGGGTTCAATAAATAGCAAATAAATAAAAGTCTTCCAGGAACGCGTTAGCCTTTGGCAAACACTATTATGGGCCCAGTTTTTTACTGTCTGTTGAACCATCAGGGTTTTGATGGGGGAGGAGAATGCAGCAGCCACCCCATGCAAGAGTGGTTGCTCCTGTCAGCTGTTAAATTATACCCTTAGCTCCTCGTGTTCAAGGCAGATAAATACCAAAACAAGTGGGAAGGGCTCATGAAGAATAAGATAGAATGTGATGGTCTGCAGTAACCGAGATACCTACCAAGGTTTCCCATGCTGTTGCGTTGTACATCCAAAAAAAAAAAGTTAAGCATGAAGAAAGCTTTTATTACTGGAGACATTCAAACCCTTAGTTTTCTATTGGTACAGTTGGTAGTGTCTATCTTGCCCAGGTTTGAATTTGCTTCTGTTGCTGCTTTATGTGCAGGAACAAAAAGTATGAGAAAACAAGTATTTTGATTTTAACTGTGTTGTTTATTACGTATCTCAACAGGCCAGAAGGCTATGTCAGATCTCTTTTTTTGTGAAGGCTGTGCTGTTCTCTGAAAGATAAGTTGGAGCATATCTCTGTTCTGTTTTTACAGGCAGATGTAGGCACGGTCTGCCCAGTCTGTGAAGGTCTGAACAGCAGCAGCTCTGCCAGAGCTGGGCTGGGTGGCCCTGCAGAGGGGGATGAGGTGAGGCTGCACAGGTGGCCAACTTTCCTTGTGCAGAACTGGCTCCTGTGCAAGTAGGTGTGAGGAGGTGATAGTAGTCTGGGGTGTTGTGTAGTAATACAATGTGGGCCTGTTTACGGCCAGTGCAAACATCATTTAATATATCCCTGAAAGTGTTCAAGGTCAGGTCGGACACCTCTGAGCAACCTCGTCTAGTTGCAGGTGTCCCTGCTCATTGCAGGGGGGTTGGACTAGATAACCTTCAAAGGTCCCTTTCAACCCAAACCGTTCTATTATTCAATGATTTCATGAAATAAATACCTTTTTTCCCCCAATATTTTGAGTTATGAGGACTGGAGTTTAACCTGTTGAGCAGAGGGGTGAGAAAGAGATTATGTAATTGATAGAAAATGTGAGTAAAGAAATCTTTCCGTGTCTCCCTGCCTCACTTTGGCTACTGGATAGGTGAGTTTACACACATCAGTGATCAGAAGAAATGTGCATGGCAATATTTCCATGCCTCAGGGAGGTGCATAAATAAACATACTTTGAGCAGTGCCACAGCTATCTTGGATGTCTTTGGCAGAAAAACAAGGTGGGAGGGTATTGGAGCTGATGAGATTAAAGCCATCTCAGGTATGCCTACCCCAATCTATGATGAAACGTGAATGGTAGAGGTATAAAATGAAAGAGCATATCTCAGGAGACATGGGATAGTTCTTCTATATCTTTTCTGGTCTTCTTTGCAAAATTCTTCACTTTGCAAAGACTGGTTGGCCCAAGACAGCTAGCAGTGCTATGTACAATGAACTTGGCACCAGGTAAAAACAAGGTTCTGTATATTGCTGCCCCTCAATGAGCATAAGAACATGCAGCATCCAAAATATGAATAGGTGACCCGAAAAAATTACTCAATTTCAATTCAATTACTTGTTTTCAATTACTCAAAACAACTTCTGATTTCTGTTGTTACTCATGAGTGAATACAATTGTGCCTTATTTTCTTCATAGATTTCTGTAATTATAAACTCTAAGCAGATACCGTTTTGGGGAGAGAAAAATGGAGAACATTGCTTGAGTTACTTCTCCTGCATAATGTGGTTCTACACATGCAGGTCACTTGTGGCTTTGTGTTTGGATATGTATGTGCCTTAGGAACGAACTGTGTGGCAATTGGATTTAAGAATAGAAGCCTTACGAATGGGAGAGTTTCCTTAGCCTTTTTAAAAGGGGTAACATCATACATATTAGCTGCCTACAAAGATTGTCTCTGTGGGTGTGTGGCATGATTACAATATTCAGTTGTCTTTCCTGGCAGAATAGTAATAAAAATAATACTTTTGATTGTCTTTCATGCAAAGCCAAGACTGGCTGCTCTAGATATGACGAGCAGTCAGTTCCAGCCTTATGTAAGATGAACACTCTGTGGAAGTGACTCCTTGTTGTTCTGGTTGTTATCTGTTTGGAGGACAGAGGGGCTACAGGCCAAGGAGTTCTCCTCACACCCTTGCCTCCAGTGAAGGTGAAAACTTGGTTTTGTCAGTGCTCAAGACTGCTGATCAGTGCTGCTTGTTTTTTAAATGCTTGTGTCACAGAAGGCTTTGCTGCCTCTCAGAGCTGTGCAGCTTCCAGTTTACCAGGTGTTCCTTTTTAATCAGGGCAGTCGATTGCCAAACAGCTTATAAAAGGCCTTAAGTGAGGAAGTAATCAGCACTGTCTATTATAGCAAGAATAGGATTTGCAATCAAACAGTGACATGACTAATGTCATTGAAACATTATTCTTTTGGCAGCTTCGTATTTTCAGGCCACATGCCTCAGATTGGGTATGGGGGAAAAGAGTGTGTTCCAGCATGTGGCACAGGTAATGCAAGGTTATTAAATTGCCAGTTTGCTGTAGAGTAAGCCCAGATAATAAAATGGATGGGGTCCATGTCCATCAGATCCAGTCAAGTCAGACATCTTACTGTTGTCCTGAAGCTCACCCCAGTAAAAAGCAGGTGTGTGAGCAAAGTTCAGGCAAAACTGAATGCTGAAAAACATCACAGAAACTCCTTCCTGAAGAAGGTTCTCCTGAGCTGAAGGGAAAGTTATTTAAAGCAGTAAACATAAGAAGGTTCCAAGAACCTACTTCCATTCAAACTAGTATCTAATTATAACTCCCAATTCCTTTCACTCCCATAAACAATACTTTCTCTTCTAAATTTTATTAAGGTTGCAGGATAATTCAGCTTGGAAGGGAAATAATGTACCAACTATTATGATATCTCTCATAAATGCCTATTGTATGGGGTGGAGACCTTTCCTCTTTATTGAATTCTTGATCTTGTAAAAGGAGACAAGGAAACCCCACCTTATATAGTTATATATAGTTTCTGAACACAGTATGATTTTATCTGTCCTTTCCTCCAGGATGTATACATGATTTCATTTCTTCTGTATATTTCCAAGCAACCAGCCAGTTTTGTTAGAGAACAGAGGAGTTACAACTGGGGGAGATCAACTTTTATGGCTGGAAGTGATTCATGAATTGGAGTGTCAGATCCATTTTCCCAAATGACGTATTTAGGAACAGCAGTAAGAGGCAGTCTTGGAGGATGTTACAGTCCCAAATGGGGGGCGAGAAAGTGCAGTTAAATACATGGAGAAAGAAACATGGAACGTTCTCTCCCTGTGTCTCTGCAGAGGCCAGCCACCATGAGACCACCCTGAAGCGTTTGTGACTTCAAACCAAAGTGCTGACTCCAAGTCCTGTAGAACATAACTGTCTTCTTAACGTTTCTCATACCAGTTAAACATCCATCGCTTCTCCATGGAAGGAATGCTATTATCAGAGTGTGAAAGATTCAGCTAGGGCTGGTTTCCAGAGAGTTACATTTGGAGTGAGGATAAATATTAATAATAAATGTCAGTTCTCTTAGAAGAGTCCGGATGCAAATGTGGACTTTGGAAGCTGGGATGTCTTTTGCTTGAGAATTTTGTTTGTTTCCAGTCTGTGAATATACTTTGAGAAGTTTGTCAAAACAGAGGTATGTTCAGTTATCTGGGATAGTAACAAAGGACTTCTTGTTGTAATTACTTTACAGTTCCCCAAAGCTTCTAATTAATTTTTTTCACAAATATGTTGGGCATATTAAAAGCTGTATTTGCTGCATTCTTATTCCACAACCCACTTCTTCTTTCAGAGTAGAGTAGAGCCATTCTGCAGAATCAAGGGAGACTGAAGGGATTTCAGTTTTAAAGCAGAGCTATACTCAGTGTTTAAACAGTGTTTACTTGATTACCTTTTATGTGTCTTCTATCTACTTTGCGTGTGTCCTCTGCATGTATTCTGGCGCTTGGCTTCTGTAGTGGTTTAGGAATGGTATTCTCCAATTTAGTGTTCCCACTGAATCCACCCCAAATGACGCACTGCTCGCTCACTCTCCCTTCCCCCTCCCCTGTGGGTGGCAGGAGAGGAGAAGTGGATGCACAAAAAGTAAAGACCATGTGTTGAGATAAGAACAATTTACTGGAAACAGGAAGAAAACGACCAGGAACAGCAGCAATATTAATAGCGAAAGTGTACGAGAGAGGTGAGTGATTCGTATGGAAGCGCTCACCACAAAACCACTCAGAGCTTGACAACACCCAACTATGCCATGTTACATCAGCATGGAAGAGACCCCTTCCCCCATTCCTGGAAAATGATGTGAGGTAGTATAGAATGATCTCCATGTCCTAGCCATGCTCCCTCCTGGCTGCTGCAAAAATTAGCCCTGTCCTGGCTGGAAGCAGGACAGCTTCTTTCTGCCCAGGTTCTGGGCCCAAAAGAGTGACATAGAAGTAACATGCAGTGTCCTGTTATTATATAAGCACATTTCTAGTTATTTATTTTTGGGGCAGGATTGAAAGGTGAGTTCCTTATCTCAATTTACCTGTAGTGCACACATTGGGTGAAGAGTTTGAGGCCTCTGTCATGGTTTAAAAGAGAGATTGAGACAGACATAATGGTGCCTTTCTGAGTAGGATTCTAAAGGAGCTTTGTTTCATAGAAACATAGGGCAATTTGGGTTGGAAGGGACCTTTGATGTCATCTAATCCAATCCCCCAGCAATGAACAGGGATATCTTCAACTAGATCAGGTTGCTCAGAGCCCCGTCCAGCCTGATCTTGGATGGGGTATTCACCACCTCTCTGGGCAGCCTGTGCCAGTGTTTCACCACCCTCATCATAAAAAAATTCTTTCTTACTTCTAGCCTGAATCTACTACCCCTTATCCTATTGCTACAGGCCCTAATAAATTGTCTGCCTGTCTTTCTTATAAGCCCCTTTTAAGTGGGGGCCACTATAAGGTCTCCCCAGAGTTTTCTCTTCTTCAGACTGAACAGTCCCAACTCTCTCTTGTTGATTACATTATACGTTAACTATATGAAGGCTAAAGAGGAAAACCAACTATTTGTAGAAAGTAAAACATTACCAGTGAAGATTAATCCATGAACAATAGGACAAAAAGCACTGAGAAGAAATGATACTTCTAGAAATTGATACAGGGCTCTTTCTCAAGTCACTGGGGTGGATGCTTGGGCATAAAAAATATCCCTTTTTTGCTAGTCATGTATGTGCCTGGTAGAATCTTGTGTGTCCTGAGTGCTGAGATAAAGGCTCCCCACAGCATTTCTGTTGTGTTGGGATTTGGTGCTTTGTGGAATAATTTACTGTTACTTTTTTGCGACATCATCTTGTGGCTCTGCAAGACCAGCGGAGTAGGTCCAGTTGACAGCTGTGAAGGTGATGCAGAGCTGCTTGTGTTGTGGAAGGCATGTTCAGGTAACTGGCTTCTGTTTTAATGTCCAGAATAAGGGAGAAACAGCAGGAGAAGACAGGGTTCAAAGAAGAGGCAGTATGGATTTCAGGCATGAAGAGCTCTTCACTCAAGAAAGACTGAGTAGATTGGCACTGTTTAGAGACAGTAAGAATAGAGAAATAGAATACTTTGAAAAACAAATCTGATGGGGAAAGGCAACCTAGATTCCTCTGCTTATTTTTCCATAGTCAAACAAAGTTGATCAATGAAAGTGGAAGTCCAAAAGCATAACAGCTGTAAGATGTGCTCTGTGCCACATCATAGCTTAGAAATTCATTGTCGCATGCTGCCATTATCTTAGCCAGTGTTCCAGAAGAATACAAAATAGAGGTAAATAATTGAATAATGAGGAGCGAGAAACTGTGTCTAATACCTTTAGTTGTTTTACTTATTAAGCTGTGTAATGATTCATAACCAAACCTAACTGCCTGGCAGTGGAAAATGATTTTTTTTCTAGCAGCTTAAGCAGCTTACATGAAGGGAAAAAAGTACGTCTCCACAGCTGTTAGGGAAGCTGTTCCCATTTGAGTGGGAGCCTGAAAACTCCCATTAACTCTCACTTTTAATGTCTGGCTTCCCAGTATGTGGAACACTGGTAAAATGGAAAAACTTAACATGCTTTCTTAAACAAATCTGAAATATATCTGTCAGTTGGGCGTCCCTCTCCACACATCATCAGGCATGGGAGAAGCTGTACAGAGGGAGGTGGTTAGCACATGAGCTTGAGTCACAGGAGATAAGTATTTCTATAGCAGCCACCTTTGAGGGAAGGGGAGGATGGAGGTTCTGCAGGGACAGCATAGCAGTGCCTGCTGTAGCTAGAAGCAGCTCAGTTTTGCCCATGACTGGTTAGTCTTTGTAAGTCAGAATGTTAGTACAGAGCTGAATTATGCATTATTTCTGTTAGTGGATGGACTGAGCACTGACAAAGTCCTGACTTCAGCTGACTTTTTTTTTTTTTTTAGAATTTCAATTTGCTGTTGTCATTGAGAGCAAATAATTTGAATAGAAACTTTCATACTTGCAGGTCAGATTGTTTTTCTACTATTCAGTGCTGAGTGGATGGGATATTAAGTCCAGCTGATAACAGTCACGACAGTTTAGCACGGTCTCATGCAAAAAACCCCATAGCCTGAAGTATGTGATGCAACTTTCAAAGCTGTGTTTTTCAACATCTTTGATTTGCAGGCTGTCTTAACATTTCCCTGCAGAAAGCTTGGACCCCTGCATCAGGGAGGGGGGTGAATTGGGTGTAGGCTTGCTTTCCTCAGAGACTTGTGATAGATGCTGTAGAAATAGGCTACCCTTATCTGCCCCCAGCAGTTGAGAGGTTTAGGACTCTGACCTGATATAATCAGTGAGCTGTGAGCAAAGGTAACAAGAGTGAAGGGACAGGTTCATTAGCAAAAGGGCGTGTGTGTGCTTGAATACCTGAATGGAGGTGCCTGTTTTGTTTGATGATGTGAAACTTGCGATACGCAAAATTGAAGGAGAACCAAAGAGGAAGAAGGTGGTGGGCAGATGTCACCTTGCTCAACAGGGTTGCTGTGTTATGCCAACAAATTGATACCAAAAAAGGGAGCCTGAAAGCATGTTATGGATAATAGATATATGTCCCCAATGACACTTTGGTCGGGAATGAGTCAACCCAACTTCAAACTGTGTTCAAAAGGTGTAAGGAACTGCATGAAACAGTAATGGGTTTCTTATGTGCATTGGATATTGAGATTATCTTAGGCTGCTGTATTATCCTAACACTGCTGAGAAAACTGGAGAGAACTCCTAGAACAGTTTAAAGCATGAGGGTGAGTTGGGTGATCCCCTTAGGAAGAAGTTCTGAGAGTGGTATGTGCAAACTGACAGCTCTGTTGTGGGGAAAGTGCATTACTACAAACAGCAGAATAGTGTAACGCTAGTAAAGCAGAGAATGATTGATTTTAGTTGTTAGGATCAGATAGTGAGAGGAAGTTGAGAAATCAAAGGTTAGCAACAGGAAACACTTTCTAGTCATGAGGGCTGTTTGGGCTTCCAAAGTGTCTTACAAGGAAAATGATGGTAGTCGTGCTAATTAGGATATTCAGAAATGAAGCTGATGAACCACTAATTCATAAAATTAATAAAAACCTGTGTTATGGTAAAAGCAGAGTTAAATACGTAGAGATTTCTCTTGCCCTGTTCAGAAGCTTCAGCAAGATAAAGTGAAAACTACCTTTCTGCTTTGAAGATGCCATCCATACCTCTCTAGCTCTCTCAATACCCTGTTTCAGGTTCCAAATGTCTCATTAAGCAGCAAGTTCCACAGAGTGACCAGTGGAAAGATTTTTTTTTCCTCCCCCCTGTGGATCTTGGGAAAAATGAACAAAGTTGTAAAAGGCGGTAACATGAAATTGCTGTCAGAGTAAATTGCACTGTGACTGATTGCTTGTCCTCTGCCTTGTGCTGCTGAAAGTCCCAAGTTTACCACACTACAAACATGAACTCTTTTAAAGTTTTGCAGTAACTGTGGGACTCAGATATTTACTGAATGCACTTTAGCACGGGGCAAAAAGTCATCCCCAGCAGTCGTTTCTTACCGTACCACTTCCTGTTTGTGAACAATTATTTGTCTTCAGCCAAATAAAGGTGCATTTTGAGATTTCTATGAATTTGTACTATATAATGAATAAGAAGAATGGTGCATGTTTCAAAGTATTTGATTATATCTATATATTTTAGTATCTTCATTCTATATATTTTAGTATCTTCATTCTCTTTAGGTGGTGTTCTGACTAATGCAGATAATCCTTGTATACAGTGACAATCATTTGCATTTTTAATGCGTCTCATTGAAGGACCTATTTGTTGCTTAATCTAAAACTGCAATGGTGATGCAGTGCTCTGATATCTTAAAATGCAAGTCAGTCAAACTGGCTTTTGTTCTAAACTCACGAACGGACTGACTAACCTTAAATCACCTTGCTATTGAGGAAGGCAGAAAGGATCACGTTTTTCTTGAACCTTTGTTGAGTCTGTACGATTCCAATGGGAGTGTCTGTTAGAGTTAGTTTCTGGATGAAGTCATTAGCAGTTCATTCCGTCCTGCTCCCGGGTAATGAGGGTGGTATTGTTGCATTCTTCTGTCCAACCTGTGTCTCAGCTACAGAGTATGCTTTTTGTGTCTTCACTAATGTCTGTATTTGACAGACCTTTCCAATTTTTAATGTGATTTCAGCTTCCAAACAATTTGCTGAAGAAGTCTTGAAAGCACACAATGACTACAGGAAGAAACATGGAGTCCCCCCATTAAAACTCTGCAAGAAGTTAAACAGAGAAGCCCAACAGTGAGTTCAGTCCTTTCTTTTCTCTAACAAGATTTGTGACACTTTTATCTGTTTAAATAATCTGTTATTATTTACTATGCTGCAAAAATATTTGCCTTTTGACATGCTGATATCCAATGAAGACTTATTGAGTAGAAAGTGAGGGAATCCAGTTTTTCATCCCCTCTTTCTCCATCACAACACTAGTTGGTCACATGGACACTTCTGTGGTCACAACTGTATAAATCTTTCTTGAAGACCTTTTCAGATGTGGGCTGCATCTGTCTGCACTGGTATGTCTCCTCTGCAGAGGGTAGTTGTCTAAAACATGCTTCTCTACCACTTCTGTCAGATGAGGGATTGTCACCTGCAGGAGAATATCCACTGCTGATGAAAAAGTGAGAAAAGAACTTTTTCATGGTGAGAAGTCTGGTCTAAGATCACTGGAATCAGGAGGAAGTAATTTCAGATCAAATAATCTATCTCCCTGGCCCAAAAGCAAAAGCACTCTGTGTTCTCTATTCTGTCAGAAAGGAAACATCTTGCCTCTTCTCCTCTGTTAAAGACTGCATAACTTCTTGTCAGTCTAATGTACAGTGAATCCATCTTCCTGCTCTCTGACTTAAGTCTTCCTTACTTTGAGTCCAATACTGCTTGTTGTTTTTACTGTAGTTACAACAACCAGATTAATTCCCTTTCCTTTACAGCAACCTTTTTCAAAAAGTAGATTTAAAGATCTTAAATTTTTCCATGCTGATCCTCACAATACAAAGGACATAACTGAATGACTAAATGCTGATTAAACTGTTCAGAAGACAAATATCTTTCCCTAATAGTAAATGGTGGCCAGTTTGATCCCTACTCTAAACATAAGATCTCCCATTAGGCTTTCTACCATAACCATGCAGACTTCTCTGTGCCAGGTAACTGGGAGCCAGGGGGGCTGTAGTCTTTCCAGAACATGATTTACTGTCCCAGCGTGAAGGGATACAGATGTCACACAGATGTATTGGCTCCTGCACTCCCAGACCAGTCATCTTTGCCGGGTGTCTGCACAACGCACCATGTACATTGCATGTGGACATGACCGCTGGCAGCAAGTAAAATCCTGGTGTTTTCACTTTTCCTTTTCTTTTTTTTCCTTGAGACACCATTATAACTGGGTACAGTATTTCTAAGAGATGGAATGCCAGTGACTCATTCACATACCTTTGTAATCTGCTGGGGCTTTCCTTCTGTTCTTCTAAGGGTTTTTTTTGTTTGTGTTTTTCATGGTGGCTCACAGTAAGGAAGAGATTTCACTGTCTTGTCAATAGCACTTGTTATGTCTCCAAAGTGCTACACTTGGTTTGAACAAGTCGGCTTCTATGAGTAGTTCAGATTATTCTATCAAATATGCATTGCTCCACATTTATATCTAAGTGTGCTGTTGCCCTTGCTGGGTATTTTTAGGTCCTTCAGAAATTCCTCACAGTCCTCTCTGGTTTCAGCTGACGCCCTGCTGTGATGAGTAAGAGCAGGAAACTTTGTTTGATTGAGATCTGTAACTTAACTTGTAAGAATTAAGACACATGGTCAGAGATTGGTAAAACTGGTTGATAGCAAGAACCAGAAATATTTTGATCTGAATAAAAGACATGAAATTTAAGAAATCTCATATTTGTCGAGACAGATTTTGCATATTCTTAAATTCAAAGAAGAACTTCACCTTTTCTTTGGGTACATCCTATATATATACCTTTGTTGGTATGTATTTGGAGTATCTCTGGGTACTTCTCTGTGCTTCTCCATCTGTGTGGAAAACAGTATGTTTCCTACTATATTCATGTCCAGTAATTGTGACGGGTTAGATGAAATGACTCTTGGATCCTCACTTTAACGTGAGATGAGTCAGCCTCAGCAGGTGTCTATTTATCTCTGACTGTAATGAAGCATAGGGTGATGATCTCAGATGAAAATCTCATGCGTTCAACTGAGCTGGAGTGAATTAATCACCCTTTGTCTCAAATCCTTGGCAGCTTCATCCATTTGCGATGTGTACTTTGTCCCATTCTTGCCTCTATCTTGGGATACGAGGATCCTGAGGAAAATTACAGGGCTGTAGTGGTAGCATCTAAAGATCTTCTAGTCCAGGATCTAGCAAACTGACAACTGACAAGTTTTCATTATTTCTAAATTAATGGATGTAGCTAAATACTGGGGGTTTTTGTTTTGGTGGAAGGATTAGGGCAGGAGGAAATTAAAACCTAATGACTGAAGTACTAGTTTGGGTCAAAATGTTCAGCTGGACAAAATTCATGTCTTTAGCAGATGCCGGTAACTCATGATTAGGGAAGGAGTAGGAGGACAAAACAAATGTGGTGATCCTTCTCCCATTATCTTCTACTGGAAATTACGGCTTTCCTAAGCAGCGACTTGTATCCTCATTCATTTGTTGCTGTTGTTTAATATGCCCTGAAGATTCCTCCTCACATACATACACTGTAAATTTGCCTCTCTCTTTTTCAAACCCACATGCGCTTTGGTGTCTGCACTGTCCTGTGGCGATGACTTCTGCTGCACAGTGTGGAAGAAGTGCTTTGTCTCACTTGACTTTTAAATCTACAACCTGATTACTCTCTGCATTGCCACTGTAAGAAATAACAAATGGTCTTTCCAATTTCACTGTCTCTGAACTGAAGCCTTTCCAATGTTGAATAAAGAGAGTAATTGTTTTACTCATGATGTTCTTCTTAACCCTATTGTTGTAAGAAAGTAAAATACATCCCATGCTCTCACACAAGTCAACTTCTATAGAAAGAGTGCTGCTTATCCCTGTGTCGGCTTGCACAGTTGTTGCCTCAGAGTCTCCATGTGGTCCCCTTCTCTTGCATCCTGTTGCCTGGTACATTGCTCATTTTTGCATTTGACTTTTTTTTGAGTTGGTAGATGTAGGGGGTTTATGCTTGCTTTGACTGAATCCGCATTTCTGTCTCTAATTCCTGTCTCACTGAGAACATTTAATTTACTCTCATGAGGGACCTGGAAATGCCAGGAGGTGACACCTGTAGCAATTGCCACAGGTACTTCCCTTTCCACCAGAAGCTGCGGCTAAGGATGGCCAGTGAATTTCCAGGTGCTGGGCAGAATGTGGTGGGAGGAGATCTGCCTTTTGGTTTCTTCTAGGCCCTACTCAGCAGTGATTCAGATGCTCATGAAAGACAGGGAAAATGTGTTTTCCCTTTACCTAAGTCGCAGATCTAAATAAGCTTAAAGCATCCCCGCCTTCAGGGCTTTGCAACTTGACTTAAACCCATCATCTTCTAGCACAATTCCTTGCTTGCATCTCCTTCTCTTCCTCCTGTTCCTCCTCCTCTCTGCTCGTTGCAGCTGTGGTCCCTGACCCAATGTGTGGATTCCTTTGCTAGGTATGCAGAAGGACTGGCTGCCACAAGGGTCCTCAAGCACAGCTCCGAGTCTGCTAGTGGAAAATGTGGAGAAAACCTAGCATGGGCATCCTATGACCAATCAGGTGAGCCTTCTTCTCTTGTTGTCTCAGACACCTGATAAATGGCTTGTCTTGAGTACTTTGGGCTCAGAGCATCTGGTTGTAAGAGTGCTGGAGTTTCCTCTATTTTGAAAATGTATCCACCACAGCCCAGCCCAGGCTCCCTGGGGACAGGATGGTGGTTTGCAGTCACCTATGTGTACTGAGAGCAAGAAGCATATGTAGGCACAGAGGGGGGAAGGTATTGTGGTGGTGTGTTCTGTCCCTTTGGAGGCAGGGCTTGGCAGCTTGGCTGCTCCATATGTCCCTGCTGTGGAGCTGTCTTTAGTGCTACTTGTATGTCCGTGGCAGGAGAGAAGGAAGCCATCAATGCCCTGTACTTCACCTTTATCCTTAGTTTGTCCTAGCCAAAGAGTGGTCTGCCCACAGGCCAGCTGTGGTGAGGGAAGTGGAAAAATGTCTATTGCACACTACACAGCAGTTCCTGTTTGTGGGAGCAAAAGCAGGGTGCCAAAGTGACAGTGGCTCATGTCCTTCCACTAATATCTTCCACTCTGCCAGCAAACAGGCTTTAAGCTGTTTTCCATGCTTTCATTTTTGAGGACAAATTTACTCCATGTATTTTCCGATTGTAAATGTAACATGTAACTGTCAGCCTTTGGTTTGGGTGCCCCAGGAGCTGAATTTTGGCCAGGCTGAGAGCCTCTAGTGAACCATCAGTTGGAGAGAGATTCAGCAGGCTCTTCCCTCCAGCCTCCTCCAGTGAGCAGGGCTCATGCTGCAGCCTGCTGGGACAGCAGGTGGGATGTATTAAAAGTGACCACTTGCTTTCTTTATTCCAGTCTACCCCTGGAATTTCCAGCATGGCCTTGAGGAAACAGAAGCTTGTTTCTGCAGGCTGGAGGCTGTGTCTGAAGGACATGGAAATTTTAGTGTATTTTAGTCCCAGAGATGCTGTTTGATTCCTCTTCAAGTGCCAACTCTAGTCCCACGTGGGTCTGTTTTCATGTTGAAAAAGAAACCCATGGTGGAAAAATACAGTTTGATCTGCTCATATTTGGCATTCTGTCCTTTGCAAGGGTATGAGGAAAGGATTCAGAGCAGCATGGGAAAACACAGATGTACGGCAGAGTTTGCATAGTGGCTGTGACTCACTCACTGACTGAGCTTACTTTTTTCTTCTTGTTTGTGTTAATGGCCTGTGCTCCTTCCCCCGAGGTTAAAGTCACAGAATTCCCATTTAGAGAGCTGGAAACATAACACACAAATCCTTCTACATAATGTCTGTCTTTTTTCTGGATCCAATTTGTTTTCTTCAATGCACTGTTTCCATACATAACTTTCCAGTTTTGGGCAGTTTTGCTGGTTTTTTTATCCACAAGATTAAATGCCTTGTTGAGAAAATTAAGCTACATCCTCTTTTGTTCTGTGAAACATTTCTACATTTCCAATGCAGCAGGATCACTCAAAGTACCAGAATGAGAAAGCTAGTTCTTCAAAGAAAGTTATTATCTCATCTAGGCTTAGTCTTCATCTCTGTGGAGTTGGTTCATCCTCTTTTTCTCATATAGTTCCCTCTGGATAGTTAATTTGTACCCTGCTCAATGAGGCTGAAATTTGGATTAAGACATCCATTCAGGGGCTTAACAAAGGCAGGCAGTGTCTTCCGGTTTCTTTCCCAGATAAAGCAAAACCCAATAAACCTCTAGCATGCTCTGTATTCTCTCTCAAAAAGTGATGCTCTTGTTTATTTTGGCTCTTACCGAGTTCTGTAATAATGCCAGAAGATGCATTTCTTGTTTCAGAGAAGATTTAAGCTTTCAGCTCTAAAGCCTTGTAGCTTGCCTCCTCTCCTGGTACAAGAATACCTTGAATTCTGTTCAGGGTTTTAAAGTTACATAGCCTAAAGCTGTTGCTAGAAAAATGTTTATCCCTGTAATCCAAGAAATAGTTGACAGCTGTTTCCTCCCTCCAGTCCTGCAGGAGCTGCTCCATGGCAGACTTTTCTTTGTCTGTGTTCAAATAAGTGAGCTGTCATCTGCCACTAATGCAAGAGACCGCAGCTGGCCTTGGCAGCTGTGCTCTGTCAGGCTTCTCAGGATGCTTCATCTCATTTTTCATGTGTCTGGAGGCTGAAGGCAGCACTGGATGTCTAAATTCTGCTTGGGATGGCTGGTGTGGTTGTGGAGAATGTGCTGTGTTGCCAGTGGAAACACCGCAGCTTATGAACTCCAGAGAGTTCGTAAGAGAAATCCACGTTGTGTTATCACCCAGATCTGTTATGGGAGGAATCTGGGTCTCCTGCAGGTTGGGACTAGTGGACACAGCAGCACAGGCTCCATCTGCCCCAGCCCAGCAGCAGTGTCCTCTGACTGAGAGTCTGCCTTGATGTATCTCTTGCTGCCTAACACCAGGCTTATACAATACTGTTAAATAAAATAAAGGACCTGCACGACGAACGCTGAAAGTAGAGAACTACTTCCAAAAACCATTAGTATGACTTCAGTCTAGGTAGATATTTTATTTCTGAGGCAATGTTAAATCTACTACCTTCTTTTCCCTCAGACTGGGGGAAGGAATGTTATGATAACCTAGTTTTCAAGTAGATCACCAAGGTGCTGCCCATTCACAAATAAATATGTCCTATGTGATTTTATTAGAATGTTTTTAGCAACCTACTCAGTGGGATTACTTGAAGATTTAAGCATTTTTTGGTATGAGGAGAAACAGTAAGTCTGGTCCCAGAGTAATTAAATGTTAGGGGAAGCTGAATACAGTAATAGGGCTGCCACAGCACTGTGTTCCCTATGGCGAGGCTGGGAATGTGTTTCCAGTCTTGCACACACAAACACACATTGGAGATGTGTATTTATGCAGAGAAGCACAAACAGATGCAGTCAACATTAACATGAACAGCACCAGTGGCCTCTTCCTGTTTCCCTTTTTGCCTGATTACAATGATACATGTTACTGGAATATGAATAAGTAAATTAATGTAGTATATAAAAATACAAATATATAGTTCTCAGTAAATTATTTTAAAAGATATAATGTAAATTTTATAGTGTTAAATTATATCTAATTATTTTTATATATATATATATATAAAAGTAATGGAAATAGAATTCCAGTATGGATCACTGCAGTAACTGAGCTCTGACACTCAGTCTGCCCAGTAGCTGTCTCTGGATCCTGATCTCCCCAGTAGCTTGCACCTGGACATAACAGTCCCTGAGGCTGCAGTTCCACTCCAGTTGCCAGTACAGTGCATCTTGCACACACGGGTCTCTAGCTGCTGACCAGAACCCTTTGTGTCCCTGTGGTAGCCACACACTTCTGAGGCAACCCCTCCCACAGCCCTTCACCTGCTCGCCAGCTACTCCCTCTCATGCTTTGCTGGTGCTCCAGTTGCTGGCACCACAGACACACAGGTCCCTGCAAGCCTTGGTCTCATACCAGTTGCTGGCACTCAGCCCCACATGCATCCACACAGAATGGAGCTCTTTGCTCAGGAGAATAGCTAGAAACTACATTTAACAAGACAACAGCACAACTGAGGAGATGCAGAACATGGCCATGGCACCTTGATAGAAAGGGAGACATCCTTCAGAGAGGACAATCAGCAGAAGAACTTTACACCAGGACTGTTAGTTCTACATATGGGCTGACCCCTCATGGTCACTCCTCTGACCCTGTGAGGCAGCTTGAGGCACAGTCAGTGTGGCCACGTTGCAAGCTCATAGCTTGGGTAAATCAAATCAAGTCACTGTGCTGATTCTGGTCCTAGTCTTGAACAAAACTATGCTTGGACACTACTTCCAGGATTGTTGCATCAAGTTTTTCTGTGAGGAAGATTGTCCATCATGGTTGAAACTCATTAGAGTGAGATTCAGCCTGTTCTGAAGTGAACATCTAGCAAGCCCTTGCTGAGCAGGTCCTCAGTCAGCCACCTCTAGAGGGGTGGAGTCAAACTGTTTCCATAGAGAAAGTGTTGAAAGTGAGTGTGGTTTGCAGCAGTGCAAACAGGAAGGGTGTTAGAAAAGCCCAGCAGTATATTTATTAGTCAGTTCTACAAGCAGAGCAACAGAAGAGAAGCTGCAGCTCCAACTGCAGGGCAGATCCATGTGCTTCTTGAGAGAAGTAAACTGTCATTTCTGCTATAATCAGGAATGAGGGATGTGAGTGATTTCTTTTCTGTTCTTTCCTTCTGACTGAAAAGCAACCAATTTTGAACAGCAACCAACCCCTGTTTTGGGGGAACTTTGGGAGCAGTGGGAGCTGTTTTCAATGAAACATTGAAAAGCAATCAAAATAGACCCTAAATACAACTGCATAATTTATTCCATAATACTTTTAAATGGAAATATTGTGGTCAGTTTTCTGAACCAGTAAGTCTGAGGATGCAAGTTGCTGCTAAGGCAGGTAGGCTCAGTGCACTCCTGACCCTTCTGCTGTTTTCTCTCTGGAAGCCTAGGGGTCACTGGGCTCAAAACAGGGGTTTTTCTTAGTCCCCTGTGTGCCAGCTGTCACTTTCAACTCTGGTTTGTCTTGTGTCCCACCAGGGCATTGTCTACTGCTCCACAAAGGGCAAAGCATTGGAAGAAAAGTATTTCAGAGGAAAGAGAGACTGTTTAATCACTGAGTACCTACCTGTCTTCTCACATGGTAGTAATTTCCACACTGGACTCCCCCTCACCTCCTGTGCCACGTGACAGATACAATTCATTCCCTTCACTTACAGGACACTTCTTTAACATGATTTCAAGACAGAGTTTGTCAAAAGTTGCCTAGTCCTTTGGCCACCTTCTCTTTTTCTGGAAAAAAGTCAGTCTTTATTTTGTCACAGCTTACGAGGTCATGACTCTTTTAATTCCAGGATGATGACAGCAATGCCATACAATGAAAACCTGATCCTACATATGAAAAATTGAGAACAGTGATCATCTTCTAGGCTTTCACTGCCTAGCCTCAGTCAGTTGAAAGCTTTCATCCTCGAAACCTGGGAACTAGCACATCATGGAATGTGCTGCCCAACTAAGCTCATTGTCTTTCAGGTACAGGATTGAGGCAGTCATACCTGATGCCATTGCTATCTCCCTTGAATTAAAAAGTAAACAAATTTTCACATTATATTATTCTTTAAATTAAAGCAAATAATTATGAAGAGATATTGTGTTTGTCAAAACTTCCATGTGCCCTGCAATACTTACTTATGGAGATTTTAAGTTCTGTCACATGCAGCCTAGACACACTTCTTAGAGCTACAGTGAGCAGAGTGAGGGTGGCTTTCTCCTTAAATACTCTTTTTAATGTATCATGCTGATACATTAACAGAGGGGAAAAAAGTGCTGGCAGCAGTGGGAATGCAGTCCTACATCTGTAAAAATACTACTTATATAGTATAGTCACTTCAGCACTTGTACGCATAAAATACATTGGCTTCATAAGGCCTGATATATCAGCAGTCGTGTTCTGTATTTCTGTTACACCCAACTTACCACAAACACATCTAAATCCTTCATAGCTTTGAAGTCTAGAGTGGAACAGGACAATCAGCTTGGTTTGTTGTGGGTTTTTTTTACCATGTGCTTTTTCTTTTCCTCTTGTATTGCATATAGATCGCTCCTTGAACTTTTTTCAGTTTTCATTGTAACATAGTGTGAGTTACAAATGAACAAATAAATATGTGTTACATACTTCAGCCATAAAACAGGTCTGCAGGGTTTGTTGTTTGGTACAGGGAGACTGTTACTCCTGAAATTTTTGCTTTGGAAAGCAAGAGAGGGTTTGCTACCTTTTTATGTAGAAAATGTTACTTGACTGTACTAAGCACTGTTCCTAACAAGCAGTATGGCATATAAGTTCAAAGTACTTCCAGTTCACAAACTTCTCTAGAGATGGCATTTCATTCAATATTTTCTTTTCAATTAAGGCTCTGACAACCAGCTTGCCAGGCTAACAGCATCATCCTTTTAGCTGACTTCAGTCATAAGAAACTGAAGTTTAAAGAAGTTAACACAGTGTCTGACTTCTAGAAGCATGAAAGTTCAATACTTTTTTCTGCAAAATAGCAAAACATGAGTCACTGGTCTTCTGCAGCCAACAATCCACCAGGGACCAGCATTCCTCATGATGGCAGGCTTAACAGCTTTGGCAGCTTGCTTTGAAATCTGCTGGCCTTGTGTTGATGTTACATCCTGGAATGCTAAGCAGAAACTTCATTATCGATGTAGCTCAGGGAAAAACCTGACCCCTCTCACCCTCCACTCCCGTGTTTGACACAAGAATTTCCTAACAATCAGTAATGGAAAAGAAGTAACATTTGACTTTTGTCTGCATAGCATCTGCAAACTCTGGTCTGAGCTACATCCCTGGCTGTAGTCATAGTCCCTGTGCAGCTGTTGTCAGTGAAAGCTTTGGATGAGAGGAGACAGTGCTGGACAGACAGACATCCACACTTAAGCAGCTCCTAAGCGTGAATATTGCAGGTTTCTGACTGTAGTACCCTGAATTAGAGTACCTCAAAATGGACCTTCACAGTGGCTGTAGTGCTAAGTAGGAAACACTAAGAATAAATGCACTCAGAAATCTGAAGTATTCAACGTTCATGAGAACATGGGAAACTAGAAGACATCAGAAGTGTCATTTTTCTTTGGTTTACCTGGAGCCAGAAGGGGTTATATTCATGCACCTGCTCCAGAGGAGAGAGGCCTCCCTGGGGCCTTTTGCTTAGAAGTCCTGGAACATTTAGGCATTTTTAAACACGTTTCAAGAGGATGGAGCTGGTGAAAGCTGTATGTAGAAGCCTAATGACGGGAACACTCATCCAAGATGAGGGAGATGTGTCTTCATCACCTTCCAAGCAGAAAGTTACAGAAGGTTCCGGGTAGAAAAAAATGTAAACTCAATGTGTTAAATTCCCAGATGTTTCTTTGAGGACTAAAAGGATTGCTGGCCCCTCTTGATCCAAATGCTATGCCACACAGATCTCTCTTGTGCAAAGTATTTTCTAACTTCAACCTTGTAAAGTTTTAACATCAGACGAGAATTGATGGATGGTCCGGTTTTCTGACCTGTTGGTGATAGTATAGCACTCATCATCAGCTCTGTCCTACCAGGAGAGTGCTTTGCTGCAGTGATCTTCCCTAGATGATGAACTCTACCTGATTCTAAAGCTGTTAAATGGGTTTCCTGCCCAGGCTTTGGGCCAGGCTCTGCTGCCACATCATCCCTGGTACTCCAGTGGAGGAACTGATGGACTTAATGTTCGTTGAGCAGAACTCAAATCATTGATGGCATTGATGGCATGAGGTGCTTAAATAAAGGCATTGGACTAACTATTAACTTGTTAAATTAATAAATTAGGGAGAGTGGCTGGAAAGCTGCCTGGTGGAAAAAGACCTGGGAGGTGCTGGTCAGCACCCACTGAACACGAGCCAGCATGTGCCCAGCTGGCCAAGAAGGCCAAGGGCATCCTGGCCTGTATCAGGAATAGCGTGGCCAGCAGGAGCAGGGCAGTGATTGTCCCTCTGTGCTCAGCACTGGAAAGGCCACATCTTGTATCCTGTGTTCAGTTTTGGGCCCCTCACAAGAAGAAGGGCATCGAGGTGCTGAAGCAGGTACAGAGAAGGATAGTGGAGCTGGGGAAGAGTCTGGAGCACAAGTCTGATGGGAAGCATCTGAAGGAGCTGGGGGTGTTTAGCCTGGAGAAAAGGAGGCTCACAGGAGACCTTATCAGTCTCTATAACTGCCTGAAAGGAAGCTGTGGCAAAAAAGCTGAGGGTTGGTCTCTCATCCCAGGCAACAAGTGACAGGATGCGGGAAAAGGCCTCAAGTTGTGCCAGGGAAGGTTTAGGTTAGATATGAGGAAAAATTGGCATGTAAGGATGTAGTTTAATGGTGGATTTGACAGTGCTGATTTAATGGTTGGACGTGATCTTAAAACCTCCATCTTTTCAAACCTAAACCATTCCATGATTCTATGATAAAAGTAGCAACAGCTATTGTAAAGCAATAAAGACTTGGTAACTTATAGCTTGGTACTACCATGTTACCTACATTTCAAAACCACTTTTCAGTAAAAGGACTCTTTCTCTGTGTTTTTTGAAGTTCTTGACAGCTTTTAACAGAAGATCTTACTGGCCAGGCTGTAAGTGAGCTATGCTTTTGTGTTTATGTCATGATTCTGCAGCACATTTCTTTTGTCCTTCAGGAAAAGATGTGGCTGACAGATGGTACAGTGAAATAAAAAATTACAGCTTTCAAAACCCAGGGTTTTCTTCTGGGACAGGTAAGTTCAGACTGGACACTACCTCTTCAAAAACACAGCTTCTCTTTTAGGAAATTGCCTAGCCAACTTGTTTGATATTTTGAAAAAATCTATCTTTTTTCATAGTAAAATATTAGAGAGGGAAAAAAATTAGAATTTCCCAGAAGTTTTATGCTAAAAACTGACAGAATGGTTGAAGAAGACTGAAAAATAAAGTAAGCAAAACTTGTAGGGGTTTTTTAGTACTGTATTTTCCCTCCAGCTCCAAAGTTTTGAACAAGCAACTTGTTTTTAAGGCAAACTAATTTGTAAGAAATACTAAATTGGAATCATATAGGAGTCTTACTAAATGTACTGTGTTGTTGTTTGCATCGATGTGTGACTTCTCCTGAATTATATCACACAGAAATCACTTCAGTTAAACTTTGGAGATTGGGAACAGGCCATTGGTTGCAATCCAGTGCAGAATGAACTTAAGAACATTGTTCCTCAAATAATGCTTGAGCAAGAGAGATACCTGACCTTGTTTCGGATTAAGAAAATCACATTTTTTCCCTGATTTTGGGATTTGTCTATGCATAGAGTAAACAACAGATGGAGCAGCACAATGCAAGGGTGGCTATTAAACTAGGCAGAAAAAGCCACAAAAACAGTGATTTTTTTGAACAGTTGCACATGCAAACACATGGGGGAGTATGAGATGGTTAAAGCAGATGAAGAATAGTCACTCTCAGAACTGCTGTTCACACTGCAGGGAGTAAAGACCATGATGTGTTTGATAAATTTTATGTCAGATACTTATCAAATGACTTCTTTCACGATTCTCGTACTAGGTATTCTTATTTGAATATAGGACGTGGAAATGGGAATAGCAGTATGGAAACAGATCAGATTAGGATTTTTCAAGACAAAATGCTAGTTGTGGGGTTCTTTTTCATGTCCTTAGCTTGTTCCCCTGTTAGACAAAGAAGCAGCTTTGTAGCATTCTTTCTTTCCCAGCATCTCGTGTTAAAGGGAGTGTTACAGATTTAGTACCTGAAGTGAATGCCTATGTTTCCCCCTCTCTCTCTTCAGGTCACTTCACAGCAATGGTTTGGAAGAACACAAAAAAGATGGGAGTTGGAAAAGCATCTGCTAATGATGGCTCAACGTTTGTGGTGGCTAGATATGATCCAGCTGGAAATGTAGTAAACCCAGGCTATTATGAAGAAAATGTTCTTCCTCCAAGAAAATAACTTTTTTTTTTTCTAAGATAGTCTTATTGCTTAATGACAAGTGAACCTGGATTTGGACCTAACAGTGTTTGAAATGAAGCACGATTGAATGAAATTTCCTGTTTGATACTGCTGTTCACTCCTCATTGTGGAGGAAGCAATTACATGTTGCTTGAGTCAATCTGCACATTGGGTCCCTGTTGCTTCTGAGGGGACCTCAGTTAATTTGAGGATGAACTATATGCAGCATTTCTGAGGGGTAAAATGTGTAAGATTTTTTTTTTTTAATAGTTTGCATGAACTCCATGTCAGCATGTGAGTAAGCACATGTTGGATGTCTTTTTTTTAAAAAAACAAGCAAATTTATAGCTTTATGTAAATTGAAGATACGAGCTTGTAATTATATGATATACTCTCAGTTTACCAGTATTTTTTAATAACTCTGATTTCTTTGCTCTGTTTTTACCTCCTACTACTATGGGACCTACTCTCTGCAAGTGGAACATATGCAAAACTTCCTGTATAAAAGGTACATGTGTAAAGTGTAGTGGCATTCAGATCCATGTGTTTTTATTAGGAGGATCTCACAGAACACTAAAAGGTTGCTGGCAAAATTGTATCCATCAAGCAAGCCATAACTAATGCACGATCTGAAATCTCCTAAAATTGTTTAAATCCCATTTAAGTGCTAATATATAAAATATGTTTGAGATTACTGTATTTCAAGTTCAAAGTCCATCTGAAGGTTTACGGTATGTACCTTGTCTCATAATCAAATTGTTTACTTCTGTTACAGAAAAATAAGATTCTACTTGTTGATATTTATGCACAAAAAAGTTTCTTTAATGGTGCACTTTGGATTTCATTTCTCAGTAACTTATTTTTATTTCCTAAGGCGTATCTTCTTCAGGTGCCATGCTATACAGACAATAACATTCCCAAATCATCTTGTCTCCTTTAATAATGTAACAGTAGGGCTATTCACTTTGTCATAATTAAGAGATGTTTGCTCTTTATTCATTGTATTCAATAACTGTAATATTTCACATGCTGGATTGATGCCTTGAAAACAATGGAGATTTAATTTCCTTATGAACAAGCCAAGCAAAAATTCTGAGGACATTCTTTTCTCTGATGAAATGTGGATTGGGCCATTTTGGCCAGGTTCATATACTGTGCTCCAATTTGGGGTTTTGTTTTCTTTGCAAATGTTTCTTTTGACTTTTGCTGAGATTCTGTATGCCATAATTTGGTTCATGAACAGTGCCATTACAGAAATACTTCTTTTTGTTTACACAGTTGTAATAAACTGCACTGTTATGGCTTGACTATATGTCACTGTGATGCTGTTTGTTACAATTTTTTGCTGTAACCAAGAATTTGACATATACCATGAACAACTGAAAAATAAATATTTTTGAATATGAACTACTCAAGCCTTTGCTGCTACCTGATTCTTTGTTTAATGACCTTCAAATTTAATTTCCAGGACATTAACATATGACATTATTATTTTTGCAACATGGGGGAAATAAAAGCAGCAAGTATTCTAGTCCAGGAAAGGAAGAAGAGACCTTCTAAGAGAGGATAAATCATACAGCAGATCATAAATCACCAATTTATACAAAGACTGAGCTAACAGTTGAAGCTGAAGAGGCGTACCTGTTTCTCTCTCGAGCTCCTGCTTTGTATCTCGTTTCATTCTGCTGCTCCCCCTCTCGGCTGACGTGTTGTCAGTAAAGAAAACCCACTCGACTCCCACTCAGGTCTGTGTGTTTCAGTAACTGGAGCCTTGGGGCCTTCCTCCCCTCAGCCCTCAGCTGACAAGGGAGAAGGGAATGAAAACAGGACTTTCTAAAAAAAATAACAACAGGCTTCCTGCAACTGACGTAAAGTTAAAAGCTGATGTAATGTAAATTACTGGTATTAAAATACTCTGGTTTTTTTCCTAATGACATTCATGCTATTGGGCCTATAATTCCTTGAATGATTGATGCAAAACTGTATATATTGTAGTCGAGTGAGTCACGTCAGAATCTTTCTTTGCTGCCACCTAGGTTTTATTTTAATGTCGGAGAGATCTGGGAAGGTAGGTAAAGAGAGGACAAAACAAGTCAAAGCTTACAGTTGTCTTTATTTCAAATGATAATGGCAAGTGAACCTTTGGACGTTTTTAGAGCATTTTCAAGAGGCATCAGGGGTAGCTGGACATGGAAGAAGCACAAAGCCACTCAGCCCCAGTGCATGCTTCATGCACTCCACGAGGAGTCCATGCAAATAAGTATGATTGTAACAATTAAAAAGCCCCAAACTGTTAATTTAATTCTTCATGACCCAAGATTATGATGCTGATATCTTCTGCAAATGAACTCTGGCTGCACAGCAAACCATGGTGTATGTAGGAGTCCAAATGCAAAGGGAAGGGTGATGTTGCTGATGTGACTCACTCAAAAGCCAAATGAATTTTGGGACTTGTACACTGAAACTTGACTTACCAGCCATCTGTATTAAAAGTGTCTGTGTTGGTGCATTGCTCCACTCTCTACCACATCTTGGAGAGTTGTGGAGGTTGGGAGGTGGTGAAGAAAGGTTATCACCTGTCATGTTAGAGCGAAACAAGATGTTTAAGATCTTCCTCTTTTAAAGGTAGAAGTCACATCTGCCCTGGGAACAAAGAATAGGCTAAACTGCCAGCTCTATTACCAGACAAAAATACCTGTCTTTAGAGGCCTGCAGATGGATTCTAAGATCTTTTTGCAGCAGCAGGAGAAAAAGGAAGGACTGGGGCTGGTCTTTAAAGGTGCTGAAAAAGGAAGTCTGCTTCAAGCATTTTCAATTGCCGGCTTCCTTCCTTTATCTTCCCAAAATGGCAAAACCTCTTCCTAAGGAGACATGAGGGTGTTGGTTGACTGGAAGCTCAACATGACTTGGCAATGAGCACTCATAGTCCGGAAGGCCAATGGTGTCCTGGGCTGCTTCAAAAGCAGCGTGGCCAGCAGGGTGAGGGAGGGATTCTCCCCCTCTAGTCTGCTCTGGTGAGACCAGAGTACTGCATCCCTGGAATATCCTGGGCCCCTGGTGTAAACAGGATGTGGACCTGTTGAAGTGAGTTCAGAGGAGGCCACAAAGATGATGCGAGGTCTGGAGCACCTCTCCTGTGATGACAGGCTGAGAGAGATGGGGCTGATCAGCCTGGAAAAGAGAAGGTTCCTAGGAGACTTTGCAGCATTCTTCCAGTATGTAAAAGGGACCCGCATGAGAGCTGGAGAGAGACTTTTTACAAGGGCAACTAGTGACAAGGGGGAATGGCTTTAAACTGACCGAGGGTAGGCTTACATTAGATATCAGGAAGACATTCTTCACTGTGGGGGTGGTGAGACACTGGAACAGGTTATCCAGAGAAGCTGTGGATGCCCCGTCCCTGGAAGTGTTCAAAGCCAGGCTGGATAGGGCTGGCAGGGGGGACTGGAACTAGATGATCTTTAAGGTCCCTTCCAGCCCAAACAGTTCTGTGCTTCTGTGATCAAATATCTCCTTCATCTAATACGTAGTTTGCCTTTTTTGAGGATTGCCTGCCTAAACCCTTTGCTGCGGTGGCCGCTTACCTTCCCCACGGCCACCGCCCCCGGCCCCCCAGTTCGGCTGGAAGCCCAGCCGCGGCCGCCGTTCCCGGCTGTTTCCCGGNGCCCCGCGCTTCCCTCCCGGCCCCGCCGCTCCCCGGCTGGGCGCCAGCCCTCGCCTGGATGCTGTAAATCCCTCGGGTCCGTCGCCGAGTACACTGCAGGTAGTCGCAGCACCCAGCGGAATAAGGGAGGCTGGGGTTTGGGGGTTTGCTGCATGGATTTGACTGAAAATGCAATTTGGAAGGGGTTTGGCTGAGCCCACCCAAATGCAGAGTGCGGTAAAGCGATGGGGGAAGGATGTGGATTTATATTCTGTTCTTTTTTGGTGAGCCCAGTGTCTGCACCTGCAGCTACGGCTCGGGGGCCGCAGCTCCACCCACACCTGCATCCAAATTTCACATTAAACTGCAAAGCCAGAAAACAGAGTAATAACACGGAAATTCATGACACAAAAAGCTCGTGTTTATTAAAGTGTCCTGGCTGAGACAGTTCTCAGTGTTGTTTTGTAGTCCTGACTCAATAGCTAAACATCCTGTCTGGCCTTGGGCACAGGGAGAAGAAAGTACTGGATACCGACGGGTGTCTGTCGATGTATTGGGAGTGGAAGAACACAGAGGAGGGAATCACTCAGAGTCGGGGCCTGGAATGCTGCTTCAGAACGTCTTGGCTGGATCTGTAGTGCTTCCTCCCATTCGAGGGAAAGCAATGTCCTTCCAGGCTGCTTAGGGGATGTAGATGGCTTCCCCACTCCTCCTGCCTCCACTTTTCTTCATTCCCCTCCCTTTCCTTAGGCTTTCTGCGAAATAGAGAAGAAAGCCCCTGCAACAGAGAGTTGGCTGTCGGAGGGGAATTGCCAAGAAGGGATTCATTTGTCTTGTGACAGTGGCAAACCCCTGCGTACAATTACCTATCCTGGATGTTTCTTACACAAAGCAAATACCTCACAGTGCCTGGCATGCTTTGTGTCCATGCTGGGCACAGGCTGAGTCTCCTCTCAGAAGCCTGAATACAAAGGCTATGCCAGTGTAAGAAGCATGAAGGGATTTCCCCCGTCCTTCCATCACAGATACCTTACCAAATGCCTCGCTCCAGACAGAGTTACATCGTGGAAAATGCATTGAGTCACCATCCCTGGAGATATTTAAAAGAGGTGCAGATGTGGACCTTAGAGCCATAGTTTAGTGCTGAAATTGACAGTGTTGGATTAAGGGCTGGATTTGATAGTTTTACGGGTATTTTCCAAGGTAAAAGATACTATGTTTCTATGTTTCTATGAATTAAGCTGCCAACAAGCAGGCTATTTCCCTCCTGTATTTGATAATTAGTGACATATTGTGTCCCTTTTGGCTGCTTGCCCACTTCCCTTGACAAGTGCAGAGCTTGCATGTAAGGCTCAAAGAGTCTTATGCAATTATTTTGGTTTGTGTTCTCTCTCTTTTCCTTGGTTGGGAATTGCTAGTGAACACAGTGCCTTCAGGCTGTAATTTCCTGTTGCATATTTTCTGAAACCATGTGAGGGATTGTTCTTGATGAGCTTTCCAGCAGCCTGCTACAATTGAACTTGTCTAATTATCAGCCAGTTATAGCCTTCAGCTTCTTGCCACCCTTCTTCTCTTGTCGTTCAGGATTGTTTTGTTTTCACCTCCTGGGATTTGAGTGCTAATATGGATCATGGAGTCTCTGACAGTAGGTGTCACAAGTTTGTCTGGGTTAGCACAGAAAAATGTCAGGAAGAGAGGGCTCTGAGCATTAGGGATGCTTCATAAAGGGTTTATATGGTGTTTATATTCTAGACCAGGACTTACCAAATGATGGTCCAGGAGAGAGCAATTACAGTTCATGAGAATGTATCACCCTTATGCTACCCTTCGGTAAAGATATGATCTGGTGGACAGAAGTCACTGTGAAATTCCTAGGGTTGAAGGTGGCAGGTGGCTCAAAGAATATGGGAGGATTGAGAGAAACATCAGCAGGACTGCGAAGGATTGGTCTGTGCACATCTGGTTCATGCGGTGGAGCAGACTGAGGAGATGCCCCAGCTGTACCTGAACTGAGTTGAGGACTCCTAGGGCTAGAAAGTGATGCCTAAAATTGGGAGTACCTGAAACAGAGACTGAACAAAGTTAGTGAATAAAGGTATGAATTTATTGAAGGCCTTCGGGTGGTACACCTCTGGTACAGAGCCTTGCCGATGCTAGGCTAGACCAAGATGGACGCTGATCACGAGTTTTCCCCCCNGTGCAGTGCAAGGTTAGAAAAATCTAAAAGCTAATCCTTAAGGCATCAAAAGAGCATTTGTCAACACAGAGTTGATTTTGACAGACCTGTGTGCCAGTACACCCTGCCTACCACACAGTCAGCTGAAAGGTACATCATTTCAAGGAACAGGATCATTATTTTTGGAGGCTGCTTTATTCCTGAACAATGCAGTGTTCACTGCCATGTATGCAGGTATGTTTCTTTGAGCTTTCTTCTTAGCTCAGCTGCCTATCCTCCCACCCTCCTGGGTGCAGTGCTTCAGGTGTTTGTGGAGCCATGCTCTAGCCTGCAGAAGCCTCACTGGGAAGAGTCAGTCTGAAGGTGATGCTTTCCTTCTTTTCTGAGGGCTAGGTTAGAAAAAGGCAATTTGTGACCGTGTTTGTGGAGCAGGGCATCTATTTCAAGGCTGAAGGTAGGATCCTTGCCCTGGTTTTATGTGGTGTAAATGGCTGGGAGTGGTCTGTAAGAGCTTTGAATTCCCCTCTTCTGACTGCTGAGAGATTTCCTCCCCGAAGCTTCAATAGGCACTGTGGCACCTTTGGGGTCTGCAGCCACTCTGGGTAAGGAGAGGTATTGTCATGAATTCCCACAAGCACCAACGTCTGCTGGATGCTCTGAGGGAGGCTCTGGTATTCAGAGCTTTGAAAGATCAGAGGCAGCTTGAAAGCTCATCATTCTTTCCTCAGCCCCTGCAAGCTTTGTGCTGTCGCAAAGCACCGCTTAATATTGCTGTGCCTTTACAAGCTAAAACAGGGCCTGCTCGCTGGCATGGTACCTTTCACACAGCATTTCCTCCCTTCTCCTCTTTCAAATAATAGGATTTAATGAGCAGAACTGAGTATTTGTGTTTACGTGTAAAATGGTCCATGCATTTATCAAGGATGTGTCATAAAGCTTTAGAAAAAGAAGAAAAAAGAATTCTTTTCTTTCTCTGTTTTGTAAACTTCTATAAAATTGAATGCAAGAAAAACTCAGTGATTGTTTCTCTCTCACTGTAGCTTGTTTCGGTGTGCCACTGTACTCAGCGAAATGTATTGTATATGTTAGTATATATATGTTAGTAATTGTTTCTCATCACAATAGCTGAGGAGTTAAAATTGCTAATGATCTTTCCAGCAGCCCAGCTATTTTTCAGCTGCTCACTGAGGCCATTAATCAACATTCCCAGGACCGCTTGAGCAACATTTGCTAGCAATTAACCTATGGGTATGGGAAATTTTTTTCATTATTACATTTCTATTCTAGTCTGCACATCGAATAAAAGATGGATCCTAACACTGCTTTTGCTAATTGAAAAGTCTAGAAAACGAAAGTTCTCAGACCTACATGGACCAGCTTGATATGAGAAAAGAGAGCATCCAATATGCTGGGAAAATGTTACATTAAATACTTTCCCAGACTGCTGAACATTAACTCACCTCTCGCTTTCCACTTCATCTTCCTAATGTTATACAGATGATAGAACAGACATCCAGACTGTGTTCTAGTTAGTTACTATGTATTTTTAAAGACTTATTCAAATACTCCCTTGGGAAGAAAAGAAACTGTATGTGTTCTCCTGACCTTTACACTGCCCCACTGTTTCCCTGTTCTCGTTCCCCAAGCACTGAGTAGTGGTATCACCTCATTTTTCACTAGCAAGATGTAGAACCGAAATATTTCTAGTATTACTTCAGTGGTGTCAGTGAAGCTACACCTGGGGAAATCTCCATCTCTAATATATTCTACTGTCTGCAAAATTTATTTGACTGGAAAGTGTTACTGTGTGGCTTAATAGAGTGTCTTTATGTCACAGAAGAAGGGAAACAGGAAAGTTAGTGAGAAATTGAAGAAACAGTTTTCCTCCAAAATTATGGCAGGGGACTTCTCTGGTTTGCAGGACTTCGCGAGATGGCAAATTAAAGATGAACAAAGGAACAAACACACACCATAAGCAGAGCTGGTGCAGCATCCTACCTGTATTGATAAGGCTGCAGAGGACCAGTATCTCTCATCCTAGCACCCTCTGGCAAGTTCTATATGGAGATGGTCTAGAAGCCTTAATGCTGCCTAAAGCTGGAGGAATGCCAAGTCCTGTAACTGTGATCAGAAGCAACTGAGATAAAGTAGCACGTGCACCCAGGGCAAGTTTGCACCAGCACACCAGATTCTGATAGCCCTAGTGAGCAATGGAGGAAGACTTTTCTACACGGAAACAAGTGTTTTCCATGTGTACACCCTTCTGCTGACTTTATTTCAGAAGTGCAGAAGGAAATGGTGCAGTCCTCTGGTACAGCTGGTAGTAGCTTTGGATCCTGGAAGCAGAGGAAGGGTTGGTAAAAGAATTAAGTTACCTGCCATGATTTAGAGCCTGCTTGCATCACTCATATATACTTTTTGGTTAGTAATAAGGACAGGGGGATAGTAATAAACTTAGCACTAAAGTATCCACAGCAGAATTACTTTATTTTCTTGTAAACCCAAAGTTATATGTTTGTTGTTCAGTTTCCTTCACCCCAGACTCTGCAGGGAAAATGTTCATGCTCTGTCTCAGGTTAGACTGAAATCCAGCATCACCAATTTTTGCAGCTTTTGTCATTCAGCGATGCAATTCTAATACGCAGGACTGTGAGAGAAGCCTAAATATAGCGATTGTCTTGGCCCTTATTTATGTCAGAGACAATGCCAGTTTCTAGCCCACATCGTTGTGGGGGAAGGAGGCTTCAACATGTGACACAAAAGCAAACAAAAAAAGATGTCTCCAAACACATTTAACATAACTTCTTGCTTTCTTTTGCAGTATGACTCATGAGTTTTAAATGATTAGTAGAGCCTCAACTTCAATCCCCACTCAAAATAGCCCTGTTACCCCTGATAACAGAGGAGGATGTCACTTTACTGAGTGTGGTGGCCCTTCTTGTCTGGACTGGGGTGAAAAAGCAGGCATAAAGTAGGCAGGCCACATGTCTGAAAAGGAAAAGTACTGAAAAAGAGACAGTTTAGTTCCCCTGAGCTCATTTAATATCTTCAGCTCTGGTGAGTGTGAGATTTTGGGCTGAGGGACAGACCTTTCCGAGAGAGCAGTACAAGCTGAGTTAAAGAAACAGGAGCTGACACCAGCTCTGAGTGTAATGCAACCTAATTAAAATTAAGAGTGGTTGGAAATGTGTTTGGTTATATTCTGCAGGCAATGAAAGGCTATTTTCCTAAAAATGCTATCTTAATGATTTGCCCAATTTATATTCTTGTCTTTTCATTTATTAGTTACCCAAACCTTATAAAGCAGAGCTTTCTCCATCCTCATGAGGCAAGTATGTATACAAATGGCAGGTACTGATGAAATGTTTACTGAAAAGATTAGCTTGTCAATGAGGCAAAGGATGGATATTGATCCCCCTTCTATGTTTGTCAACCTGTAACCTGTTTAAGAAATGGCCTACAGCAGTGAAATCCAATCAAGCACTCTCTGCAGCTCCAGTTTTCTTGTAATGTAGGGAGGGGATTCAATCACAATAAAGGAAATGAACCACTTATCATATAAATGAGGGTAAGGCAATTAACAGGTTACAGGTTCCAAGTGAGGAGAGTTCCAACTGCAATACAGGATTAAACAAAGGCTATTCTGTACACCTGAGCTTTTCTGTGGTCTTTCTCTGGGGAGGGGTTGTTATGTGGCAAAATATGTTACAATGATGAGTTAACAGGTTTAACAGAACTGAGCACACTCTCTGCCTCCCCTAACTAAACTCCTGCTCGATAACTTTGTAATGGAAATGTTTTCAAAGAGGTGGCCAAAGCAGTTTTCTAAGTAATTAATACCACTTGTCAGTCCATAGGGCCACCTGAGAAACAACTTTTTAGTTTTATGAGAGATGTGAGAGATTGCAGAATTTTCATTTTATTCAACACCAGAAGAAAACTGAGCCTTTTCTAATATGATTCTCCTACCCTCTCCTATCCCCAGTAATGTGTCTCAGGTCCAAGTTGTGTATAAGGTAAGTGCTGCAACCACCAGGCTGCAGGTACAGCCTTCTATTGCTGTCTTTTTTTATTTGCATGAATGAGTAAGAGGGCAGCATGATTTACAGATAGGCTGACGTGGACCCTCTCTTCCCTCCGGTAGAGTGGGGATACTCATGTGCAACAACTCGCTTGCAGGTTCAGTTCCCTGCCCTGAAACAGAGAGAACAGCAGCTGATATTGAAGCATCTGCCATTTGAGGCAAGCATTCATTCTGTTTGCATTCTTAGGTATGAGTTTCCGTCTCCAGAAATCCAATTCCCTTGTTGGGAAAAGGTGAGATCAAGTAATTTTTCTTTTAAAGGTTTAGGTCTTGGTACTTGCAGTGAGTTGACTTTGGCTGGATATCAGGTGCCCACCAAGCTGCTCTCTCTCTCCTCCTCCTCAACAAGACAAGGTGCTCATGGGTCAAATTGAGAACAGGGAGAGATTATTCACCAGTTAATCTCATTGTCAAAACAGAATTGATGAAATGAATTTAATTTCCTGCTAATTAATAATAGAGAAGGATAGTGAGAAGTAAAGGCAAAAGACAACATTCAAAACACCTTCTTCCGGACCTCACCCTTCTTTCCACTCTCAGTTTATCTCCCAACTCCTCCATGTCCCCTGCCAAAGCAGTTCAGGGGGATGGGGTCTGTGATCAGTCCATAACATTTCATCTCTGCCACTCCTTCCTACTCATGCTGTTCCCCTACTCCAGCCTGGGCCCTTCCCACAGGCTGCAGTTTTTCCTGAACAGCTCCAGGGTGGGTCTTTTCTGTAGGTCACAGTCCTGAAGGCTCAGATTGCTCCAGTGTGTGTCCCCTGTGGGGTCACAAGTCCTGCCAGCAAACCTGCTCTAGCAATTTCAACCAACCACAGCTGATCTAAAAGCCTTTATGAAAATATAGCTTGCATTGATCTGCCAGTGTGACCCCTGGCCAGGAAGAAGAACAAGCTCTCATGATAGTCTGCCAGCAGTGGAGGGTTAGTTTAAATTTTTTAGCCATTTACCTTGCTGAGGTAAATTCAACCAGATCGAATTGCTCAAAGCCCCATCCAGCCCGGACCTGAACACTTCCAGGGATGGGGCACCCACAACTTCTCTGGGCAACGCGTTCCAGTGCCTCAACCCTGACAGCACAGAATTTCTTCCTAATGTCTAATATAAACCCATTGTCTTTCGGTTTTAAGTCTTTGCCCTATGTCCTATCACTACATGCCCTTTTAACAAGTCACTATTAAAAGAGAAATAATAATTTAATTATTAGAATTAATAAAATCAATGACTGGAGCTAATTCTCATGAGCTTGAAACCTAAATTTGGTGACTTGGAATGACTCAGGAGGAATAGGATCTGAATTAAAAGTAAATTTGAAAAGTTTGAAATAAAGGGCTAAATCTTTCATATGCAATAATGCTAAATTTTTCATAAGTAAGAAATCTCATGTGAAATAAAATGCTGAAATAGAGTTGTGACATGGTGGTTCATCTTCCAGGAGCCCTAAGTACCCTAATAACTATGCCCAAGCATTAGTGCAGACATTGGAATACTCAGAGTCAAACCCTTTAAGGTTCTTATGGCATTATCTTGCTAGGCAGACACCTTGCTGGTACCAGGACCATCTGGTCTGGCGTTCCCAGGTGGAGGTGTCTGCCACTCATTTGTGGGAGAGAAGAGAATCCTACATCTGGTTCCTTCTCTTCTCCTGATACCACATCCCCCAGAGATTTACTGTCTGCTTTGTTAATGATTAAGAGCTAACTACAGAAGGGCACATATCAAGTATGGACATATTATATTGTGTCAGAATTGAGGAGGAAGCCTCAGGCTTGTGTCCCATGTGCCCCTCTCCAGTATTAATCTTCTCAGCACATGAAATATTTTTCACCAATACATAACCTCACTTATTACTTCCTGCCATTAAGTGCGGCAAATACTCAGACACTCTTCTGGAACATCTCCAAATGAAATCTCAGAGTCATTACATTAACCTTTTCCATTATAGAGCAGAAGGAAATTAGCTATTGGCACACACAGAAATACTTAGAAAGTGGTACGATATTTCGCATAATTGTATTTTTATACTTTCCAACAATGCAAAGAGTTAAACAAAAGCGTTAAAAATCCTGCACGCTTCATTAAAAACTCTCAATTTCTGTATTTTCAGCAAAATAAGCCATCAGTGTTAGATTCTATAATTGACACCATTGCTTAGGGAACAAACCTATGAATCTTATTAGAGACAAATTCATTACTTTAAGTCCACCCTTAGGATGCAGAGCTCATAAAAGAAACCTCTGGAGGGTTCAGCTTAGGGGATGAGATGATTTCGGGCTGCAAATCTACAGATTTGCTGTAATTAACCTGAACTAATTATTGTCAGGCGATGGGTCAGACATCCTGGATAAAAGCCCCTGACTGGTTTTGTGGTCTACTGGGTTTTCAGCAAGAGAGCTGCTTGTTAAACAAAGAAAAAGTACTGAAAGTGCAGCCCTATATATTCCTAAAGTAAAATAATGCTTTCCACCAGGAGAGAATAACAGAGTCTATTTAAAATGCACAGTCAATTGGCACACTGAAATGTATCAATGTTTAATACTTTTGTTTGCTATCTCACTGCAGGCAACCATCAATAGCAATGGTCAAAAACAACTCCAGGGTGAGCTGTGCTGGTCTCCCTCCATATGGAGAGAATGACTGCCTGCTTGCTTTTGCAAGTATCAAGAGAAGGGATCCATTTAAACAATCTTTATGCACTGCAGGTACATGTTATAGCCCTGTAATGGATGCTGCCCTGTCACTACGCTGCTGCTCCTTACCAGGGATAAGACAGATGCACAAGTGCCCCTACAGAAGCTTCTGTGGCTGGCATAGGGCAGAAGGAGTAAACTGGCCTGTACAAGACAGGCTGGTAACCCTGTAATACAGATTACAAAGATTTAATTATCACAGCTTCAAAAAGCAGTGATTACTTTAACCAATAGTGGAAGAACTGTTTAGTTGTTTCAAACACAGGTTTTTGTATGCATTTAAATTTCTAAATTCTGTTGAAATTAGTGGCCATGATGTGTGAAAACGTTTTGAGATCCCTTCGTCCTTTGAAGTTTTCAAGACTTGGCTGGGCAAAGCTGACATGATCAAGTTTCACCTTGAGCGGGACATGACATTCAGAAGTCCCTTCCGGCCAGAGTTTCTATGACCCAGTGTGGTTAAGACATGATTACAAGGAGAACTCTGTGCTCAGGTGCTGTACTTACCCTCTCAGAAGAAGATACTTGTGGCTGCCCCTTGCTGAGGAGTTCTTTCCCCTTCAATCCAGAAGCACTGCCTCTCCTTTTTCTCTTGTAACTACACATCCCACCTTCCCTTTCACCTCTACTCTTTATTCTGCTGGTGTTTCTTGGCAGATGGTCACATATTTCTACTGTATGTTTCAGTGATATCGGGCAATTTGTTTTCCATTTCCTCTGTGTGTCTCCGGTGCTGTGGGACTGAGTTTCTAACAGAGGACTCCCAACAAGGGAAGCCTGTGTATGAGTGCAGCACAGCCAGGGCTGGCTTCGGCGGTGATCACCTACGGACCCTGGAATACACCAGTGAGGCAGCAGAGGGTCGAGCAGTGGGGACAGTCGGTGGCTCTTGTCACGTGAGTGACTTAAAATATCTTTAGTGACATTTTAACTGTGTTGAATGTGACTTAAATGACTTTAAAATTCGAGCCTCTGTGACTCGCTAGGGGAAAAAGGTTCTGTGTCAGCGCCACCTAGTAAATCCCAGGTCCCTCCTCTGCTGCATGGCTGTGGACTTTCTTCGGGTTCCTCATGCACTCAGGTGCTCCCAAATAAAATTTTCTGCCTCACTATGAGTGTAGGGTAGGCTCACGCCTGCTAACCAAATGGGGTTCATTGAGCTTCAGAGGTCTTGAAATTGAAATAAATTATGACTAGACCCTTTTTATTTTTTTTTTTTTAGTCTTCTGTGAATTACATTGATGGGTTTGTTATTGGTTTTCACTATTTATATTTCATAATCTTTTTTCCATCATCAACAGTTCTCCTAGTGGTATGACATTCCCTAGCAAGCAGAGGACTAAAAATTACTGGTAAAAATAGCTGGAAATCTGACCAGTTGAACTGAATGAAAATGTGGAAGGGATCGTTACCGAGCATAACACTACTTTTAAGTGAGGCAGCACGAGCTCCTCTCTAGATCTGAATATTCTGGGTGAATGGATCCTCGTAATCAAAATTCGGAAGTTATTCATTACCTGAAACATAGACTTCAAAATGCACAACTAGCAGCATTTAAATCCTACTAACATTCTGCAGGAGGCAATTTTTGAAATACATCAAATTCTCAAGGTTTGTGACTTGTGAAGTGTGAGGACATCCTGCAAACTGAGATCATTAAAATATCCTCCCTTAAATGATTATGAAGATGCACAGGGGCTTTTGTTTACTTTTCTAATACACAGGGTTTCATTTTGCTACCAAATATACAAAGCTGTCCTAGATTTTGCTCAGGCCTGCACACAAGCAGTGAGATGCACAGGTCCACAAAGTGTGGGCAGAGGGCCCTCTGTGTCACCTGGAGGACGAGGGGCTCTGGCTGCAGAGTCCTCGCTGAACTTCTGGGGCTGGCAGGGCCTGGTTGTCATGAAGTTCTTTGTTGAATGGGTCTGTTTGAGCTTCTAAGGATCAATATTTAGTATGAGATAACCTTTTGCTTCTGAACATTTGTTGTTTAACCCTCTGACCCTGTAAATATTAAGCATGGTTTACTATGTGTTGTTTCCATTTCCTGATTTGGGCATCTCTGTAATAACAGTGCATCTTCCAATTGGGAGAGCAGGAAGAGTGATGCCAGGTAAAAAGTGCCTTTTTGTCATCCTTCCATCCGGGTTCTCAGCTGACCCAGCTGGTCTTCAGCCTTACTGAAGCACAGGCCTTTTGATCTTGATGTAAACAACACTTTCTTCAGAGTTAACAAGCTTGCCCACTCTTGACTGCCACTGTTTACAGATAAAACCTGGTCCTCTGGTGTTTGCTTTGCAGTGTCATTGGGTCCTTTTCCACTTGCACTTGGTTCATGCCATCTTAATGCTTCTGTAATACAGAAGGAGTAATACAAACTCCTACAACAGGAGGAAAGCCTCCAAAACCCTCACTTCACTGCCCTGGTCTGCTGTGACTGGTGTTTCAAGTGTGACTTTTTGAGAACGGGTTCTTCCTAATCAGGATCAGCTTAGGGCAAGAGCTTTGCAAGCTTGCTCTGTGCCTGTTTATGACAGATATCGCAAATAAAAACTATTTGCCAGTGAATGGAAAATCCTGTGTGGCAGGAAAAGCTGCAGTTATCATGCATCACCACTGTATGCCACTACAGACTAATTACTCTAGTGGATCCCAGAGATGAGGCGCTGCTACAGCAGACCCTCAAGAAACACTTAGTTAATATTAAATTGTAATCCTATTACCTTTAGATGTTCCCAGTGCTATTAATCTCATGGTTTCCAGGTCAGTATTCTAAAAACAGATTATCTGAAAATCACCATGCCATTAACTTCTTTGTGCATATACCATTTTTGAGCCCAGGAGCCAATAGGAGTAAAAATAACAATAAACTTATATTTTCAGTATCTTTCTGTTTAAGAATATTCCACATATAATTTATAATTCATTAAAAAAGCACCAGGCATGGAACAGATTATTTTCATAATCTATTTATGCTAAAGATAAAATAAACATGAATAATCAGAAATGAATTATCTCATCCACCGTCTTTCCTAAGTGGTCTATTGGACTGGTACAAAATTATCATCAGATTTATATTCTTGCACCAAAAGGCATAGATAAAATGCACTACAGAAGAATTATTGGTTTGATATCTTGAAACAGATTTCAAGAGTTAATTTACACCCTGATAAAATTTTTGTTGGAAACTCACTAGTGATTTTGCAAAAAAATCTTTGCAACACAAAGTACCAGGCCAAAGTGAAAATTAACTGCATGCTGACAGAAAATGAACAACTTCTTAAACATTTGTGTATAAATGCTTAAGTAAGATTATAAGTGCATAAGTTAGCATTAACACGCTTTTTGAATCATGTCCTGAATGAGGTCTCCATTTCTATTGCTTTCTCCTACAGGGTTGAAATCTTAAAAAGTATTTTCCTTTCTGGTTTCTTCTATTTTCTGATCATTATCATACTTTTCTTTCAATATCTGGTTATTAACAGATTTAAGCAACTGCTTGTTTCTGTCTCTTTAAACTCCAATTCTTATACTTTCCTCGTTTTTTATTCTGTCTGCAGTTTAAAGCATTACTTGCTCTAGAAAAATCTCTGAAAGATGGGTAGAAGAGGGAGAACATCCAGGGCAAGAACTCCCAATGAGTAATTATAGAAATTGTTACTTTGACAAAGTAAATTATTCCTAGGATTTTTAATATCTCTTACAGAAATTGTAGGCAATGTCTCCTCCATCTGGAGTGCAAAAGCCAAATAATGTGGAATTGCAGACTAACCAAGAGCTGGGATGTTTGAATTCAAAACTTCACAACAAATTACTCTTGTACAGGCTGTGCCATCACTTATCCCAGGGAAATTACAGACCCTCTTAGACTGCATCCTTTCCATTCCCTGGTCAGTGAGGAAGACAGGTGGTGCAACCCTCGGAGCATGTTTCCTCTTATTGCTGGGATGTTTGCTCACCTTTGAGCAATCCAGAGATGTCTTTATTTTGCCTGCGCAAAGGAGCTGTGTGATGTTAAGTTACCTGTTTACAAAATGGATTGATACAAAAAAGCTGCATTAAAGAGATTAAATGGCTGGAAAAAAACAAAACAAGGAAATGGAATCTTCTCCCTTGAAAGTGTACTCTTAGAAGGCTGAGAGCTGCACTTTGTCTCTAAAGTAACATCCACGAATTGTTTCATCGCTGAAGATCTTTTCAGCTCATTTTACAAGGGCTATTGCTAGAGCCTGGTGATGCTACTTCTGCTGCAATGCTACAGCAGTTTCATGGAGATGGTACAAATTGATGTATTATTTCTAAGAACCCTTCCTTGTCCTCTGGGGTTTCTCTGGGCATTGTGACCCATGATTGCTACCAGCAAACTGGATCCAATCCAAATATTTAAATTTAGACGTGACTTCAGTCATCTACTGAGTTATGTCTGTCCAAAAATTAGTAACTATTTGTATGTTAGACATCATAGCTTACACTTCTGTAACAACTCCTTTTTCTGGCTGCAGTGTGATATTTGAGCTCTGAAACGGATTATTCCAATCCCTTAAGTGAATGAATCCCTTCCACAAGGGTTAGCCTCTTAAAATAATTATTGGGAAAAATGAAAGTGTAATCATTAGTCCAATAATGGCTCTAGTGGAAGGAAAACTAAATTAAGTCATATTGGATCTCTGAAACATTAAATTAGGCAAATTAGGGATCTGATTTTTCTTTAAAAGTCTAAATCTATAGTAGTACTAAAGCAGGGCAGTGCTGGATGTGAGAGGAAAATAACTATCAGTTGTGAAATATCTTTGGACTGTTTAGCAACATTACCATTCACAGCCACGGAATACATTACATTTTATTGTAAACTTTGTTCCTTAGAGAAATATAAATCTTGAAAGTGTGTCAATACTTGGCAAAGTAAGCAGTCTCTGGAGGCAAAAAATGTTTAAGACCATCTATCAAGTATAAGAAGTTGATAGCAATTAAAATCAGAGCTGTTTATGTATAAACATAAATTGCAGAGGTAGCTTAAAACTGGCCAGTAAAACTCTTGGCTGGGTGGAAATTCCAACCGCAAAAGACTGCAAAAAGCAACATCTGAATTTTAAGAACTGCTTTTGTAGCATACACTTTAGCAACAATATTTTCTATGAAATTTTATTATGTTAAGGAAAATTTATCTGTTTATTTATTTTGACATCCAGATATTCTTTTAAAAACACCACAAACAACAAAACCCAAAACCCACAGAACAATGGGTCAGAACAAGATAGCTTAGAGAAAATACTACTTATATTAGACAAGCACTAAACCAGGTTATATTTCAATGCTCACTTTTACCCCAAAGTGATACAGAGAAGGACAGGGAACTATATAAAGTTAATTACTGTAAGCATTCTGATGATATTTTTTTATAAGGAGATGTACTTACAATCTTTTTTATTATTGTGTGTTTTAATGGAATTATTAATTATGTCTCTTTAACATGTGAAGTTCTCAGGAAATAGACCATTGTGGGCAGCCTGCACAATTTTATTGCTTTTCATGACAGTTACAACATTCAGTAATGAAATTCCACGCAGTGGAATGAAAGCCCATGGAAAGAGTTCTGTGGTGTTTTCCTCTCCAGAAGATGAAAGGGACTAACCTGTGTAACCCAGCTCCTGGGTACCTAGTTTGAGAAGAGTATGTTGGTCTTGTTCCAGGTAGACTGTCAGATCTTCTGAGCTGTGGGGTTCAGCCTTGACTCATCCTTGCATTGTGTCCAGCAGCACAGACCCGCTGCTGGCCATCCTACCTAGTGTTCAGTGCAAGCAAAACTAAGCTCTGTATCAAGAAGAAGATGTGCACGTTTCCTCATTTTGCTCCAGTGGTCAGTCTTGGATCACTGTGTTTGGGTCAGTCCCTGAGGAGATGCAAGGAGCACAGCCAGAGCACCGGTTAAAGTGGTGGTGGAGAGGATGTGTTGGGCTGTAGCTGGACCCTGCCTCTTCCACCAAGGCATCCATGACTTTAGGGATCTGTCGATAGGTACCCTGCAGCACCGCATCATACAGTGAATAAAGTCAGAGAGACTGTCTCCTTCCTTAAAACATGGGGAGGAGTGAAGAAGACACCAACTTCAAAAGTGACAGTCCTGAACAATCCTGAAGTGCAGGGGTGCTGTGCCCACAGTGAGTTTTGCCGCAGCAGGCAACAAGGAGTGGCCTCCCAGCCACAAGGAAACTTGCTGGCAGTAGGAACAGTGCCAGGTTTCTGGGTGGAAGGGAGAGACTGTGGCTGGAAAAAGTGAGATTGAATGCTGTTAAACAGAGCATAATGTACAATGTTTATTTGAAATTAATGATGCTTGCATGCCTTCAAAATGCACTTTAATATTTAAATTGCTGCAAAAGTAAATTATTAAAATAAAGTGTCCATGAATTATCACCCCTGATCACCCAAGTTACAGTGCTAGAAAATGAGAGAGAAAGAGTGCCTAGGTCAGTGAGGTAAAGGAAGGACTCTCCCCTTCTCATGTTGAATTTCTTCCACTGCAAGAGTACCTCTTTTCATTTCTGTTCAGCTGTGGGAAAGATGTCTCAGGAAGGAAGTCTTAAAATGGGACCCAAATCAGGACCTAGTATATAATTGAGAGATTTTGGTGTTCCAGAAACCAATATCCACCACTGAGCAAATGGAGTGAATCCACCCACATAAGTGGATTGATTCTAGCGTTAAACAGGGAAGAAACACTCATATCAGGAGCTTCCCCTCATCTGCCTTACTTCCAGAGGAAGATCAGTCCAGCAACTATTTCTACACCTCCTCCTGAATGGTGGAAGAGAAGAGAGCTTTGTTAAGTGCTCCCAGCTCTCTAGAGGAAAGAGAGTCTGAACTTCCTCCCAGATTCACAGGGCTCCTGCTGTATGCACACGCTGTGAATAAACAAGAACACAAGTGAGATGGTGAGACAGCATTTCACTGCAGATGGCTGCTAGACCTTGGATCTCGCCTCTCCTTGGTTGGAAGAGTCCTTGGACAAGGGAGTAGTCTTCTTTCTTTAGCTTCCAAGAGCAGGGCTACTGATGGGTCCTTTAGTAACACAAGGAGTAAAGGGAAGCCCTAGGAAATAACAAAAGTATTCTGGTATTTTTAAACTTAGGCTTTGTCTTATACCCTCTCCACCTAGAATTTGTGAGAATTTCATAGAACAAGACATGAACAAATCAATAGAGGAAGCAGCATCTGAACCACAATGCAGGCATTTAATGTCTTCTTGTGCATTAAATTACCCAATTAATGTTTCCTGTTGCCTTAGCCTGTTCTAATAAGGCTTGACTGTCGCTTATCAGCCCCTAATCTTCTAAATGATGAGCAAGAACTGCAGCTGGATTTACAAGAGCCTTTGGGGCACAATACCAAACTCCCAGAGTGCCAAAGATCCATCCTTGGAATTATGCTTATTAGGGTTTCTCATTCATTATCATTTACTTCACACAGATATCCACTAATAAGATCAGACTGACTTTATTATTTATTATTTATTAAGTACTATTAAAATAGATACACTGGATGACCAGTCTGTGTATAAATCATTCCTCAAAAAATAAGCTTTTCTGTTGCATAAAAATGTCATTTCAGAGACCAATACTCCTTTGAGTTAACTGAGTTTGCCTGCTGTGTGGGCTTATTTTTCCTGAAAGGCTGATCTATAGTTTAAAATGCTCTGGGGTAAGAAAAATTTTTTGCGGAGTAACTGAAAGTAATTTTTACAAGTTGCGTGCATGAGTTAGCTAATTAGAATAACAATGTTGGGAAAGGCTTGTAGGTAATGAATAACTAACAGCGATAAATGATTTTTAATAGACAATGGTAGTGTCTTCAGAATGATAAATACTTTCCTGTTGTATTATAAAAAATAAATAAATCTATTTTCTCTAAGAGAGACTTCTTATGAACTGTGAGGCCAGTTGGGGGGAGGAATAGATTCATTTAGATAAAATGCTATTAAATTGCCTGCATAGTGTCCTGTCAGACAACTATTGATCCCATCCCATGGGATGAATTGATTTCTGTGCAGAGAGCTATGTGCTCTCTGCAGTGTCTTGCTCCAGCGCTATTGCTCTGGTAATCACACACTGCTGCCTCTTTTCCTTTCTCTCTCTTTCTGTCTATTTGTTGTGGAAAGATTGATTGAGAGACACGAGGGACTCAAATTGCCATATTTGTTGTTATTTGACCTTTTCAATTATATTGTTAAATATGTATATAATTCATTTGTAGTTCTGGACATATGAATTTGCTGAAGCAGTCTGTGAGGAAGGCTTCCAGGGGGATGAATGTACCTTTGTTCTCCTGTAGACCTATTAGAGCTGACTCAGTGAAGGGATTTCAAATGCAGCTGAGAATTCCCCCTGCTTTGGTAAAGCTATCTAGGCTGGTTCTCAACACAAGATCTAAAATGGGAAAATAATCTAAACTATTAACACCAGAATACATAGCTGGCTGAAAAGTGAAATGAAACTTGATTAAGGATCCTTTCTTTGCTTTCCTTCTTTTAGGCACAAGTCAGCTCTCACTAATATGAGTCATTTTTTAACAAGACAAAAATACCTGAGGTCAAGTAATGACAACATTAAATTTGAAACCCACTTTTAAATCTCCTCCCTCTGAATAAGAATAAGAATAAGAAACAAGGTCTTTAATTGCCATGAAACAGTCACACATTGTTTTTCAGATAATACAGCTTCAGTTGACAAAACTGTTTGTCTGATGAGTTATGTATGTACTTGACTTTTTCTACCATTTCTTGTCATTATTACATTAGTTTAGTTCTTATGACTCATTTTAGCATCATCAGTGCTTGTGGGAATCAAGGTCCTTGCTGTTCTCTGGGACCATAACTTGGCATTTGCACCTGGGACAAAATTTCTGAATGGGAAAAAGCCAGGACAGACCTTCTTGCTCCAACTCATGCCAGTGCAAAGGGCATAGAGGGGAATAAAGATCTGTTGGTAGACCACAGCTATATTTTAGTAGTCACAGTCTCCCTGCATTAGCCCTAGGGAGGAAAGTGTAGGATGGTTTATTAGAACCATGTACTAGCCCAGACTTAAAGACCACCGAACCGCTGAGTCTGTCTTTGCATATATGCACCAAGGCTATGTCAACTATTTGGAATTTCAGTGCCTTTATTTTCATTATGCTGGACATAGCTGTAAAAGCAGCATCAGTGATGATCTGAAAAAATTCCACAAAGACAGGATGCAGCGCCTCCTTTGCTTTTTGCTTGCTCACATCCCTAAATCTGTAGTAAATAGACAAAAAAAGGCTGCTTAGTCAAAGTTACATTGCACTACATTGATGTTATGCTTCCTTCTTCCTGTGTAAAGAGGTGGCAGAACTTTGATGAAGCCGCCAGTAACAAGGAACATTAAGCTCCTTAGAGGAATTCAGCTGTGCTCTTGGGTGTGTGGCCAGCTTTCTCAATCTCTACCGCAGTAGCTGTTTGACAAAGCCTTTCTTAGAGGTGACCTGAGGTCATGGGGCAGAGCCCAAGCCAGCAGAGTGCTCCAACACAGCTCTCACAGAGAGTGAGCCAAGACAGGAGAGGAAAATGGCACCTTGCTGATGTCCTGCAGCAGTTGTGAAGTTGCTGCTGTAACTGGGATCAAGGATCACTCGGAGCAGGTTTGAAAGTGAGAGAAAAAAGGGATTGACTAATTGGAAGGTGGTTTGATGGTGTCGTGATTTGACACTGACCAAATGCCAGGCACCCACGAAAGGCCTGCTCACTCGCTCTCCTCTGCTCTGCAACTGGACAGAGGAGAGAGAATTTAACAAAGGGTTAATGAGTTAAGGACTGGGAGAAAACACTTCAAGGGCTAAACAGGCTCTACTTAATGATATAAAGTGAATTTTATTACTAGTAAGATCAGAGTAAGAGAATGAGAAGTAAAATAAGCCCTTAAAGACACCCTTTTCTCCCCCCAACCCCTCCCTCCTTCCCACCAACGGCACAGGGAGGCGGGGTGGGGGTTTTTGGTCAGTTCATCACCCAAGATC